>JNVV01000048.1:223502-242438 GCA_000733355.1 Falciphora oryzae
AAAAAAAAAAAAAACACAACGAAGTATCCAAAATGACCGAGCCTAATCATGCATGCTGGAGATGACAATAGAAAACGGAAAACATTAGACCAAGAAATTGACGGAATCAAGTGAAGAAATAGCCTAGCGAGACAGCCATCGTCAGCCCGTCAACTCGCCGCCCTCGTGCTCTTCCGGAGATGCGGGCACGGGCTTCTTGACAGCATCCTTGCCCCCGTCGCCGTTGAGGCCGGCCTTGTGCTTTGCGCTAAAGTCCTTCCAGAGCTTCGCAATGTCCTCGTTGCCGTCATTCTTCTCCATGATGAGGTTCTTGAGCCACTTGTTCTCCGTCTCGAGCTGGGAGATGCGGCTCTCGAGCGTCGCCACCTTGTCGTTCATTTCCTTGGCGCTCTTCTCGAGAGCCTGCTCGCGCTGCTTCTTCTTAATGCGGAACCGAGCGCTCGCGGCCGTGTTGCGCCTCCGCTTGTCCTCCTCCGCTGCTAGCCGTGACGCGTCCTCGAAACTCATCGGGCGGTTGGGGCTAACGGACGACTCGGGCGAGGAGACCTTGGCGGCAGCTGCCCTCTGGCGTGGTGCCGGTGTGTAACCATTCTGCTGCTGCTGGCGGTGGGATTGTGTTGGAGGTACGGGATATATGGACTGCGCGCCTGGTTGGAGAGGCTGCAGGCCGTTTATGTTTTCCGGGTAAGTTTGTAGCGTCGGCGATGTGTAAGCCGCGCCAAAGTCAGGAAAGTTGAAGTCGCCTGCGGACATTATTCCATGTCAGCGGGGTTGTTGCCGTCTCATAGGCAAGACATCTGGAACAAAGCAAGAGCAGACGACGAAGCTAGAGATAGCGATGGGGAGAATGGTAGAGATCCGATATGCCGGGGGGGAAGCAAAGAATAAAAGTTGAGGCCGGAACGAAAGACAACGGACGAAAAACAGGAGAAGGAGCTGGCAAATAACTTGTCGACGACATGAACATCAAAGCGTGGGTGCAGACATTCCGTGCAGGAGCGAGTCGCACCGGGGTTGGCCAGCAACGGAGACTGAACTACAGCCGGCATCCATCGCTAGCAGTCGCGTTCGATTGCTGGCGGTACGTATCCCGCTGCGGGCAGGCCTTGCCTCCGGGGGTTGCTTTGGGCTGGGGCTCCCCGGTCACGAGGGATTGCGCCATCGAGTTGCACCATCGAGGCATCAAATGACTGGCATTTGTCAGCCCAATGAGAGGCGCCTGTGAATGGAGGACCCCCACACCCATCATACAAGCCCCCCTCCCTTCTGCTGCTGCACAATCCCGGCGGAAAGCCCGCCAAATCCAGAAGCAGGCGGAAAGAGAAAGTCGCTTCGCACATGTGGTTGTATAGGACGGCTCCAATCCAGCGGCCCCGGATGCGTCCTGCCTGCTGTCACCTTGACTTTGGTGGATGACCGAGGCGACTGAAGGGGCCGTGTGGGTGGAGAAGCCGGGCAGTTGTGTGTGCGCGCCCACACCGTCTGGGAGATGCAACAATAAGGAAGATGTGTATGTAGTGTAGTGTTGGGTCTGTGGGCATTGAGGGTCGACATTTCCAACCAACGCCACCATCGACGGTTGACTCCGAAGTGTGTGTGCAGGCACTCGGAAGGGCGGGCTCTGAAAATAAGAAGTTCAAGAAACCGAACACTACCGCTAGGAGGCGCTTGCTTCAGCCAGTAGCGTTCGTGACGGTCGTGGTAAAACAACGTGCTCGTTTATGGTCATCGCTTCAGGGTTAAGAGCAGGGGATAGAGTTTCAACGGGTAAAGGGTGTGTGCAAGGGGTAGACAAGAAAGATGTATATGAGGACGATGGATGCTCATGAAGGGACGCTGGTTGCACCATGCCAGACAGACGACAGCGCATGGTGCTAATGATTGCGAGGGTCAACAAGACGGCGGACAGTAAAGAGACTTCACTGACCTGATATGAAATCAAGGGTACTGAAGTCGTCCATGGTCGTCGTCGAAGCCGAGGCCGAGTTTGGCGGCGGCTCGGATCGTGTGGGCTCGCTGTCGGGCTTGGCCGGGTGAGATTGGTAGTCGGTGTTCTGACCCGTCTCGAAGTCGAAGAATTGCGTGTTTGTGAACATGACAAGGTCGTCGTCGAGGCCGAATCCCTCCTCCGGGCCCGTGGTCGCTGCCGGGGTTACCGGCTGGATGGTGGTGAGCTCACGGAGGTACTGGGACACATTCGGCGCTCCCCGCCGGCCAGCGTAGCCCGCCATTGTTGTCCGTTCGAGAAAGCGTGCAGTCGAGTCGGCTCCGACGTGGCGTGAATGTGGGAGATGAAGGCTTCACTCGCCTCCAACTTATTCCCGTATTCTTGTCCAATGTATCAACTCCGGAATAGGCCGTTGAGTTCGGCAGCGGGGCAGAGTTTCCGAGTGGTTTGCGCGTGCGATAGCGATCGGCGCGAGGTGGTCGATGGTGTTCAGAACGGGCCTGGTCGGTGTGTTGACGGGCCGCGGCGATGAGGTTGCGTGTTTGTTCTTTCTTCCGATTTGCCCCCCTTTTTTTTCTTCTCTTCAGTCTTTGTTCGCCTCCAGAAACTCAGCTTCGTGGTGCGGGAAGTGGGCTGTGAAAAGAAAAAATGTTCGTCCAAAACAGGGCGCGAGTAACGTGGTCGCAGGAGGGGGTCGGGCGGGCGGAGTGGGAATGAAGAGGCAAAAAGCGGAGCTGGACCCGCGCCTGCGGCTTTTCCTTTGATGAGTCGTTGACCTTTTTCGTTCCGATGAGGTCCGGTTCACCACATTTAGCGACCGGGGTGACCAAGCTAGCGTGGCGGGCGTCTTCTCTTGTCAGCTTATATTTCTGGCGACGGACAAGGAAGCACGCCCTTTGGTCGCCAAGCGGACAACTCCTCGTCCAACGGTTGGTGCGACCGAAATGGCGGAGAGGGAAGAGCAGAAGTAGAGTCCGGGGTGGGCGATGACAGATGTACAGAATAAATCAATCGACAATAGCTGGGCTGGGCCAGACCGTAAGAGCTCGAGGCGTCGGCCAGCGAGACAAAGAAACGCAAGCGGCAAAGTGTTTTGGCGCCCCCTGCTGTGCGCCCACATGCACACACGCATCTTGGCCGCCCGTG
This sequence comes from Falciphora oryzae, assembly GCA_000733355.1. Taxonomy (NCBI): domain Eukaryota; kingdom Fungi; phylum Ascomycota; class Sordariomycetes; order Magnaporthales; family Magnaporthaceae; genus Falciphora; species Falciphora oryzae. The sequence continues at coordinate 226,597 of JNVV01000048.1, forward strand.
CTTTTTACCCGATCGATGTGACGGATGTTGGACAGACACCCCACGGGCTGCGAACTGCGAACATGACCCCACCCCCAAGCGCGGGAGGGCAACAACCAAGCCCGCGAATTTCCCTTTTCCTGAAGCTTGACTAAGGTGGATGCATCCAGCCAATCACACGTCTCGTCGCGATCCTTTCCAATAAGGGTCCAGACGGGTTTTCAGCTCTCAGACATTCACACCCCGTGCCTGCCGAGAGAAGCGAAAAAAAAAGCAAGAATGAAAGCGTCATGCAGGGCGCAGAACCCCGCGAACACGTTTTTCTTACCCCGAGCCAACCCATCCCTCGCCGATGAGAAATCGATCCCAATCCCATGGTACGAGCTCTGAACCTCGAGCGCTCCGGTCAACTGTGCGCCGCTCTATATGCGGGGTAAGGATTCCCCGCAACCAGGTGTTTCCTGTGATGCATTTATTGTGAGGCGAGGACGGCCAGTTAACAACCTGTGGCATCGAGACCCCCGCGAGAGAAGCAGCACACGGGGTTTGAGGGTGCACATTGTTAGTCGGTGATACCTAGGCAGCCTACGATGTGCCGGGGTCCGGCCTCAAGTTGATTTCAAATCCATCCAATGAATCTGCATGCAGGTGCAGTGACATGGGTGGGCGCCGGCAGATGCAGCAACAGCCCAGGCCGATGCCAGTCGGGGTCCGGCGGTGCCGGCGCAGGTCCTGCCCGCTAACTCAACTCGGCCTTCCGGGAAATTCTCGGTCTCAATAGCGGGGTTTATCCCCTTGAGTGCCGTTAGACGGCAGAGGCCCAAACGAGAAAAGGGTGGTTGAAATAGGAAAAGAACCCCTGAATTTATCCTTGATAAAAATACGTGGTTGGCTGGGAGGAAAGATCTGCACTCCGCCGTCTAATGGCACTTGAGGGGATGATCATACCTGTCGGTAGAACGTCTGTTAGGTTTGTAATCATGTTTCTTTCTTTGGTGCAAACCGTGGCCACGTGTGGCCCCAGTGGGCCAGACCACAGCTTGGGGCACATTTTTCTCCTGCGGGCGAAACCTTGGCTTGCATAGCGACGGCGGCTTCGGAACGACTGTGCAAGGTAAGATTGCGCCCGTCAGCATGTTTACATCCTGTGAAACGTACCGACGTCACATACTGTGATCGACGGTCTCCGTCGCTTCACGCTTGGCCAGCGGCCCAGGATCTAGTCGGCAGAGAGCAGGCCGTGTCGCTCACCAAAATTCGAGCCCGAAATGAGAACTCGTGGTCGATTCGCTACTTTGCAACGCAGGCCGCCACTCAGCATGTTTATCTCACTCAATTGGGTAAAAACCCAGCCGTGTGCTGCGCCGTACCAACCGTTCTTCTAAGATGGAGGCAGGGGGCACCCGTCTGCGTGGACTGGCGGGGTCTCCACACTCAGACCCCATCACCCACACCGGCCGAAAATGGAAAGCCGAGAGGGTGCACGGACCCAACTGCCGACGATGACACGGGACGCGACGCGTCCAGCCAGAAATCACAAATCCCGGCACGGCAGCGGGACTCGGACCAATTCCACACAAGCTTGGATCCATGCTCCGGCCCCGCGACTTTAGAGGCCATGTGAACGCCGGCCAAACCACACACACAACGACATGGCCGCCTACGTCTCCATCCCGACCACGGCCCGCCTGCCCGGCTCCCTGCGCCTCGAGCCGTCCCACCCCGTTGTCGCCAAGCTGATCGGCCGTCTGTCGCGCGCCTCGCTCCTCGCCCTGGCCGTCCAGTGGCTCAACGACGCCGATGGCCCCCTCCTCAGTGCACCCTACCTGCGGCCCCTTAAGAGGAGGACGGGGAGGGTCCGGCGCCGAAGCGGGAGGTCGAGCGATGGCTTTGGCGGCGGCAGCGGGCGTGAAAACGACACAATACTAGACCAGGACGAGCAAGATGAAGACGACACCGACGACGACGACGATGACGAGGGGAGCATGTACCCGGCCTCCCGCACCCTCGACGACCTCCGTGAGGTCTACGCCCACCTGCAGGCCGGCAACACGCGCGGCTCGCGCCGCGAGCTGGCCGACCGCATCCTCGAGGGCGACTGGCGCCGCGGCCTGACCCTGCACCAGCTCGCTATGGCCGACCTGCAGTATCTGCACGACCACCCGCTGTCGCAGCGCTGGTCCGCCTTCAAGATCGTTTCCCTCAGGCTGCGGCGTGAAGACCAAGCAGAAGAAAATGACGAAGAGCCGCTGCTCGAGGTCGACGGCGCCTCACTCGTCGTCCCGCGCATCCACCCGCCGTCGTTCCTGCGCTCGCTCCAGGGCTCGCTGCCGCCCGATGTCAAGACGCACTGCGCCTTTGAGCGTCACCGGGACCTGCCCGTCCTGCTCCTCCGCATCTTCATCTTCGACACCCCCTATGCCACCGAGCTGGCGGCCGGGAGCAAGGGTCGCCGGGGAAAGCGGAAACGACCGCGCGGAGGCGGGGATGATGACGACGACCAAGCAAACGCCGGGGGAGATGCCGCCATGCCGCCGAGCAACTTCGAGACGGCCCGCACCGTCTACGTCGCGTTCCCGGACGCCTCGGCCCACGTCTACGTCTCAGCTGCCACCACTGCCTCCGCCTCCACCACCACCACCTCGTCGGCCGGCGCCGGCACCGGCGACACCAAGAGCCTGCGCTCCCTCGTGGTTGAGGGCATCCCCAAGGCGCTGTCCCGCCCGGGCGAGCGCTACGCCCTCAGGCCGACGAGCCTCTCGACCAGGAACATGGCCGAGCTGGTCGACCGGCGCGGAGGCGGCCGCGGCGGGAGCGGCAGCGCGGGAGGCGGCTGGGGAGGCGTTTACGCGGACGAGAAGATCCGCGAGTCGCCGCTCGACTCGGCCCTGCCCACCCCGCCGCTCTCGTCGGCCGTCTCTGAGGAGGAGGGGGAGGATGGGGCCGCGAAGGAGAGTGCGGCGCGGGGGAGATTTGGAGGGGCTAACGCTGCTCCGTCGGCCGAGGAACGCGCCGCGAAGCGGAGGAGGCTGATCGCGCGTGCCCGGTTCGGGACGTCCGGGCTGGTGGATGACGGGCTGGGGGTCGAGCGGGTCGACGTCGCCATCGAGGACCCATTTCCCCCATTATCATCCGCTGCGACGGCTGACGCCGAGGCTAGGCGCCGTCCTCGCAATGCTGGCAGTCGAGAGCAGGCCGAAGATGCGGAACGCCGACCCCAGGCCGGCAAGAGGGGCAGGCGAGCGGCCGGCGGCCGGCGGAGTACCCTAGATGCGGCATTGGAGCGGGAGGCAGCGTTGCTGGGAGACAGCGATCGCGACGATGACGACGACGGCGGGCAGGAGCAAGCAGCAGGAGAAGAAGACGAAGACGCCACAGCAACACAAGGGCAGTCCAAGGCCAGGTGGCGCCCGGGTGTCAAGCTGACGTTTCGCGGCAGCCACGTGTTTGCGGGGATCAGGCAGCTGGTCGAGGTTGGAGCCATTGACGGCGAGCGCATGCCGGGCTGGATGACGGGCGAGGAGGGCGTCACGATCGGGGCGGTGAGGCACGGGCGCATCAGGGGTCACAAGGGTTCGGGACTATGATACCACGGGTTTCATTTTTCTTGTCTGTTTGGTTTTATATCCATCGTCATCGTGTGAGGGATTAGCGTGTCTTTATCAGAACCAGCATATAGCATGCCTACAGCTTTATTTTGGTCGATCAGAACCCTTCCTGCTGGAGGCCGACACACTGGTGCTGCTTTTGAGCCGGAGATTGTGTATTGTCTCGACACTTTTTTCCGGGCCGCGCTTTGCTGTCAGGTAGTTGCTAGAGTCACACTGTCCTTCTGCCTGGCCTCTCAAGTCGGCTTTCTCGGGGGTGGGATACCTAGACTATTTCCGAGGCCCGGAGGCGAATAGGGAGTTTCTAGCAACTAATCGCATTTCTTCCTCCCAGCTCGTTTCTCGCCCCCGCATAGCTGCCGGTCACCTTAGTGCCAGCCGTTTTGATCACCCTTTCGGCCTGCGTCCTTTGTGTATTCCTGGTGACTGTTGCTACCTGGGGTAAAGTTTGTGTAGGGTGCCGCCCGGGTTTTTGGGACATGTATGTATCAAGCACATGTTCGTACATTTATCGTCACTTTGAGCTAGAATTGAGCATAGCGAGCCCTCATTCTTGTCTACAGAGCTACCGGCAAAAACGGAAACCAAGCAATTACATCATAATATCACATTTATGGAACTTGTTGGATACCGTCGACCAGAGCAGGCAATCGGTAGGCACAGAGAGGGTCGGAGGGCCCGCAAGTTTGGGAGCAGGGGAATGGCCCTTTGGTGATCTAGAACGTGTATATATATAGCCTCCCGTATGCTCCCTCTCTTGCAGATAGATCCCTTCCTCTTCATGCACAATAGAGACCATTCTACAGATCTAACGATCGTTGTTCATTCTATTTGGAGATCTCCGAGCCTACATGGGTACCTACTCCTACCAACAGAACCGGACAAAAAACCATAGCGAAGGACTCAACCGAAGGCCACTGCATCTTAGATGCCAGTCTGGAGCACTCGGCACCAACTATCGGAATGCTTTTCTTACGGTACATGGCCATCTGGCTAGAATAGGGCCTAGAACAAGCAGGATCTGTTAGACGCTGGTGCTGGGACTGTGTTATGTACCTAATTTTCAAAAACTCAGCGCCAAGATGTCAGTGGAACATCAAACCTTTGTACACAGGCTCGCCACCCGCCGACGCAGCTCACACACAACTCACGACGCGGTCAATTACACGAGAATGTTTGTCTTGGGACCTAGGTGACCGTTGTGGACTGTTGTCTGCAACACCGCATCTGTCCCGCCACGTTGGCATCACGCATGTCAACCACACTCCTTGGGGTCCGACTCAAAGAAGTGCTGCAATTTTCACGCGGTGCGACTGCCTGCTCAGAGAGGCCGTTGCTAGGGCCCGTCGCGGTATTATTCACTGTAGAACCTCAGCGTGTTATTTCTCGTGCGTGGGCGGAACAACGGGAAGCCCACGTGGATCGTATCAAGACTCGTCAGTGCCGACCACGCCTTCTGGCAAATATGATGTGATCCAAGCTGTCCATGAGGGACAGGGGCTGTCTTCCACAGGCGTGGCAAGCCCGCCCCTTCTGTTTCCAGTAAACAATATGGAACACTTGGTGGCGGGTGTCCACCTTCGACAGGCTTGCGGGTTGCGCCGATGGAAGAGCCCGGCCGTTGGGCCAGAGTCCGCAGATCCGTAATATCCATCCCCAGATATACCGGCCGGGTTGAAGGATTGAGGATTAAGGCCATGATATAGCTCGGCCTTTTTATAGCCCGCGAAGGAAAAAAAAAAAAAAATCACACTACTGCCTTATATAGACATGTTTGCGAGGCTGGCTTGGCGCGGGGAACGGGAGAGGCCCAAGAGGCCTTGAACCGGAAGCCATGGGTCGCCGGTCTTGCGAGCGCTCGTATCGGATGGGAACCAAGTGCAAGTCCTGCCGCGGAGCCATCCTCCCGGATGGGCCTGCCGGTGTCGAAACGCCTCATGTTTATTGCCCTACTCCATGGACCGAGCGAACCCAAGAGGTGTGACGAACGTGCCTTCGCGCCCTCCGCGGGGGACGAGCAGCGTGTCGTGTCGTCTGACAGGGGCTGCCTCGCTCGAGGTGGCACTGGAAGCCCGCCGCAGAAGGAATGCACTACGTCGTACAGAGGTTTGTTTACGAAATGAGAAGGATGCCTGTCTTGGCGACATCAAGGACTTTGACGGAAGCATCTGCCGGAGGCTCTAAAAAAAAAAGGCAATTTATGAGGAGCCAATGAAACCTCGAATGGGGGACCTTATTACCATGCCCCTTTGCTTATTTGGAGACTCTCGGGCCGGAACGCAAGGTACCACCAGGAAGACAAAAGAGGGGGAAAGGTGAAGAAGAAACAAAACGAAGGCGGCCAAGCGGCGTGGAGATCCCGGAGCACAAGCCGGGCCTCAGGCTCATGAACAAGGGAGGCAGCGGGGAAAGCTTCCAGTGGTCGGCAGTCTCGGTTCGAATGGCTACATGACTGAATTTTTTTTTTTTTTGAATGGCACGCTGGACACCTCGCCGGTGGCGTTCAACGTCAGCCTTTTTTCCTTGTCAGCTGCCTCCAACGCCACCCGGAGATTCCCTCAGCGCGAGACGGGCTTGAGACGAATTGCGAAAATAGGTAAAGGTGCCTGGTCGATCGACAACAGCAGCTCAGGATTCCCGCAACGCAACGCACTCCTATTTAGCGTGTCATCACGGGTTTTATTTTATTTTTTACTCGCTGTTGCGGTTAAAACCGTCCGCCTGTTTGCCTCTGGCTGAGTTACATGCTTCTAGAATAGTGTCTTTGGGGAAGCACCTCGTTGTTGTGGGGTCGTTGTGTCGCCCAGACTGACCAAAAGGCAAACTATATTTATACGTGCAGACGGGCGTGCTGCGTGCGCAAGACTCGGCGCCCGGCATGCACCCCTTTCTGAGGGCGGAGAGGACTCCCGCTTCGCGCCGCCCGCGCCCCTCCCCTGATCCGACTTGCCCCGAGCAAAGGCCCAAGCGGTGGCGGTGGGGTCCGGAAGGCCGGGGCAGCCCGGATGAGGGGGAGGTCGCATGTGCCGCTCGAACCTGGCACACAGACGTGCCGCCGACCGTGCCCGGGGTGATGCGGCGGTGGGTGGGGGGAGTCGGCAAGTGGCTCCGTCGTCCTTTTATCTATCGGGCCGTTGTCGCTATACCACGGCGCGAGGGGGAAAAGTGCGGGAGAGCAATACGGAATTTCAGGAGGAGCGCAGTTATCAGTTGATATTCTGATGTTTACATGCGGCAGCGGCACTCTGGTCGCCGCAACAGCTGCAGTCCGACATTCAGTCCCGCGTCGCTTGCCGGTCACCCGCTCCACAGACGGACGCCGGAAATTTATGAAGGGTGCATGCAAAATGGATGGATTGGATTATGTTGATGGTTCGTTACATGGCAAGCGGCGCTCGCGTGGGTCGCACGGCTCGTCCTGCCCGCCAGCGTCGTATGTGCAGTACTGCCGCCAGGAATAGCACAGCATTTGGACGACGTTCTGGCTCTAGGTGGCCGGCAAGAGTCGCGTGGCCGGTTTCCGATGAAGAAGACTCCATCGTCTTTGTTTGAATCGCGCGCACATTCGTTTCTGCAGCGCACCGCGTCCGCATGGCAGCACGGGCGGCGAGCGGTGGGGACCGGTCTGCGCGCCCGTCTGGTCAGTGCTGTCAATCTGGTGGCTGCTTCCCATCTGCCTGCCGTGAGCAGCAGCCGTGGAGATATCAACCGTGCGGTTTGTTTTGAGCATCGAGGATGGCCCCGGCTGGAAGCACGCGCACGACGCAAAATGTTCTCGCCAGGCCTGCCGCTTGCTTCACTTTGCTTTTGCCGTATTTGCAATCCGCCGGCATTCCCACAACGCTCGCTTCGAGGGCATCATTCGTTATGCGTAATGAGATGATGGATAAACGTTGCGTATTTTACGTATATAAAAACGGCCCGAGCGCACAATTCGCTTGCACTGTCCGAGTCCAGCCCATTCCTCTCCTGTCCTCATGCATTCGACAAGGCTCCAAACCCCCCGGGGTAGCCGCGAGAGAGAGGGAGGCGAAGCTGGTGATCAACAAGGAGATGGTGGACCGCTCGGGCCACTCGATTGGTGAAAAAAGTAAACATGACCCTCTCGAGGAGCCCACCTAAGCTCGAATAAGGACTAGCACAAAGCAGCGCCAGCGTCGCGGTCATAATCCGCCGATGTTCGTAATATTGACCACACGCTAGGGCCCCGCGCTATCTTCTGATAGCCGTTTGCAAGCAAGGACCAGACGGTGGTATGGCGCCCCAGGACAAACGGCTTTCCCTCCGTCTGACGGGACGGCAAATTGCTACAAATCTCAACCACGGCAGCCACACGTCTTGGGCCCTTATTGTGCTTGTCATGGCTGTCTGTCTGCGTGTTGTTGGATCGATCACGAGTCTGGGCAGGGCTGGCAGATTTTTTCTTTTCTTCTTCGTCTTCCGTGCCAACCCTCCTACCCTCCCATCCGACGGGAAGCAGGGCAAAAAAGGGAAACAAAGCCGCAGACGTGGGACCCGTTTGTCACCCGCTGACTAGGTCGGTCCAGCCAGGCCTCCAGTCGGTCCATACGATCGGCCGGCCGAAGCTGCTCAGCTCGACTCGGGTCCCGGTAAAGAGGTGGAAGGGGGAGAGCCGCGGACCCGTGCCTGGTCGACCTGGCAGCCAACTGCGACTGTAGGAGCCGTGGGAGCCCAGGGGGCAGGACCAGGGAAAAACGGGACAGATTCGAACGGCCCCTCCCCGCCAATGCAGGCGGCCCCAATTTGTGCAAGTCCGAATCAGGCACGCGCCCCTGGACAAGCCCGTGGTGGTGGGTCAAAGCGCGCGTGGCGCCGACAGTGTGCGACAGTGCGCCTGCGGGATCGTGAGGTTTGTGCGCAAGGCGTTGTTGCGCTGCTGCTGCCCGCTAGCAGAGGCGATCCAATCAAGCTGATGTCGTCGGGTTCGACTAGTGCCGCACTGGCTGGACTGTCAACGAGCTGAGACCTGATATCCGTGCTCGCTACTGCACAATAGGGATGGATGGGTGGATGCGAGGGGAGGCACAAAGCGAGGGGGCGTTGAGATAATGTTCCTCTTGCACGCAGGCTTCTTCCTGTCACTTTATTCCCTTCTCTGCACCTCGAGGTGGGCCGTCTTCTTCGGATGGCCCAAGGTCGTCCCTTGCTGGGGCTTAACACAATACGCATGAATAAATGAGACATCAATGTGATCCTTTCATGTTTCCAGTCGCACAAGTTATTTGTCTGATGCTACCAGCGGTTTCCCACTCAAACATGGCTTGGCCGCAGCGAACTGGTGGAGGCACCGAGTGAAACCATCGGACGCTCAGCCAGCTGCCCCCCAAAAAACGATTGGATGGGCCAGAGTCTCACCGCTGAGGGAAAGAACGAAGAGGGTTTGCAACGCGCAGGAGAAAAGCAAGGAGAGAAGAGGGGAAAGAGGGTAATCAAGGGAGAGAACAGGGAAATGGGCAGGACGCAAGATTGAGCACGAAAATAAGAAAAAGGAAAAAAATTGAAAAAGCAAACCAACAACAAAACGCTGGCCAGAATGGGCAGCCTCGATGTCTCCCTCCCTCCCTTCACCTAGGCCCACGCACCTTGGCGACAGCACGATGAAGAAATTCGGCGAGAGTGACCCGGCCCCGATGCAGGTGGACGGGGTCCAAGCACCGCTTGATCAGCCAATCGCTGGGCGTGTGCTCGCTGCGACGCCCGGTACTTGAGGCGCGCTCGTCCTGCCTGGTGCAATCGGGGCAGTCAGCCGTGGCCCTGCGCCGTGATCTGCACTGTTTATGAGCGTGGGAGGGATGCTGAACCAGGCACCCCTCCAAGGCATCCGTCTTGGTTGGCACCTCGGGCCCCAGGTTTAGCTGCAGCAGGGCCGAATCCGACCTCTTTTTCAGGCCGTCTGGAGATTTTTTTTTTTTTTTTTCGGATGGACCGTCTGGACAGGCGCAATCTTGGGGTGACAGCGACGGGTGTCATTGGCAACTCTTCGCCTGTCGGGGGCAGACCTCGAACCTTTGGCAATTGGCTGGTCGCGGCCTCGGGTGGGCCGTCCAAGATTGGACTGGGCAGGGGTCTGGGGTGCTTCAGCCCTGGTCAGGCTTAGCTTCAACAGGTCTCAGCATCCATCACCACTGGTCATGGGCCGACGAGGCCCAGCTAGAGCCCCTGACCCCCCGAGGATCCCACGCCTGTTGGCTCTGTTTCGTCTTGTTGTTTTTCTTATCGCACAGTATCCTACGGGCCGAGGGGTTTCCAGAACAAACTGTGGCAAATTGAGAAAGCCACTGCTTGTCAGAACCTAAAGAAGGTGACGACGAGTCCTCTGGCTGCGATTGACTTCGCGCAGACGGGGGCCCAAGACATGTATCAATGATGAATTGACGAGGCGACTGACTGGATTCTCTCGACCTCGCCCGGCTGCCCGTCACAATCACACACAGCCTAAGCAGTCGCCCGCAACCAAGATCTATCCCCCGATTCACTTCAATTGCGCCTAGGACCAACTGCAATTGCATGCGTCGCCCGAGTGCAGCTTCCCTCTGCACGCAGCACGGTGACGGCCATGATTGGCGGGGCATGGCCTGAAGTACCGGCAAGCCCCATCCGTTTGGGCTCCCACAGAAGGGTCCTGTCGCGTAACCAGTGGGGACCAGTGTCTGGGTCGCGCTCCCACTGCCCACCCCTGCCTGCCCACCCTAGCTCGGCTCCACCTTATTTCCCACGTTCCCCTGGCCTGGGTGCGCTCCTCGCACCCCCGGAGCTGCTCTCGTCGCAAGAGCCATCACAGACGCCCCCGCCCGTTTGCAAGCATCCCCTTTTCCTTCACCTTCGCTCGCTCCCACGCCTCGATACCGGCTGTGCTGCTGGCCCACTCCTTTTCTGGAGCCTCCCTCCCTTCTTTTGTGGTTGCCCTCCCTCCTGTCTCTTCACTCGGCCTGTTTTGTTCTTGTTTCTTCTACTGTCCCTCCTTCCACCCTCTTCTCTCGCGCATCAGAGAAAGGTCGTCGCTTGCCCCTCGACCACCGGCCCCTATTCACTGTCGCAGGTCAACTCTTTGCCAATTCCCTGGCAGAGCCGGCTTGGACTGGAAGGGTGAAGGCGAGACACTCTCGGGCTGAGCATCTCGAGACGACCGTGCCTTGGAACACGATATATCCTGCCTCACCGTTTTCCTGTCCTAGCACCGACACACGCCCACTGTTGATCAGCTTTTCGCTTCTTGGTCTTCCTCCAGCTCCGACTGCTTCGCTGCAGTGGGACGACCTCCGGGCTGGAAAGACGGTGCTTCGACGCACCTAGACCCGAGTCTATTTGACACGCCCGAGTAGAGAGCGCCCTCGCCACACCGCCGATACAATGGCTCCCTCTCTTACCGCACACACCTCCTTTACCCGTCCCCGGACTGGGGACCGGGACCGGGACCGGGACGGCCGCCCAATGACCCGGGAGGCTAGCGACGCCAACCTCATGATACCCAGCCGCACCTCTTCGCTCCACTCGCGCATCACCCAGCCGATCCCCTCGAGCCTGAACGTCAAGCCTCAGCAGAGGACACCAAAGACCCTCACACATGCGTACATGGTCTGCGGTGTGGGCCGTGAGCCCTCTCAGTGGGTCAAGGCTCCCCCCCCGGCCCAGGGAAAGATTGGGCACATGAAGGGTGCCGTCGGCCAGTTCTGGCTGCCCGAGATCCTGGGCAGCAGCCCAAGGCTGGAGCAGGATAACGAGATTGCGCGGTCGCTGCATGCTGCCATGAGGGTAAGTTGGATGCCAGTTGAGCTGCCTGAACGAGCGCGACAAGCTTGAGCTGCCATCATCTGCTATAGTAGAGAAACGACAAGCAGTTTCTAACAGAAGCCCCGTTTATAGGCCTGCTTCCCTCACGATGTTGAGATCTGCACTGGTCGCAGCCAGCCGCACTGTGTGCACCACGCTTTCGTTCTGCAGCAGGACTCGTCGCACACTCTCTACGGCATTTGCCTGAGGGTGTGGTCGCGCGCCGACGAGAAGAGGGCCGAGACCATCAGGGATCTCCGTAAGAGGACAGAGCCCGACTTCTACGACAGCCCCGACGAGACGTACTGGATCCCCTACTGCCTGTCGTTCTTGTCCCGCTACCCTCTTTACAACCTCCTGGGCGACTACCTGCGAGGCATGTGGATTCACTGGAACAAGGCCACCAACCTGTTCCACGCCGAGGAGGTCTCTCGAATTCTGAGCTTCCCTGCCCCGAGGCTGAATGACCTGGTCCGGATCGACATGAAGGACTATGCGTTGTGCTACCAGTTCCCCTCCTCGCCCACTGGCTTCCAGAACTTTGCCATGTGGCCCCTGTTCTCTTGCCTGTCGATCCCCAACATTGTTGGTGTTATCGAGGCTGCCATCTCCCCAACCCGCCGCATCATCTTCGTCAGCCATTACCCGGCAATGCTGACGATGGCTGCCGAGACGGTCCGTTTCTGCGTCCGCGTTTACGAGTGGAGTGGCCTGTATGTGCCTGTTGTGCACGCCCGCCACGCCAAGGAGTTGGTGCAGGAGCCCGGTCCATACATCCTTGGTATCACCGCCGAGTGCCGCACGCTCTTCACCGCGCCCACCGATGCGCTCGTTGTCGACCTCGACCGCAACTTTGTCCTCACCTCCAGCCCACCCACTGCGCTGAACCCTAGCCAGCGCAACAAGTTCGTCACGCGCCTGACCCAGGCGCTGAACGGCGATGTTTCCCCATCAGGCGCGCCCCAGCACCTCCGCTCGGCGTACGGCGGTGGCAAGTTGGTGCCCGCTGGTCAGATCATTGTCATGCGTGGCGAGGTTGAGTCCATTCAGGATCCCGAGTGGTGGAACCAGGACGCGGTCATGGCTGTCATGGACCACGTCTGCGAGAAGATGGGCCGCAACACTGGCCTCAAGGCTGTCTTTGGCGGCTCCGTCAAGAAGCCCCTCATGACGAAGGTCTCTATGAGACACCTGAACGAGATTGTCCGCGAGAGGAATCAGTACTCGAGGGACGCTCTGGAAGCCTGGCAGGATTTCATCAACCTGAAGGGCCGCATGGATACTGAGCTTGGCAAGGTCACCAAGCGCAACAACTACCTTGTTGAAGAGCTCGAGAGCTGGAAGCAACAGTTCCTCAAGTTCCAGGCCTTCGCCGAGACCCTCACCAAGGAGACCCAGGATCTCAAGGTCAAGATCGAGAGCCACAAGAGGGAGAACCGCCGCCTGGCGACTCTTCTCGATCAGCAGAAGGACGATGCGGCTCGCATGTCGGTTCGTCTGGCCGGCACGGAGAAGCAGCGCGACGACGCCCTCGAGGCCCTGGTGCTCCAACAGGAGATCGCCGAGGAGCTGGAGCGCGAGCGCAAGCGCAACAAGAAGGAGCTGGCCGCTCTGCAGCACACCAACATGACCATCCTGAGGCAGCGCGACGACGCGCGCCGCGTGGTGCTGCATCTGCGCAGCCTCATCGGCGGCCAGAGCCACCACATGGAGCACCTGGTCAACTCCCTCACCAAGCCCGACGATCTGAGCCACGACATCGAGAACGGCTTCGACGACGTCGACGACGCAGATGGTAGGTTGAAATACATAGAATCAAGGCACACCACACAGCACCGACTGGTCCGTGGTGCTCGCTCAGACTCGCCGACGAGTTTCCGAGTACCACGCCCCAGCCCCTCATCCGTTCCGTCCTGCACAGATTCTAACCCTACCCTTCTTTCTTTTTCCACAGACATGAGCAGCAACGGGCGGCACTCTAAGGCCAGCCAGCGCTTCTCATCCTCCAGCTTCGCTGACGTGGCTGATCGTCACCTTAAAGACAAGACGGACGCAATTGCGCACATCATCCGCAACATTGCGGAGCAGTGCCAGGCCGCCGTCGAGGGCCTGGCCCTAGCTCAGGACGCCGAGATCGAGAGCACCGAGCTCAACATGCGCCGGGCCAGCGGGCTCTCGGTCGCCGCCAGCGATGACGGCAGCCGGTCGGCGGCTTCGGACGTCGGCGACGACAGCATGCTGCTGAACCCTTCGGGCCGTGCCTCGAGCATCCCTCCCACTCCAGACCTGATCCCCAACAGGTCCAGCACGGCCATGTCGATGGCCTCGACGACCATGACGACCCCCGAGAGGACGTCGCAGCAGTGGGTGATTGGCCACGACATCCCCACCAAGATCGTCGAGGACGACGAGGACCTCGAGGAGCCTGCCTCCGAGTCCGAGTCCATGCCCGTGTCGCACCACCAGGTGCCCGGCGTTGTCGGCAAGCACGCCGAGAGCCTCATCCACCGCCCCTCGGGTGCTCGCATCAGCGCCCTTGGTGGCACTCGCTAAAGTCTTGACTATTGCTTCTCCTCTCTCCAAGTCATCGAATATTCACTGCACGAAAGCATCGTTTCCTTTAGTTCTTATTCCCCGTCGGGCTCTTCTCTTTTGGGTGGCGCAGTTTGTTTTGATTTCCTTTTTCGTTTAATATCGTCTTCATAAGACGCAGGTGAGGAAAAGAATCCGGGCGGGTATGGTCGCGGAGGACGAAGATCGGGATGATGTCGCGAGGCGAAAAAAACATGCCATCAGCGCTTCAAGTCAGCGTTGCATAGCTAATATACCTGCTCCTTTATTTTCTTGTTGTCCTTTTGCTCTGTTAAGGTTACTGTCATCCTTCTTCACTTCTCCCCCATGAGTTACTCGCCTCGAGATGTCTGTGTATTTGACTGGAATCTTGCTCTCTTTTGATCGTACCAAGTACTGGAACCTACCTCAGCGCCACCTATTCCCTTGTCTGTTCATTTCGTCGTCTTCACATGCCGCGTCGGACTGGACACTTTACTTCTTCACACCGTCCTACCTCTTGGTGGACCTTGATATTTTTCGTTTATGGCTCTGCTGTAGCTAGACCAGCTAACCTTTACCCAACTAAAAAAAAAAAAAAAAATTCAATCCAGCTTGGAAAATCTCAATTCTATCCGCAGTAACGCGAGGCGGTATCGAATGCCACCTCAGCATTTTAAAGTGGTACTGTTATGTTTGTGGTGTAGTTGATGGCAATCGTGCCAATTCCACCAATGCTATTGGACCCGTTCCTTCCGCTGGAATCGGGGTACATATATGATGTCCTAAATCGTCGCTCAATGACCCACAACGAAGTTTAATTGGCCCGGCTGGCTCAATGGTAGAGCGTTGGACTTCTAATATCCCCCTTGCATCAGCAATGAGCAGGTCTGGTGAGGAAGGCTATCCAAAGGCTGCGGGTTCGAGTCCCGCGTTGGGTGCATACCTTTTCTTTTTTGTTTTTCCGCAGCACAAAGGGTTTGGACTTTTCTTGATGCAATGCAAGCGTCCTCCTGCTCGCTCTAGCAAGACCTTAAAAGCAACATCTGCACTCCTGTAACCATTTTTTCCTGCCTCAATTGTTGTTACAGGCGCTAATCGTCGGTCGCATTCGACTTTACTACCACCCAGATGCGCCCTGCGTCAGGCTGGCCCACCCGACCGTGCAGGCGGGTCCCGAGGATGATTTCATCGACCGCCATCGCGATAAGTGATAACTCATTTTTTTCTTCTGCCCAGGGTGTTTTCCCCCTGGAACCCGTCGTGAAGCCACTGCACCGCAAACCAAGACGCGACTGAGTAGGACTCACTGTGCATACGGCTACAATGGTGTTTTAGTGATATAGAAAAATTTCTTCTTCTTTCTTTCCCACCTCCGTTACATGGTATCCCTCTAGAATCGTCAGCACTGCTCCGAACCGAGTCCCGAGCGTGCTGAACCACGACAACCCCGAATGACGGCTTGAAAGGCCTTCCCAGGGGAAAGCCAACTCGTCTTCCTGGCCCCCGACCATGGCAGACCGCGCCTCCGCCACCGCCGTCGCCGCCGCCCTGGCAGAAGACGCCACCCCGCTCACGGCGCTGTGCGGCGTGTGCCACGTCTCGGCGCCCAAGTACCGGTGCCCGCGCTGCGCGGCGCGGACGTGCTCGCTGGCCTGCGTCACAAAGCACAAGGTGCGGGCGGGCTGCAGCGGCGCGCGCGACCCGGCCGCCTTCGTCCCCGCGTCGCGCCTGCGCACGCCCGCGGGCATCGACCACGACTACAACTTCCTGTCGGCCATCGAGCGCGCGCGCGACCGCGCCGCCCGCGACGTCGCCGGGCGCACGGGCATCGCGCCGCCAGTCGAGGCGCCCGACGAGCTACCGCCGGACCAGGCCAACAGCAGCCACAATAATAATCGGAGGGGTGGTGGC
>JNVV01000048.1:242611-264492 GCA_000733355.1 Falciphora oryzae
GAGGAGGAGGGAGAGGTGGCGGCGCGGGCGCGAGGGAGCAGCAGGTGCGGTTCCGCAAGATCTGGCGCGGCGACGAGCTCGTGCACGTGCCCATCGACCCGGCCAGCTGGGGCCGACAGCGGCAGCAGATGGACCACATGGGCGACTACCGCCAAGCTGGCGGGGAGCTGCAGCAGGACGAGGACGACGAGGACGCGGAGATGCCAGATGCTACTGTTGTTGCTGCCGTCGCGCCCCCAAGACAGGAGCAGGAGCACGGGCGCATCAGCTGGTTCCCGCAGGCGATGGGCAAGCCCGAGAGGGCGCGGTGCAGGGACCTGGACATCGAGGTCATCGCCGCCCCGACGGGCCTGGCTAGGCAGCGCGAGAACCGGACGACGTGGAACAAGCGCGGCAAGGGGATCAAGTGGACCATTGAGTGGCTGATGTACGACTTGGTGGACAAAGAGGAGGACGGGGACGCGAGTGACACGAGGAGTGATGCTAGCAGCGACACCAGCAGCAGCGAGAGCGAGAGCGAAAGTGAGCCTGAAAAGGACACTACTATTGGACCTGGACCGGACAAGAAGAAGACACTCAGCGCAAAGCCGACGAGGATAGTTCACACGGCGTCTGATACGGAACAGTTGTTTCGCTGTTTCGCCAACACGATGAACTGGGTCCGCAAAGGCCAGGAGAAGGAAGAGGCGGCGGCGGCGGCGGCTCAGCAGCAACAAAAATCGCAAGGGATGATCGAAGATACGGCGGACGCAGAGGTCAACGACGACGCCGGCCTAAATCAACTAAAAAGGAAGCGCAAGAAGGTGCGGCTCGAGGCCCGGGCGGGCCAGCAGGACGCCTTGAGCGGCGGCACGTGGCCGGCGTCAGCCTACGCGGCGCAGAACCCCTTCACGGGCTGCTGGGAGACCGAGGAGCTGGGCGCGGCCACGTCCTGCAACGGCTGGGAGGCCGACGAGGACCTGGACCGCAGGCGGAGGGGGTTCCGGTACTACCTGCTCCGCCCCGCGACCGGCCCGCCGCCCAGGCGCCTCATTCCGGTCCAGCCCTTCGAGACGCTGGCGGAGGCGCTCCAGGGGCGGACCGTGCTCGAGTACCCGACCGTCTATGTCATCCCTGTCGACGGTGATGCGCATGCCAGCGCACCGCTGCTGCCCAGGGGGCACGCGGAGGCGTCTGCTGGGGACAGACGGCCGCGTAAGCTACCTGTGAAGCAAGAGCAGCAGCAGCAGGAAGACGCCAATGGACGAGGCTGGGGGAAGAACGCGGGGAGGCGAGGAGGTCGAGAGCAGAACAGCGGCAGGGCAGGCATGATGACGGGAAGGGGTGGGCAGCAGGGAAGCAACAACCCCCGAGATCGAAAGAGGAGGCCGTTTGAGCAGCAGCAGCAGCAACGCGGGCTCGCCCGGCCCGAAAAGAAGATCAAGGTCGAAAGCTACGACGAGGGCGGCGGCGGCGGCATGAAGGACGGCGAGATCGACGACGGCGGAGGCGCCACGCTAGCCGCCGTGGCCGCCGCCGCCGCGCTTGACCAGGCCGTCGACGCCCGCGTGGTCCAGGCTGCGCTGGTGAAGGTGGAGGAGGCCCAGGGCGGGGCGATGGGTGGGCTTGTCGCCTACGATTCTGATAGCGAATGAGGAGGCGGCAGGTATCGGCCTCGACTGTTTCTACTAACGCAAGGCGTCGCAGCGGTTCGAAGCTCGGCTTCAATGTTGTGTCTATGCTACTTCGCTGTGCTTGCTTATACCCAGACATAGACTAAGTGTGCGACTGCGGCATTGCTTATACACTATCTCGCTTTGCTGTCGTGGACAGATTAGATTGCAACTTCGGTTCGTCCACCTATCGAGAGATATCACATGTGAACAAACCCCCTTGGGCTTCTCGCCGAGATCCGGAGTCGCGACTAGATCGGAACCCCATACATACCCACTCTTCGCTCACCGATGGCTCTTGCTGCTTCCCAATAGCGTGATCTGTGACCCCTGAAAGCGACGACCGGACAGAATGGCCATTCTCGCTGATGGCCTCGCTACCGGGGAAAGTTGTAAGCTTTCGGGTTCCTGACTAGACCAGAAAGAGCCGCCTCGGGTTCCCCCCTGAGCTCCTCGGGGCGGGAACCACCTAGGCAGCCATCACACACTCGGTACAGACCCGACCTGCATGCGGGCCCTCCCGTGACACATTCCGGCGACGAAGCAAAAAAAGGACGAGGCCGGTCCTTTACCCGGCTGTGTCAGTCAGTCGGTTGACATGGAAGACGGCCTCGGCAGCGGCCGCGCAGATTTGCGGTTTATGCATCAACACACCACCACCACCACCACCACCACCACACACGGGCTGGCCAGAGCCCCGGGGCCAAAGCACCCGCTTGGCGTTGGTAGCTTGGTGTTGTCTGTCGTCTGGACGGATATCCACCCGGAGCCTACTGCGTCGGATAGCGGCAAGAACGACGACATTACTCACAGAGCCCACTCTCTCCCTGCGTCAGGCCAGGGTTGGCCAGACACCCATTGAGTCTGCCATCCTCCTGACATGTGCAGATGGGGATGCTATTCTCAGCACAACCCGCCCTGAGAACCCGTCCCGGGGAGTCCCATCGGCCCCTTCCAGCCCTCAGGCCACCCCCGACAGAGAGAGAGGCGAGCTCCCTTGGCCGGCCCACGTGCAAGACCTTCGGGCTCCCACACTAAGAACTTTAGGGTAACCCGGGCCAGTCCTGGGGTGTGCACACAAGACATAGGACGGGAGCTTCCGATAAGGGGGTGTGGTGTGGGATGGGAAGTCGCCAGATTTTGATTCACCTGCACGTATACGTCGTACGTGATAACTAGAGTGAACCTCACTCGCTCGGAGAGGGAGTGGGGTTTGGCTTCTCAGCGCTTGCAAAGGGGGTTCATCTACACGGCAGCCATGGGCCGCGGAGCAAGGCGGAAGCGGCCGTGTTGTGCATACCTATCGAGGCGCATAGATAGGTAGATAGATAGATGGGGAACCAGCAAAGCACATGTCCAAGAGCGCATCATGTCTGCAAAAGAGGTGGCAAAACCATTGCACTTATCTCCAGGCAGACGTGAAGCAGGTGGCACATAAGTGGTTGACACCGGCGAGGCGCGTCATCCAGCCGCAGATATTGGAGACAGCAAGACACAAAAAAGAAAAAAGAAAAAAAAAAACTCTTTTCTCTTCGTCTTGCTGCCTCGGGTTCACTGGCCCGAGGTTCGGATCGTACCCTTATCATAAGCAGTCCAACCGTCCACCTTCGGGACATTGCACGGAGAACCAAGGCATCTCGGCGAGTGCCCCGTACCGCCTCGGGGTGGCACCATGGCCGGGATGTTAGTAAAAATGGCAACAGACTATCGGGTTGATGACGAGATTGGAACCGGGCTTAGCCGATGTCCTGTCGGAATTTTATCCCCTTTTCTGTAGTTTTTTCTTTTTCTTTTTTTCTTCTTTCCTCTTCTCTTGGTGTGGCTTATCCAGGCTGCAGTCGGCTCAAATAGGGCATCAAAACAGAAAATCCTGGAAAGGCTGGGATCAGCCATCGACTGGTCGATTAGAAGTGCTGCTTGAAGCATCATTGGAAGGAAATAAGAAAAAAAAAAAAAAAAAAAAGGGGGGTTCTATGCAGATCTATGAGTGACTTTTGAAAATTTGGCTTCGAAAAAATCCTGGTCGTCCTGACATTTGCATGTGAAAGCTCCTCCCCTGTCGGGGTGCCTGCAGGTGCGGTGCTCGACCCACCGGCCGCCAATCAAATGTGGATCCCCAACTGATTGCTGACGCCTGGGCAGGTTCGAGGAGGGGGCATTACCGTAAATATCCCGAGACATCGCCTTCTTTTCGTCCAGTCGCATCAACACCTGTGCGAGCGTGCATCATCTATGCCTACCTAGTCGCAGGCTATCGTCGAGATCCAGGTGTAGCATGGCGTGACGACGCAGCCGGCCATTCCAGCCGCCGCTACCGCCGCTGTGCTCCCTGTCTGCGAGTCTTCACCGTAGGTAGCCCTGGGCCTTGCAAGACGACGGCCTAAACCAGCAGCGGTGAGCGTGCTGTCCGAAGGAACCGCGCCGGTTGGTTGGCGATGTTTGCAACAAGCCCGGCTAGAGAGTTTCCGGCTAGGAATTGCACGACGGGAGGGGTGGGAGCCGCCAGCGAATCTTTGTCTCCAGCCAATGCCGCCGGTGCCGATGGTGCAGCAGATTTTTATTTCCCCCTGCCACCTACACCTCCCCCTGCCCATCTAGAACAAACCGTCTGGACATCCAGATTCGTCCAACTGCGGCGGGACAGCGTAACGCGGAGCGTTTCTGCGTGACGTCATGATATCTCTGAGAGACTGACGCTCGTGCGAAGCTGGCAGAGCTGGGGACAAGCTCTCACCTAGCAGCATGTCAATATCATCTGCGCAAGCGGCGACAGGTGTTGTTGCCTCGGTGTGCACTGACGCCTCGTTGAAGACGAAGGCCGGCAAAAAAAAAAAAAAAAAAAAAAGGATGAAAGTATAGGCGGGGCGCGATAGAGGCGTCGGCGTCGGGTTAGCGCCTGTGCCAGAAACACAGGAATTGGGGAGCACAACATGCAGAATGTGGCTGTTGCACCGCGCAGGGAAGGGAAAAAAAAAACCGTTGACGACAACAGTACCTAAACGCCACCGGGATGCCGTGGTTGGCTCGGACTCCAGTCGTTATCGCGGGCCCTTCGTTGGGCCCATCGAGATATCCAAATGGGTGGCCGCCTGCTGCATTGTATGCTGGGACTGTTTCTTGGGACGTGGACACGATTGAGAATTGTTTGGGCAGCACGCATCGCCACGGCATGATGACTGGAGCGGAGCATCAAATTCCATGCTTCGTCGTCACGCCCGCGCGCCATCTCGCGCCGCTCGTGGGCCATTATCACATGCCAAAGCGCAGGGGTGAGGCGGACTCAATTCCCTTATCGGCGCGGTTCTTGGTGGGCAGGGGTCGGTTGGTACCTTGCCACACAGCTCAGCACACGGCCCCGTCAGAGCACCCCACTACCGCGACGATGGATCGAAATCGACGGCAGCTTCGGGTTTGTTCTTTTCCTGTTTCCTGCTTTTGATTTTGTTAGAATTTCCCCCAGCCTCTTTCGAGCAGCCTGCGCAGTGCTGTGCTATCAACCGGCCGCCTTCCCCAAGCGGCTTCCCGCCCAGGATGTCGGGAATTCGAGCGTTCCTGCCAATTTCAGATTCGGAGGGGAGGAACGTCTCATATCATGGCCGCATGGCATTCCACCCAACGGGGCCAAGCCAAGGTGCAGCTCCCCGAGGTGGGGGCAGTCTCGCCCATGTCCCGCTGTCTGGGCTCCATTTGCCAGGGATCTTTTCGGATGCAGTGGTGCTATTATGGGATAACGCATCGTCTTCCCGCGGGCCCGTCGCAAAGGCCCGCGGTTTCTGCGTTGCTCGTGGATGTACCCTTCTGGCCGCTGCCGATGCACGTACGTAAGATGCACTGCGCACTGGCGAGAGAGTGATGGAACATCCAGGCTGAGCCCGCGTCCGCCGGCCACACGTGCGGCGGCGAGGCGCCTGCTTTCCGTTTGGGAAGACAGCAGAAGCATCCATGGCCAGGGCGGGTAAGACACCAATCGATTTGACCCTGGCAAGCAAGGTAAGGCAGGTACATCCGTGGGGGGTGCGATTGCTCCGACCAGCGGCAGGGCAGAACAGCCCATGTCGTACCCTCCGGCAAAGATGGAGACCAAGCACATGCTAAAAGACGAGACCTGTCTTCGTCCCCGTCCCTGCCCAAAAAAAAACCATGCCTTGGTGAATGAGTGATCCATCTCGCGAGGACGTGTGGGTGGCGCTCAAATAAGTCTCGGCTCTTCCTTTTTAGCTCGTCGCCTGTCTCCCGTCGTCCTCCTCTTCCCTTTCCCAAGATCTCCGACGTCTACCACCTTCACCTGCCGTATACTTCACACCTCATACCTCCTGCCCGGAGAAGCAGAAGCTTCCTGTCCCTCAACCACCCGGTTTTCTTTGCCTCCCTGTTTGGCAAACACAATTCGACACACGTTTTGAGCATCGACACATCGTCTCCCAAACTGCGCCCAATCCCGAACCAACAGACCAACCATCGCTCACGTCTGCAGCCTTTTACGACTCACGGTGTAAGTGGCCAGCCACCTAGTTAGCCCCCCCATGCTATTCGTCCTCTCCACATCCCCTATCCACGTTTTGTGCGCGCCCTCGCCTTCGCTGGCCTGGACGGATTGCGGTGCGTGGCATCGCATTTCGCCTCGGTTGAGCACATTCCCAATTGCTCCGGTTTGCGCACACGGCCCTCGCTCTGCTGCTCATAAGTCCGGTGTTTGCACTCCTTGGCTTGTGTCGGACCCCTCCCGCACACATCAGCTGAAGTCTACCGGCTCTAGTACCAAAGCTTACCCGGCGGCTTCTCCAGCAAGAAATAGCCTCGCGCCCGTGCCAACGCACGAGCTCACCGCACACATATCTGCTCCGGCTCTCCCGCCCTTTTTCTCGCTCTGTCACTCTTGCATCCATTTCGCATTCTTCTCCCAGAGAAACCCATCGAGTCTGTCCCGTCTCGATTCGAAGCAATGGCTGCGCCTCAAGTTAACGGCGAGGTTCCCCACTCGGCCTTCATCGATGTAAGTCGAGAACAATCCTCTTGCCCACCACCCCTTGCTCCCAACACCGTCTTGGGCGGCTGGGGGCGGTCCGGCCTAGAATGCGAAACATTCTAACGGGTCGTCGCGCCACAGCACCTTCTCAAGTACCCCGTCGTCAACGACAGCGTGGAGGCCCTGAAGCAGAACCAGTATGGCCAGAAGGGCCTGGCGCTGGGAGACTCGGCCTACAAGACTTTTGCCAAGCCCGTGATCCCCTACCTCGCCAAGCCCTACCAGTATGTCAGCCCGTACGTCAAGAAGGCCGACGACATTGGCGACAAGACTCTCGCCAAGGTGGACGAGACCTTCCCTGCCGTGACCAAGCCGTCGGCCGAGCTGTACGCCGATGTCCAGAACCTCGTCACCCTGCCCTACCGCAAGGGCCTCGAGGGCAAGGACCACGTTTTCACAACGTACAACAAGGAGTTCAAGAGCATCAACAGCGATGGCGGCAACGGCGCCCTGGTCTCATATGGAAAGGCCCTCTTCAGCACCGCCCTGATTGTCACGGCCGAGTCGTTGAGCTGGGCCAGGACCTTCTTGAACACCAAGAAGGAAGAAGTTAAGGCGGCTGCCAACAACTAGACTTCTTGCGCTGAATGATGCAGCCGGGACTCCCGTCCTTCTCCCCCTTCACACACCCCACAAACACTCCCTCGAAAGAGACCACGAGGAGAAGGCAGGAACATCCAGAGACATCTGCGATGACATTGCTAGACCATACGGTTGGCCATTGCTCGTTTGAAACGGCGTCACGGGTCGATGGCTCGGCCTGAGGTCGGACGACCTTCTTTTGGTGCGTGAAGAGCGGTTTGTTGCAGTTGGCTGTCAGAACGCACTGCCTGCGTCTTTCGCTCTTCCCCATCATCTCAGCCAAGAAACTTTCAGACATCCACCCTCGGTTTCTCCCTTTTTGTTCTCTTATAATTTCGTGCAGCTCACGGACGGTAGGACCTTCGGAGACAAACTCCCCGAAACACGATGCATAATCAGCTCAGACGGCAAGAGTGTTCTGTTATACCTTGTTATTCTCTTTCCTCATTTTTTTTTGTCTCTACTCGACTGTCTTTTCCCTTATTCTCTTTTCTATTGACTGCCAGCGGGGTCTTTCTCTTTGTCTCCAAAATCTTCTCATGTTGCTTGAACAACAGCCCCCATCTACATTTAACCTGTTTTTCTATCGCTATGACGGTGTTGGGGGTCTCGGGAGTGTCTCGAGAAAGACGGCACTCTTGTTTGGCAGCGTAGCCTTCTCTGGAAGGCCGGGAATGGGGGGCGAGGGCTTGGGACCAGCAGCGGCCGCGGCTCAGGCATGAATAGTGCTATAGCCTGTACGAAAAAAAAAAAAAAAAAAAACCGACAGTTCTAATAGATGTGTGTTCACTATACGTTCTCGAGGGCCGTTAGATCTCGATGTCAAGTTCGAGGCCTTCCTCGGGCGGCCGTGGGTGCTCGAGCGACGGCAACAAAGCACCGCGACTAACACGACTGAAGAGCATGGAATCCACATGCCAGCGCAAAGCGGCCAACACCGACATGGGAATTCCGCGGGCTGCTTCGTGCATAGATGTGTCTTATTGCCAATTGTCGGCTCAACGGCGAGGTGTTATTAAAGTCTTTGATCCCCGGGGTAATTAAGGTGCTCCGGGGAAGCTGGAGCAATCATCCACTTCCATTCCAAGCTCGCAATGCCATGTTGGGTGCTGCTGGCAACTTCCAATCGCCATGCATCCAAATGGGCTGACACAGGCATGACAAAGCAGGGTCCATGGAGAACCGCGCTAGGCCTCCTTTGGCTGCGCGGGCGTGATGATGTAACGGTTGGTAATAATGGTGGGGGAGGGGGAGCCGCCGAGGAGAATAAGGGGTTTGAAAGCCCACCAAGACTAACGGCGGCGACCTTTTTGTTTGTTATGAAGGCGCGTGGGGGATGGTGCGGATGGGGGAAGCTTCGCTTTATTTCTTAGATTCCATCCAGGCCCCTCCCTGCCTGCTTATGCGCCAATTGGTTATTCGCGCCGCTTTCGGATGCGACCCATTGGAAATCAAGGATCTTGAAAGGCCACTATTCTGGTTTTTTTGGGCGCGCGCTATTGTCCACCGAACAGCCCGACCAACCGCCAAAGCCATCCCGTTTCTATATAAGGGGCCCCGCTCCTCAGTCGTTCCCGATGAAGACCCTTTCGATCCTCATACCCATCCTAGTTGGAATCTGCTCTGTACTGCTCTTCAGGGACCGCGTCGACGACATTGCCGCAGGCTTGAAGACCTTCTACGACCACTACTCGCGAGAGCTCTTTGTCGCAAAGCAAGATATTGTGACGACGACGACGACGACGACGACAGCGAGCGCAGAAGCAACAGGCGCCGTCCCCGAACAGCAGCAGCATCCGGAAAAGCACCTCTACGCGACCGAGATGTCCATCCCCCGCGCGATCCGCAAGGTCTTCCTTGCCGTGGAGCAGGCCGAGGGCGCCGGCGCGCGCGTCCGGCGCTCGGTTGGAACGCCGGCGCTGCGCAACTTTAGCCCGTTCCTAATGCTCGATCATTTCTCTATAAAACCTGGCGCAGGTTTCCCCGACCAGTATGTCCCTCGCGCCCGCTGAGTGTGTGATGCAACGATTCAAGCTTGCTAACTTTTTTTTTCTGCGCGCCGCCACCAGCCCCCACCGCGGCCAGGAGACAATCACATACCTGCTTACGGGCGGCGTTGACCACGAGGACTTTGCGGGCAACAAGGGCACCATCGAGGCGGGCGACCTGCAGTTCATGACGGCGGGTAAGGGCATAATGCACGCCGAGATGCCGCGCCAGAACCCTGACGGTTCGGCGAACGTCGGCCTGCAGCTCTGGGTCGACCTCCCCAAGCACCTCAAGTCCTGCGAGCCCCGCTACCGCGACCTGCGCGCGAAGGAGATCCCCTCCGTGGAGGTCGACAACGGCAAGGTCAAGGTGAAGGTCATCTCGGGCCAGAGCCACGGCATCGACTCGGTCAAGGACCTAGCGTACACGCCCGTCTGGATCCTGGACGTCGAGATCAAGCCCGGCGGCAAGATCGCGCAGCCGCTGCCCGAGGGGTGGAACGCGTTCGCGTACACGCTCGAGGGCGCAGACATAAAATTCCGCAACGGCAAGGACGACGGCAGCAACGAAACCAAGGTCGCGGCGCAGTACCACAACGTCGTGTTCGAGCCCCAGGGCGAGGCGGTGCTGGCGTCGGTGGACGAGGGGGCCGAACAGCCCGGCCGGTTCGTGCTCGTGGCCGGCACGCCGCTGGACCAGAAGGTGGTGCAGTACGGCCCCTTTGTCGTCAACTCCATGGAGGAGGTCCAGAAGGCCATGTTTGACTTCCACACCCACTCCAACGGGTTCGAGCGTGCCAAGGACTGGCAGAGCGAGATTGGCAAGTCGATGAGGGATTAGGGGGGTTTTGTCTTGTTGTTTTTGGATGATTCTGATGTCTACTCACCTCTCTGTGTTTAGATATATCTCTTGCATGGCGCGTTTTTGTACATGTTTCTTTGCGCCCGTTTGTTTGTTTGTTTGCTTGCTTGCTTTGGATATCCACTGTATATACCTAGACATAGAGACAGATACCCACGAACATGTCTTGCCTTGTCCTTGAAACATGATTTTCCGAGTGTGCCACCATGTCTGATACTCCTTGACCAAGGATCTGAGACGCCTAGCTCTAATCGCGTATTACGATACCCCCTGAAAGATGCTTCAGTGCACGTGGACTCTTCGGCACCGACAGATTCTGATACTCCTATATATCGGTATTAGCTGAATAGCTTGAATGACTAGTACCGAAACCTTAGATTTTCTACATCCTTATAATGAGGGAAGCAATCTGATAGTATGATTTTCTACGTTCATAGTGTCTGTTTAGGCGTACAGAGGGCGATGTCACTTCGCTTGGCTGGCGGCTGCTTAACCGAGCAGGTGCAGCGACCCGAGACTCGGGCTCGAAAGGATCGCGGAGGGGACTCACAGCTTCCAAAATCGGAAGACCGAGAGGGGCGCAGCAGTCTCGTCTGCCCTCGCTACAAAGGCAAACAAGACATGATACTTCGAGGGTATGAGAAGGATACTGCAGCCCAGCAAAAGGCCGTTGGGCTGGGAGGCAGAGGCTAGTCCAATGGCGCAATCCATGGGTGTTTCGTTTTGTGCTGATCCGAAAGACAGCCCGAGAAAACAAAACAGACTTTCCGCCATTCACGGGCAGCAGCGGTTCTGCCATGGAGATGTTCCAATATCCACAGTGTCATGGTGGCTTAGGTTCTCGCCAAGGTTGGGGGCAGTCTAGCTCCATGCGGATAGGCATTCTTCTAGAAGATTTCTCTCTGCAGTTCCGTTTCTGTTCTTTTTTTTCGAGGCGCAGCAGTCGATGATCGACGATACATGCATGTGAGTAAAAGGTGAAGACTGCTCATTGGATGGGCTGATCGGGGCAGCGAGGCTTTGCGAGATCACGGGGCTGGTCGTGGCGGGGGAGGGACGAACACGTTTACAAGCATTTCGCTTATGTATACCTGCCCTTGCTCTTGGCCGTATCTCGTAAAGCATCCACGCTACGCTGTCACGCTGTCCGTCCTACGAGTGTATGTACATGCACTTTCGGGGTTGAGAGCCGCAGGTGTGGGTGGAGAGAGGAGGGTTTCTGGGCAATTTGCCGTTGCCGAGGATGAACATTGTCATGATCTGATTTATGTTTTTGGCAGAACACGGGATCGGGTTCGTGGGATTCACGGAGCCTGGGCGGGCGAGGGGGTGGCTGTGTTTGGGAATATTGGGTGCGTGCAGCAAAGGTGCCCTGTTTTGTTTGGACCTGACGAATACGCGGGATTTCCGTATGTACCTACCTCTAGAGACGCGATCCCAAGATCACACACACCATCGAACCTTTTTTCTTTTGCTGTTGTGGGAAGTTTCCGTCAGGTTCCCGTGTGCGTGTTGGCTGATGTTGGGATGCGGATAAGTGCGGGCCAGAAGGGGGAAACAGCATGGGCAAAAAAGGCCACCCGACGTCAAAAAAGCGCAGGATTTGAAACAAAATGCGCCGGAGGGCATTTGCAGATGAGAAACAAACCGACATGCAAACGTCGAGTGATTTTAAGTGTCTCGTCGGGGTGCCAGAACCAGTGGTGGGCAGTGACATCAGATGTGTAAAAAGATGATGACCCGATGCCTGGGCGTTGAGGGGAAGGAGGGTCGTTGCATTGCATTGGCGAGGTTACACTGGAATGGTCATAAAGCCGTCCGCCAGTCTGTCTACCACAGCCGAGCTTGAGGGTAATACTCAATTCATCCACGGAGCTTGGAGCTTGGGTGGCAAGCTTTGGGGAGGAGAGAGGAGGTGGGCACTCGGCACGCGGAATCATCGCGGGTGTAAGCAAGTGACCCTGGGGAGCTGGGCGGCCGAGAGAGCCAAGGATGCAAGCAGCAGCCCTGATGACCTCGCCTGTTTAGCTGCTTACCCGTGTGCTGAGCCGTGCAAGGCACTCGCTGTCAGGCACTGTGGCTTGGAACCAGCGCATCGATATTGCTGTCGTGGGACAAAGAGATCCTCAGCCTCATTCGAGGACTTGTGAAGAGAGCGGTGAGGCCAAGGCCAGGGTTGCTAACGAGCGCAAGCTGATGCCTAATAGGAGGGAATGAAATGTGGCAATACATAGCCTCAGGTACCCGACGTCACCGACGTGCAGTGACTTGTCAATGGATTGCACTTTGGGCTCGGTGGCTGTCCTGGGTCTGCCCTGTGGTTCGCCTTCCGTTGGAGGGAATTCCCCACACTCCACGCCGTAGCTCGATTTTTCCCTTGGCCCCGCCCGATTGGGTGTTTTAGCTCCTTCTGCCCCCGCACGCGGGCCCAAGCTCCTGCTGCTGCGGCAGGAGTGGAGACGAGGGTGCGGCCAGCGATGACAGGCTGCGCTGCCTCACGCATTCCACGCACTGATTGGGCCCAAGAGGCGTTGTTGCCCAGTGCCCGAGGGAATATGACCCGATGGGCTCGAACAAAGGATCACACAATAGAAAGCTGTCGCTTTGGGATTGGGACGAAGGCCACTTCATAAATACCGAGCCGTGCGACGTCGACCCATCCCAATTGTTTCCTCCACCCCCTCACCCTGCGACTTCTGGGCCCTGCTCGATGCGCTGATTTCTCAAACGCAAAACCCCCGTCAATTTTTTTTGTCTTTGCGAAAATCTCTCCCAGTCGCCATCGGTCGCAAGCGCAACCCACCGTCTGCCACCGACTGCAGTAGCTCCACCACCACAGACAGCTGTCGCGATCCAAGACGTCCGCACCAGCCAACACCAACATGTCGACAGCCACGAACCCCAACGGCGCCGGCGCCGGCGCGGGTAGCGTTGGCTCCTCGAGGGCCGCCAAGGCGCCCGAGTCCAGTGACACGCCCGCCATCGGCTTCCGGCCCCAGGCCAACATGACGGTTCAGCCGCCGCGCCAGGAGGATTTGCAGAAGTCGTATGCGAGCATCGTCGGCGACGACTCGAACCCCAAGGGCTTCTACGGCACCATGGGTATGTTGCGATCGCATACTGCGCATACTGCCATGCCAGCTGTCGCATTACTTGGTGAAAGCTAACCATGGGCCTTGCTCTTCCCCGCAACAGTCAATGCCTTCGGCGCCGTCATCGGAACCCTGGGCGCCATTCCCTGCTGCATCTGCTGCCCTAACCCCTATAAGAACGTCCAGCAGGGCAATGTCGGTCTGGTTACCAAATTCGGCCGCTTTTATAAAGCTGTCGATCCCGGCCTGGTCAAGATTAACCCCCTGAGCGAACGCCTTGTCCAGGTCGATGTGAAGATCCAGATAGTTGGTAAGTACGCCCGAGGATTGCTCTGCGTGTGTTGCGATCGCATTGCTGATGCCCTGTTATCTCGCCTACAGAGGTCCCGAAGCAGGTCTGCATGACCAAGGACAACGTGACCCTGAACCTCACCTCGGTCATCTACTACCACATTGTGTCCCCGCACAAGGCCGCCTTCGGCATCGCTAACGTGCGCCAGGCGCTCGTGGAGCGGACGCAGACGACGCTCCGCCATGTCGTGGGCGCGCGCGTGCTCCAGGACGTTATCGAGCGGCGCGAGGAGATCGCGCAGTCCATCGGCGAGATCATCGAGGACGTGGCGGCGGGCTGGGGTGTGCAGGTCGAGAGCATGCTCATCAAGGACATAATCTTCAGCCAGGAGCTCCAGGAGTCGCTGTCGATGGCGGCGCAGAGCAAGCGCATCGGAGAGTCCAAGATCATCGCGGCCAAGGCCGAGGTCGAGTCGGCCAAGCTGATGCGCCAGGCCGCCGACATCCTCTCGAGCGCGCCCGCCATGCAGATCCGCTACCTGGAGGCGATGCAGGCTATGGCTAAGTCGGCTAACAGCAAGGTCATCTTCCTGCCCGCCGCCAACCAGACCATGCCGACGCCGCAGCAGTTCGCCGCCGCCAACAGCTCGAGGGCCGCTGGGGGCGACGAGGAGGACATCAACAACCCCTTCCGCGAGTTCGCCGCCAGTGACAACAGCGGATTCCAGCAGGCCCTGAATGCCCGCGTGATTGAGAACATTTGAGTCTTGAGGGGAACCCCTTGATTCTACCTTGTTTGTGTATATTTTGGGACTATCCCTATCTCCTTTTGGACGTTGCTAGTCTTTTGCTCCTGATCTAGTCTGCAGAGACGGACAGACGGGTTTAGCACCTCCTATTTCTTGGATTTTCCTATGTATTTCTATGTCATGGGACTCGCTCGGATTGGACGGAATGGACCGCGGCGGGAAAGCGGGGGCGGTGGCAGGAGACCAGATACCCGGGATTGGCGATTGGGGAGGATGTAATGAAGGAAGGATACCCCTGTTTCGGTCGCTTTTACAGTCGTTTGTTTTACAGTCGATCATTGTGTCGATAGCTCGCGCCCGAAATAAGAAGCGCCAGTGGCTTCGGACCTGGAACACGAAGCTCGGGAATTGATGGATCGATATCATTTGCGTGCTCAGCGTCTCCCTGCAAGATCGCGGGGGAGGTGATGCCCCTGTGCCCTGAACCCCTGTAACGGCGCTGCACTTTGGCGTCATGAACCTGGCGTGCCGCTTCCCCAGAGTGGACCGGACCGCTGTTTGCCTGCCGGGGGTTAAGCTCAGGGCGTCATTGTCCCAGGGCGCCATCAATTTGATTGTCCCAACCGGTTTTGAACTTACCGCCACGTTCCAGACATATCAAGACGCAAACGCATCAACCTCTGGCAAACGACTTGAGCTTTTTGCGACGGTGCCTCGACACCAACATACTGCCCCGTCGCTAACGAATCACCTGT
Source organism: Falciphora oryzae (assembly GCA_000733355.1). Lineage (NCBI taxonomy): Eukaryota > Fungi > Ascomycota > Sordariomycetes > Magnaporthales > Magnaporthaceae > Falciphora > Falciphora oryzae. Next base: position 257,609 of record JNVV01000048.1, read on the forward strand.
TTGACCTTGAGCGCGCCGCGCGCGGAACGCTCAGTCGAAAATGCCACTGTAAGGCCCAACCACCTTCTTTCTTGATGCATGTGTCTAGAGAGCGCAAAACCCGCTGACCGCAAAACTTCCTCTCCTCCAAAAACACAGCCACCTCCTGGGCAAGAAGTCATGGAACGTCTACAGCCCCGCCAACATTGCGCGCGTGCGCGCCGACGAGGAGGCCGCGCGCGCCGCGGACCAGGCGGCCGAGGACCGGCGGCGGGACCGCGAGGGCGCGCGGCGCATGGCGGTCCTGCGCGGCGAGGCGGAGGAGGAGCTGCCGCCGTCGCCGGATCGAGGGGAGGGCCGGGGCCGCGATGACGGCGACGACGCGCACCGGCCGAGGCGCAGGCCGCGCAGGCGCCACGGCGAGGACGAGACGGATTTCGAGATGCGCGTGGCGCGCGAGCGGCAGGCGGAGGCGGCGCAGGCGAGGGGGCTGGAAAACAGGCGGGTGGACGAGGAGGCGGTGGCGGCGCGGCCGATCGTGGACGAGAGGGGGCACATCGACCTCTTCGGCCAAGGCGGCAGTAGCAGCCGGGCACCTGCGGAGAAACAGCCCGGCGTGGCGGCCGACAGCGGCGGCGGGATGCGCTTTGCGGACGCGGCGGGGCGGGGGCCGGCGGCGGCGGAGAAGCCGTGGTACGCTGGTGGCGGCGGCAGAGGAGAGGCAGGCGACGGCGACGACGGGGGGCCCGAGGTGCCGACGCGCAACGTCTTTGGGCGCGAGGACCCGGGCCGCAAGGCGAGGGCGGCGGCGCGGTTCGTTTCGGACGACCCGCTGGCGGTGATGAAGAAGGGGGCGAGGCAGGCGCGTGAGGTCAACAGGAGCAGGCGGCGCGAGGCCGAGGAGCGCGAGGAGGCGCTGCGGGAGATGAGGAGGGAGGAGCGGCATCGGCGGCGGGCGGAGGAGAGAGGAAGCCGGCAGGATGGGGAGAATCAAGATCGCGGTCGTGGCCGTGAGGGTTCCGAGCGCAGGCGTGGTGACGAAAATGATAGGCATGGGCACCAGAAGAGGCGGGGGAGCAGAAACAGGACCCGGAGCGGCGAACGTCGGAGAGACTGGAGCAGGGAGAGGCGCCGACGGAGTTGTTCGCCTCGGGACGAGCGCGATAGGGGCCGCAGTGGTCAAGACCGGGGTCGTCGCATCAGGGAGTAGGATTCCAGATAGACAGTGTCCGACTAGCAAGGTGATCCAGCCACTTTGCATTGTTGTATTTCTACACGATTATAATACAAGCAAGGAGCTTGCTCTGACACAATTTGGGTCTTGCCATTTTCCACCCACCCAAAACGCCATGCTCAGTAAACAAACAAAGAAACAGGAACAGCCAGGCGGTGTTTTCGTTCGTCACTTCGTCTTCCACGGCAGCGAGATCTCGACAGGCTGCATGTCCTTGTCGGCCATGGCCACCAGCTTCTCGACGCCGATCTCCTTGAGCGCCGCCAGGACGAGGGCCTCGGTCTCGGCGCTCAGCCCCTCGGCGCGGTCGCAGTAGATGTCGAGCCCCTCGGCCGTAAACAGCGTGGGCGCGAACCAGGTCACGGCCCACCTCTCGACGCCCTCTCCGGAAGCGAGCGGCCGCTCGCCCCAGCCCAGTATCTCCCAGTGGCTGGTGACGAAGAAGAGCAGGCCCTTGCCGCGCCAGTTCCACGACGTGTTGCTGTCGTCTTTGCTCGCGGCCGTGTCGACGCCGGCGACCGCCTTGACGCCGCCCTTGCCGCTGCGGTTCTCGTACTCGACCAGGTCGTCGATGCGGGCCGGCGCGTCGCCGCTCGGGGAGGATGGAGGCAGCGGCTTGTAGGTTATGCGGACGTTGCGGGCGGTGCGCCACATGGACAGCGTCGAGTGCGTCACGGACCAGGTGCGGTGGAGGAACTCGGCCAAGGGGCCGCCGTCGTCCGAGGGGGTTGTTGGTGAGGAGGAGGCATATTTGGACGGGGCCCGGAGGGTGATGGCGGCTGCTGGAGGTGACGACATCTTGGTTTGGCTTTAGGTACGGCGGCTGGGACAGATGTTGGTGTTACAGGATCGCCTTGATTAAGGATTAACGGTCGGGTTACGGACTAGATGTTTGATTGCGTGATGGCATCTACAGCTTGGAGAGTTAGGAAACACGGCAGCCAAGGTTGCTGGAGAGTCGGGCAGGATTCAATTGAACTCCGTCTGGTCCCTGCGTGTCGCAGGGATGTCCAACACCCCTGCCGCCAAGATTGAAGCTTCGAGCTCGAGCCCCCTCCCAGCACCGCAATCAACACCTCCTGCCTTCTCGACGGCTCCCACCGACAGTACAAATCCGCCTACCAATTGATTGTATCCGAGTCCTCTAGAGGTGGCTTGGCCAGAGGCTTTGGTTAAGGAGCCCTCCTGTTTGGCCATCGCAATAAACCTGCAGGCGCGTTACGCCAAGGGCGGCTCGAGGGGAACGCCAACGGGAGCGTGATAGGGGCTTCAACCAACAGCACGCCCGCATGGCTATAAAAGCACGCATACGCCGCCTAAGAATAGGGTGTATAAACCGGTGTTCCCCCATGCGCTGCTTGGGATATTTTAGGTCTCTGAACATCCATCTTTCAAGGATGCTCCAAGTGACCATCTGCGATCTGAAGCCGTCCTGACCCTTCTGCTTCTGGGCTTTCTACATTGGGCCCTTGTTGCACCAACCAACTAATTCCTGGACATTGACTGCTTTCTAAAACCCGCAAACATGGAAGAAGACGGCACTCGATCGTCTCGCCCGGCTCCTCAGATTCGCTTCCTGGTGGCCTGCCCTCGCAGTGACTCAGCGCTTCTGATGAGAGTATTCGCCGAGTCCCCTGATTGCGCCGCTACCAGCCGACTGGTTCTAACGGGGAAAGCAGACTCCTATGAAACCTTTCGTCCCGATTACTCGATCTTGGAGGACCCGTATAGCCATAGGGTCTTTGTCAAGGCTCTGGACTCGGGTAAACGGTTCCTCATCAGCAAGGAAGAGCAGGGAGAGTGCCTCTACGACGTGTGCCCGACGCCTGCTACATACGCCAAGACCCGACCCGTCTTCCTGATCCGCGACCCAGTCCGTGTTTTCGACAGCTGGAAGGGCGTTGGATGGACCGACATGCAGAGTCTAGTCGACTGCTATACGAATATGTTCCAAATGCTCGACCGGGCTCCGTCGCACGCCATCTCATGCCTCCTCTACGAGCAGCTCATCCAAAACCCCCAAGCGGAGCTCGAAGCCATCTGTGCCAGGTGGGGGGTGCCGTTCCGCAAGGATATGCTCGACTTCAAGAAGCCGTTCGGGTCTTCATTCATCTTCTCTAGCGATCGGGAAAGGACAATCTACTGCGAGGAAAAGCCCCTGGGTCTTTTCAAGACCGTCGAGGCCAGCTCCTCTATCGTCCCCGACGCGCCGCCGCATGGACTCCTGTCCAACGACGAGAAGAACCGTATCGAGGAGCAGCTCGGCCGTCTGTACCTCCGCTGCTGGCGCGATGATGTCCAACGCCTCCGGACCATCCTCTTGGAGAAGACGTGGATTGGCTTCGACCTCGACGATACTCTGCACGAATTTCGCCGCGCTTCCTCCGCTGCCACCCAGACGGTCTTTGACAAGATCACTGAACACTATGGAGTTCCCGTGCCTGCCCTGGGGGAGGAGTACGCCAAGGTTCTCCGAAAAGGGACAGCAAATGCTTTCTCCGACGGAAAGACGTCTTTCGACTATCGAAGACAGCGGTTTTCCTCGCTTCTGGAGCACTTCTCGGTCCCCCACGACACAGAGTTCATGGACAATCTCCTGACGTCTTACGAAGCCGCTCTGGTGGCATCTCTCGAGCTGAAGTGCGGCGCATTGAGCCTGCTATCGACGCTCAAGAACATTGGCAAGAAGATTGCCGTCATCACCGAGGGTCCGCAGGATGCTCAGGAGCGGACGGTCGAAGCCCTCGGTATCACTGGCTACATCGACTTTCTCGCCACGACGAACCATTTCGGAGTGTCCAAGGTCGACGGTTTGTTCGGAAAAGTCCTGCAACACCTCGGCGTATACCCTAGCGACGTTGCATACGTCGGCGACAACTACGAACGAGACATGAAGCCCGCCATGGCTGATGGGATCTTCTCGATTCACCTTGCCGAGGCAAAGAACGTGTCTTTGAATTCGTTCCCGCCACAGATCAACACGCTGAAGAAGCTGCAGGTGATCCTCTCCGGATGATTGGGGTAGGCTGTTGCTGGCAGAGAGGGGTTTCGAGGATGATAGGCGGAGGGGCTAAGCCGTCCTTTTTTCAGTGTAAGCAGCCAGTCATAGCCACAACCAGTTACTTTTTTTTTTATGCAGCCTCTACCTTCTTCGGCCCGCCGCACCACACACGAGGCGCCGTGGCCCGTCCCGAGTAACAAAAGATGCAACTCCCGAATGGTTCCTGATGGCAATTGGCCAGTTGAAGAGGCGGCATAGGTAGGCAGACAGGCCGGCGATGAGACAGGGCGGATTCCATGCAGAGTCCTGTCTCACGTAATATGTTTGATGCAACTGCGACTCTAACAAGCGAAAACAAAAGGTCCCACAAAGGGCAAAGAACCTCACATTCGCGATGCGACATAACGCAAAGGCTTTTTTAGGGGTCCAGTTTTGACTGGACAATTTACTTGATGCTACTACACGGCCATAGAAAAGCCCACTAGGAGATCCTTCTCGTATCGCCATGCCATGGGCAGCTGCAAAGAACTCACGAATATATGAATAGGTAGTGAAGATCATGAACCGGATCTCGAAGGATCGCGGGGTTCATGGCACAGCACGACTACCATGTAACGCTTCTTGGCTGGATGAGGGCTCATCGACACCAGGAAGCAGCGGTAGTCCGATAGAAGCGACGAGGCTGAGGGCTCGTCGACACCAGGAAGCAGCGGTCGTCCGACAGAAGCGACGAGACTGACGGCTCCTCGGACGGATATATAAACGGCCCATGATCTACACATCACATCCATCTCCAGCAGCCCTTCGCCATCCTCATCCCCAAGGACATCACCGCCTCCCTTGCAGCCTCTCCCTCGCCCATCGAACTCATAGCACTCGCTACCGCTCTTCCCACAACCGCCAAGATGCATTTCGCCGCTGTTGTCGCCAGCTCCCTCGTTGGCCTTGCTGCCTCCACGCCCGTAAGTCGGGGATGATCCCTATTCCTCGCCGCTCTCGTTTTCTGGAAATCTTGTTCAGCTGACAACCCCTTTTGCAACCCGCAACAGGTCCCCGAGGGTCAGGCGTCCCCCATCCCGGGTTACGGGATCGAGGTCCTCAAGTGGGAGGTCGAGGTGGCCCCCGGCCGGGTCGAGGTCCTGAGCGGCACCGTCCAGGAGGTGGTCGCGCAGGCCGTCCAGATCAACCCGGACTTTGCCCTGCCCGCGGCCAAGGAGCGCCGCTCCCCCTCGGCGGCGGCGCCGGTGAGCCCCGTCGCCGCCAGCCCGCTGGAGAAGCGGCAGAACACCATCTGCGGCAACTGGCCCTCGGCCAACAAGGGCCGCATCCAGGAGGGCATCGCCTACCTCAACCGCCTGCCCGCCGGCGAGCGGCCGGCCAACGGGCCCGGGCCCGGCAACTGCGGCCGCATCAGCTGCTCGTGGAATTCGGCCATCTACTGGTGCAACGACGTGAGCTCTTTTTTTTTTTTGCACTTTCCCCTCCTTGTTGTAATTTCTCGCGGGCGGCCGAGCTGACCATAAACACCCAGAACACCTACACCTACTCGCCCGGAGGCTGGGAGAACATTGCGGACAGTGCCCAGACGGTCGTCAACACCTGCGGGCCCAACGCCGACTACGTCTCTGGCCAGGGCTTCGAGCCGGGCAACTGGAACACCATCATTCGCGGTGACAGCTGCTAGTTTTGCTGCTGGCATGTGGGGAGAAATCTGGAGACGGTTATCGAAACAGTTAGAGGCCGCCCATGTGGGATTATGTAAACGGGCGATTGGGGATGAGGGAGGCGGCTTGAGGATGATACAAGGAATCCAGTGACGGCGGGATTCGTACGGGGGAGGTGCTTCAATTCGTAGTACAACACAGCTCCTACTACCTACCTGGCACCTAGTTAGGTAGGTACCAGTTATAAAAACCTGCCCACAATGATAAACAATCATACGGTACGACTATGCCCAGTGGGATGCGCGGGATCCCGTCCGGTTTCCCTTAGCCGGGCTAGTGAGCTAGCTGTTTTAGAATCGCATTCTCCCCCACGGTGGGCCACCTACATCTGCATAGGAGATATCCTGCGCCCGTAATCTATTGCACTTGTACGCCGCCCGATGTTGTCTGACCAGCCTCCTTGCGACCACGTACGCCAAGCCAAAACGTTCGCACTTTCAATATCCTTGCCAAGGAAGAAGAATACGAGCATGCTCCCCTTGGCGTCACTTACGGCTTTTGGTGGCCCGGCGGCTATCCCTATGCGCGTCCAGGGGGCAAATGCAGGGGTTTTCCAAGGAAAAGGTCAACGTCGTATGCCAGGTAGTGGCGTCAACCTTTCCCCACGCAAATATATTTATACGGTCTTCAGCCCACGAGATGGCGTCTGGCTCAGCCAAGATTTCGACGTCGGCATTGACCAAGACCCAGTCGCCGTCTCCCCACCCCCCACGGCCCTCGCGGTCGTCGCACGTCCTCCACCATAGCCTCCCATCCCCGCCCCGGGCGAAGACGTCGGTGAGGCCCGGGTCTCGTGATACCACGGCCGGCGCGGTCGTTACAAAGCCCCCAAGGTCCTCCATGTTCTGCAGGTTGTTGTACATGGTCCAGGTTCCGTTCAATAGCTTGCCGTGGAGGAGGTGGTGGCTGCCGCGCGCAACGGCAAAGACGTCGAGTCTGTTGGGCT
>JNVV01000048.1:264605-300044 GCA_000733355.1 Falciphora oryzae
CCGCCGACAAGAGTTTGTCCGTATACTGATACCACAGAAATCCGCTTTCGTCCATGCCCGTATGAAAGTAGGCCATCTGCGTGTCCTGGTTCCCTATGGGGTAGAAGCAGAGACCCCGGGACGCCCCGAGCCTCATGACACCCGGCGCGAACGTAGCAAGCTGAGCTTCGCTGAGCGTGCCGACGGGACCCTCCGTCTGGCTGCTGTCCTGGGAAGAGTTCGTGCCGCTGTTGTACACGCCACGGAACACCTTTCCATTGACGTAGATAACCTCGGTCCAATTCCGTCCGAGATAGGAGGTCCGGGCCTGGGCCGACACCGGTAGCGGGGTGGGGGTCTTCGCCAAGACGCCAAATGTCGAGTTCGTAACGTTTACGAAGTAGTTGCCGTTGATGTCGCGGCGTACGGTAACCATGGTAGGAATCTGATGGTTGCCCTTCCGCCGCATGTCGATCCATGTGACCTCGAAGTGCGGCGAGCCCCAAGACACAGGCGTAGGGAACACGTACTGTTTGATTTCAGTCGCCGTTCCCGTCATGGAGACATGTACGGGTTGACTGCTATCAAAGTTGTTTCCAAGAAAGGTCAGTCATGTGTCATCGTCGACCGATGAAGGTGTTAACTTGTGAAGGCCCGTAATCAACACATACCTTCCATCACTGCTCATTGCAGGTGCACCAGTCTTCAAAAGGCTCCCTAGCGTCCCACCCAGCACGGCGGCGATGATGACGACCAGTACCACCACGAGGCTCCACACAAACACCTTCTTCTTCCTCTTTTTTCCCTCATGTGCCTCGTCCTCTTGGGCGGCATCATTTGCCGCTTCCTGTCCGTCCCAAGTCGAGATCTTGCCGTCCTTGACAATGCGCATCGGGTCCGCGTGGTCCGGCACAGCGAGCTGCGGCCATCTCGCGCCTTGGGGAGCGGCCTCTAGACCAGGTGTGTCTCCTTCGGCCTGCAGGCCAGGGTGATACTCCTCGTACCCTACGCCCCCGTCGGCCTAGTCGGATTGGCTGGTCATGCTATTGGGCTTGGTTGCAGTGATTGGTGCAGCCCTTCTCGCAGAGTTGCCGTCCCGGTTCTGGTCCGATACCAGCTGCGGAATGTCTTCAGCAACCATCGAGTGGAACGATCACAAGTGAGGACTTTGCAGCTCTGAAGAGAGATTTGCGGTTTGCGAGATAGGTTTCGGTTCCTGTATGAACAAGGGGTGGGCCAAACAGGAAGATGGCAGGGTAAGGGCGGACAGGGGGATGGAAGAGCATCAAAATTAAGTGCCTTCGTTGCTCGTCATACAGGAACACAGACCGTGCAAGTCTCATGCAAACGAGCACGTCGGACGGGCTCAGCGGCCAGGCCCTTGGCAAGTCATTGTAGGATTCGCAGAGAAAGTCACACAACACTGCCTTAGCCACAATAGGCTTATCACTCATTCACTCCCATCGACGAGGGGATCTTTTCCAGTTGCCCTAGGCAAATCGCGGTCATCTTTGTATGTGGCCGCCCTGAGTCTGATGCACCCGAATCAGTGGTGGGATTCGCTTTCTTGATGCCGTGCGACGGGGTCAGCTCCGGAGAGCCACGCATGTTTTTGTTCCCATGGGGCTCGCGAAGAGGAATATGTCGGGAGCCGTCAGCGCGTAACACATTCTATGGTAATAGATGAAGCCTGATCGGAGGGCATCAAAGCCCTCGGCTTCCAGGGCATTGCCCTGGCAGTTGTCGCGGCTCCCGACGCTGACCGCCCGTTCGTCGTGCGCAGCTTCCTCAAGTGCGACGTAGCCCAGTATGCACAGGTCAAGCTGTTCGTCATCGAGGCGGCGCAGGTATGTCTCTGGTTTGTTCAAATCAGGTTCGGCAGGCGGGCTGATAACTCCAGTTGAATGGCGTGCTTCCTCGACACGTGGACACATAGTCCAAGTGGCTCAGGCGTGAGTTACATATGGGCACTTCCATGTTGGATTGTTTAAAAGATGATGGGACACGGGGGGGGGGGGGCTGGGAGGTAAAAGGAATCCAATGATGGCGGGATTGGTATGTGGGAGGATGGTGGCCAATTCGGACCTGCCTCAATCTGGGGAGAGGTTCAATCAAGTCGGTGCCTCAGGCTCCAAACCACCACAATAACAAGGATTAACCACCGAATCTCCAATCAGGATTCGATCGTCCAATTCAGCGCTCAATCCTTTTGCTTTTTCTTCACGTAAAACGAGGCTGAAAAGGGAGGCTGACATTTCTTCGCAACACCTCGCCTCATTCTGTGTGTCGCCTGTCAGCACAGGGGGCACAAGCAAACCCGCCTCATTGATACCAGAGCAGCACTGGAACTCAACCCCGACATCAAGCAGACCTTCACCACTTTCCCATTTGACTTCCCTTCCTCCCTCCACTCCATGGCCATCTGAGGATAATCCGGGTTACACACACACGGCCAGGGATTTTCTTTCAACTAGGTTGCACCCCCTCAAGTGAATAGGGTGGGTCAAAGAACAGCACCAGCACAGGAGCCAAAAATGTCGCTGCACGACGACGGCTCCGACGGCTCCGACGGCGCCGCCGCCCTCATGGCCGAGACCATGGGCTTCGCCGCCTTTGGCGCCCGGGCGCGCCCGTCCAAGAAGCGCCGCATGAACGACGCCTTCGTCGGCGGCGCCGAGCAGTCGCACGGCTCCGCCGCCAACGACACGCCACTGGGCGTACGGAAGCAGCCGCAGCGCGCGGAGCTGCCTCTCCATCAGGCTGCTGCTGCCGCTGCCCCTCCCGCCGCCGGTGTCAACGCGGACGAGATCGACCTCGACGACGACGACGACGAGGATGATGATGATGATGGCGGCGCGCCCGCAGCCGCTGCTGCCCCTGCCGCCGCTGGCCTTCCACCGCGCCCGCCCGCGCCGAGCGACGGCTTCGGTGGCGGACCCACTTCAGGGCCCCACCACCAGCAACAGCAGCGCGGTGGCAGGGCTGGCGGTGGTGGCGGTGGACACGGCGGCGCGTCATCGTCATCGTCCTCCGGCCGGCAGTGGTGGCTCGACTACTACGACCCCAAGTTCAACGAGAACCCGTGGGAGCGCCTCGAGAAGTCTCTCGGCCTGGAACCGAGGGGCTCGTGGCCGCCGCCCCGCGGTCACGCTTGGGTATGATGTGTGTCCCCATTTTCCAACAGACCTCGAAAAGGCCAGAGAGCCAGATGGAAAGAAAGAGGTTTGGTTTTCAGCATAAGCTAGAAAAAGGCCAGGGAAACCAAGAAGAATAATTATTGGGAAGCACATATATCCCCCGCCAAGCATTTACCGCGCGAGGCGCGTGGGGGGAATAGGGACGTCGACGACATGAATGCTACGGCGCAGCAGCACAAGCTGCCAAGAACGGCACAGGCCGAGGGAAACGAAACAGCAAAGTCCCCTTCGCAACAAAGTAACACGTCATGTTCCCTCGCCCCATTGCAGGCCCCGCGCAGGCCTTACCCCTCCCATTGGGCTACGTCGGGCTTCAACGACCTGCCAGGGGTATCGAGAGGTGGTCACGTGACGCATCAGGGGATGAAAAGCCCCTCCAGCATCCGACCCAGCAGCCACGGCTCTCCCATCCACATCACATGATCATCCACCCTCCTCCCACGTCAGCGAGGGCACGGGCGAGAGAGGGGCGGGGGACGAGGGGGATCTGCCAAGGGGGGGCACGGTCCCCGAGGATCAAGGAGGGAAGAAAACGAGTTGTCGCTACCGTATCGATACCGGAACTAGGAAAAACACCAGCCGAGAGACCCGACCCGAACGCCCAATGAGGACCGAGAGATCGGGCTGGGGATGAAGAGGAGGTACTCCCTTCCCACCGCCCTGCCCTCTTCCCCCTCCATCTCTCTCGTCACGCCCCTCCTCAGTCTATCTGCCGGCCCTCCGCCGTCCTGGCACTTCCCAAAAGAGCAATACCCATAGCCCCAAAGCGGACAAGCGTCACCGCCTCCGTTTCCCATTTCCCAGCGTCCAGATCTCGGGGGGAGTTCCGTCTCCGCCGTCCTGCCAGCCAGCCCTGTCGCTATGCGCTGACCGGGTGCAAGGGAACTCCCGCGGCGGGCCCCCAGTTCCACACACACGTACACCCTTCCAACGTGGCTTCCAGCCCGGAGGCTCCCTGCAGCTCTGCTGTCCAGCGCAGCACGCACACCCCAGGGGCGTCATCCCCCCCACCACCCACAGCGCTGGGAAATGGGCAGCTTTTGTACCTGTACATGTCCCGGCTTTTTTTTTCTTCTCCTGCCTGACAGCATCCCCCAAAATAGAAAGCCGGCCATTTTCCCCAGGTCGTCCAGATTCATCCAATCATAACTCGTAATGCACATGAAAACAACCGCCCCGCGTGGGAATAAAAAAAACAAAGAAAAATGGGAGGTGGGGAGGAGCGAAGAGCAAAGGAGAGGGGAGTCGGAATCCGAAAAGACACGCCCTCACCACCACCTCAACAGCCGCCACACCACCCTCAGCGCCGCTTCAGCTAAAGCAGCAAGTAAAATGGCGTTTAACGTGCAGGAACACACGCGTGCCGGGCCTGTCTTTGCCGCGCTGCAAAATGCAACCGGCAGATCCCAGAGCGGTTTTTTGCTCCCCCTGTAGCGATCTCGTTGTTGACCCCTGTCGCTCGCTCCCTCTTCTCGCCTCCCCTCCCCACACACCATTCGGCGGGTTTTCCCATCCCGACACCTGCATAACCGTGCCTGGGGGAAAAACACCACAAATCCAGAAATGGAGGGGGCGTGTGATGTGGCCGGCTGGTGAACGGGCTGCGCGTAACACAAGATCCGAGACAGTGTTTGAGAACAAGACGGAGAGAAAAATTAAATAGTCGCAAGAAACGCAGGTATTGCCGAACGACTCCAAAAGAAAAAGCGTAAAAAGAAAAAGTAAAAAAACAAATCCGATTCCGGAGAACTTTCCCGAGGCATCGTCTTATTCGTGGTAAACGACAAGGATCAAAAATAGCAAATCGGCGCGCTAAGACGTCGCAAATCGCCAGGGGTAGGGGTAGGGAGGTGGTCCGAAAATGTGGTTGGGAGCATGGCGTTTTGAGGCTCAACTTTGCACGAACGACGTCCGTGGCGTTTGGCGCTTTAGTAGTCCGGAGACGGGTATCGTTCGCGGGCCTTCTTGTACTCCTTGGAGTGCTTCTTGGAGGCTTTTGATTGAATGGACCTGTTTTTGAGAGGCGGGCTCGGTTAGCAAAAACGAACAGACGTCTCGCAGCAACAGTGACATTTCGCAGGAATCGGCTTGGGCACGAAAGATGAAATCGAACGAAGGTTTTCGACGATGCGCGCTCGTTCTGGAGGCTCAGAAATTGTCGAAGCGCGCTTTGTCCGCTCACCGATTTCGTGGCGAGAAACCAAAAACCAAGAGATCGGGGGGGTCCGAGGAAAAAGCACCGGGGACCGTGGGAACTACTTACGAGAGCGTCTTTTGTGTCCACTCGAGGTCGTCGCGCACTTCGTAAGCGGCGGCCATCCCCTCGGCATACCTCGCGCGGGACTTTGCGAGGCGGGCCTGGGCCTTCTTCTGCAGGTCGAGCAATTCACGGTGCTTGGCGTTCAGACCTCCGGAGCTATGATATCATGGCGGAATTTCCGCTTCTCGTCAGCGCACACTTCAAAAGAGGTAACTAGCTGGCTCGTGCGCAGCCGCCGAGCATGGCAAGTCGGCACCCTGCGTCGGCGAAACCGGGAATCGGGAGAGGTGTGATTGCAAGGGGGCGGCAGGCGGAAACTCACACTTTGGCCTGTGTCACAGTGCAGTTGTCCATAACAACTGGGTTGCGGACCTCATCGAAGCGCTCCTGGACATACTCGTTGAAGTCGACCCCGCTGGCGGACACGGCGCTCTCGTAGTCGCCGTGGCTGCTGGCGGCATAGCTGGCATAGCCACTCGCGTCGCCGTAGCCCGCCGCCGACGAATACATGGCCGAGGACGAGTATCCCGATCCGCTGCTGTACGAGGCCAGCCCCGCGGATGCGGCGCTGCTGCTACCCGCAGCCTCCGACTCGGGCGGGGAGACAGAATAGGCGCCATGGCCCCTGTCGCCGACGGCGTAGTAGCCGCCGTAATGGTCCATGTGGCCATCCTTTCCCATTGGCACTGCCATTGGGAGGGCGCCGCTGGCCGAGTAGTACTCGCTGCCGTAGGCTGACGACATTGTGATGGAATGTGGATGTGAAGAAGCAGCTCTGGGCTCCGGTGATGCCGTGGGCAAGGCTGCTGTATGCTTGAGCAGACAGCGAGGCGGAAAGATGGTGACTACAAGTCGATAGAGTGTTTGTTCCCCCAAGATGTTTGGGGAGGACGAGAGGCGGCTTTGGGAGGGTAGCTGGCGGGGAGAAATGATGACAAGACGGTGGGTATGATGCTGTTCGAGGGTGTGAGTGTGCTTGTGTGTCTGTGGTATGTGTGCTTGGGGGTATGGGCAAAGCGTAGTGTGGCGTTGGTGGAGGTCTGTGAGGAGGCGCTTTGGGACAAGGTGTCAAGCAAGCGGCTTCGTCTGAGCAAGTCCGACTGGGGAGAACCTTGGGAAAGAAGTTCAGATGGAAGAGGAAGATGAATCAAGGAGATCAGAGTCGAACAAAGGGGCCCTATTTATACTTTTTTGCGAGGGCCCCCCTGTCGAAAAGGGCCTACGGTTTCCATAGACGTGAGTCCATGGAGGATAAGAAGTGACGGATCTATTCGTCCGTGTCTAGGACCAACGACTGCCGGTGCTGGTCTTGACCCCGCTCGAGACGAGCATGGTGGGAGGCGGATATGACGACGGCGATGGTGGATGTGGTGATAGCCATGTCGGTCTAGTCCCATGGAGGTACACATCTGGGCCCTCCGTAACCTACCCTACCCCCTGTCTGGGATTCATGCCGTGGGGTGATCCCTGAATACACCCACTCGCTGAAGGGGAGTCGAACTCGGATTGGTCCTGGGGCGGCACGCTCGTCTGATCAGGAGGCATATAAGATAGAGACGACAAGAGAAAAAAAAAGGCGGTGCATATGCCGAGGGGCAAATCCCACGGATTTGCATTGGTGGAGATATGGGCAAGGTAGGGGGGTGGGTGGTGTAAAGGCCTATGGAGTACCATGGCCGAAGTGAGATATGTTGGGCCATGACAGACGGCGGCCGAGGGTGTCATGGATCATGACGAAGGGGTGGGAGGGGAGAGCGAAGTGGAAGCGGGAATTATCCATATAGAGCGAAGCATTAACATCCGGAGACTCCTCGGCCATGCTTGTGAAGGCCAAAAGGCATGGTTTAGGTGACCTTTTTTGGCTGCTTAGTGCGGTGTGGGTGGGCAGAGGAAATGGCTTAGTTCGTTTTTTCCTGCTCTCGCTCTATTTTTTTTTTCTCTGGCCAGAAACCCCCCTGTCCCGTCTCAATTCCTCATCAGAGACGAGGGGGCGTGGGCGCATCCAGTCGTACAGCCAAAATGGAAACCAAGCGTCCCAATCCCCAGAGCCTGTCCAGTCGGACAAATCAGGGACGAGGTGGCTTTGGCTGACCGGTAATGCGGTGCGGCGACGGGGATGGGGGCATGGGGAGGGATGGACACGGCAGCACAAGGAGAGCTTTCAGCACACGTCGGGCACATGGCCAGACGTGGGGACTCAGACAGAGTGGGATCTGTGCTGCGTCGGACAGTGACAGCGGGCTGGCAGTCCGCTTGCAGTTTAGGGGCCGGCCTAGCACTTGACTTGAATCGCCCGTCTGCTCGAGCTTGGGAGCTCCCTGTTTTTTTTCGACGTTGTTTTGCACCGGGCACGGCACCTCGGCGGATTCCGCTGGTTCGCCCCCTTTGAGCCGGCGGTGGCGAGAAAAGTGGCAGAAAAACAGGTAGATGGGATTTGCAGACAGGGCAGAAACGGTCCGCCCGGGGTGGATGGGGTAGCAGGCGAGGACGTCTCTCGGTTCACGGCCGGGGGTACGAGCTGGCAGTGTTTGCTGTGTCGGTGCTGGCCCCAGGAGCGGGCTTACGGATCGGACAGCTTGTACCGTGACCTCAACCCTCCATCCACTCGTCTGGCTGGCTGGTTGCCTGCTCCATTCATGCAAGACGCACCCGGAAGCGGGACCAGCGAGGGAGGGAAGACCCCCAAGACCCAAAGGCCCAAGGCCCCAGTCAATGTCGAACAAGCGCGCTGACGCTAAAGCGGCGAGCAGAAGAGGAAGCCCAGCGATGGATTCTCGGTACGCGCGCTCTCGTTGGCTGGTCCAGGGAGAGGGCACGGCAAAGTGGTGGTGGTGCAGAGCCAGGCGACGTCGTAGGCTCAAGTCGCGGCCGTCAGGCAGAAGTGCATCATGTCGGGCACACTCATGCTCCCTTTTTTTGGTGTGTGCTGTCCAAGCTGCAACCCCAAACAAAACAGAGCCAAAAATTGAAAAAGGCGGAAAGGACCGCGGTAGGGAAGGGGCCCTTGCTGCCTGCTGTTTACCAGATTGATCTAGCCCTTTGTGGCAGTGTTCTGGCTGATTTCTTCTGTGGTCTCTCAGGATGGAAAGTCCTCCCGCGCGTGCCTTCTCCATCGTAGCTTCTCCATCAGCGAGCGGGCGGCATTCGAGATGGAAAAATCAATACCTCAGGTTCGTGGTACCTGCCTGTTTTCTCGCTGCCCCTCATTTGGGGGACGTCCCACCGTCTTTTCGATACTGACAGGGAAGCTGCTGGAAAATTGGCGATCGCGACCAGGGTATTTTCGAATTTCTCGAATTTTGATTGGCTGATTTTGCTTGCAGAATTACGTTTTTCGCTGGGGAATTTCAACCACCCACCTGTCCCTTTTTTGCCTTCGCTCTGTTCCACGGTCCGGCCAAGGGCTCCGCTCCACCAGCAGGCACAGCACCTCCCGCTGCATGCCCGCGTACCGAGGCACCCAGATGACCGATCCCCCAGTGCCCGGACGATGCATCACGGAATTGACTTGGCCTGGTTGGGCGGGAACGCACTTGGCTGCGAGGTCACCACATGTCTCACTCGCCTATTGACACCAGAGCCACCGTCTCTGGTCCTGTTCTCTGTGCTCTTTGCCCTGCCTCGGGAATGAGACAGCCAACCACTGGCTGACTGGTCTTACCAACGAGGGTCTGGGAGGTCGCTGCGCATGCGAACCAAGGGTCGAATTTCCCGCATATTCCGCCAACGGTCTCAATGTTACGGCGCGTCTTTCGTGGGTGCGGCTCGGCAATGGGCCTCTCGGAGGGAGCCAACAGGGGCAGCGTCTGGGCCCAAGCAAGGACCGCCCGCATACATATCATGTCCGCGTTACCAATCGAGGCCGCCGAGTGTGAGGAAAACGCAAACGAGGGACGACGGAGAGAATCCAATGGACCAGACCTGAGATGTCCGGCTTCTGCGCTAGCCGTTCGTCGGACCATGCATCCCATGCACTCCAACCACTGACAGCGGCCGAGCCGGGCCCTGTCTCCCCCACAGGACCTCGATCTCGGCTACTTTTGATTCACGGCAAAGCCTCGTGACGTTTCCGAATCCTCAACGGTGTGTGCTCGGGGCATCCCACTGGCTGCCTCGGAGCAGACGTGCCTCCAGATTGGCCCTCCCCGTGATGGGCAGACAAGGTGGTATACTAACGGCCGAGTCGAGTTGTTTCGAACCATGTCGTGCCTCGCGATATCGAGCAAATTGAGCGCTGGCAGTGGTACTGCCTTTGCTGCTGCTGCCGCTGCTGCTTCTGACACCAGCCAGCACACAGAGAGGCATGGGAACCCTTGGCCCCGGGGCAGCTCATAGACACGTTAAGCATGTGTCTCGAGTGCAGCCTAGACCGCATCCCTCATGTTCATGTTCCGTTACACCGCATAACCGGAAAGGGCAAGAGTGGACGAGGTCGATCGAGAGATCGACGATGAGAGAGGGCTGGAGGCAACAGCAGAAAAGAAAAGTGAAATAACAAATAAATCCACAGGGGAAAAAAGCGAGCAGGAATTAATCAACCCCCACCCCCAGAACCACAGCTAACTCAATGGGGGGTGACCAGAGAACGATGCGAAGAAGCACACCGAGTCCCACCAGCCAATCCGACCCTGACCAACAAGCCCCTTCCCGCTGCTCTTAGACCGGCCGGCATGGCGAGCGCGATTGTGAGGGAGGCAGCCCACTGCTCCCAACGCAACTGCGCCGAGGCTCATATCTGTCGAAGCTCGGCGCATCTGCTCATCATTGATAGCTCCTGAGCTAGCCCAGCCCGGCTCTTTCCTGTCCCGTCCTGCCATTCTGTCATCCTGTCACCCCGATGCATAGTGCGGAACTTTGAAGAGGGGAAAAGGGCTAGCCGCTAGCTACAAACTTAGCATCGCTCACGAGGTATTAGCAATAAGCGGTGACTACTTAGCCCAACGGCCCAACCTCTCGGGCCCATCGGCTAGGGATAGGCACCTCTTCTCCAACAGACGCAGTTAGCGGCAGTAGATGATGTACCTAGGTGGGCCTCCCATCCGGGTCCCCGAAAGCGCAACAGGGGCCGGGCGAATCCGGGCTCACAGGGGCGCAAGCCATAAGGCAATGGTGCATGGGGAAATGGCTGCCCAACCCGGTGGAAAAAAAAAAAAAAAAAGAAGAAAGAAATCACAGGTCGAAACCGAAGACCGGCCAGGCGGGCCCAACCACGGGGGACTACTGACACGGAGCGAACAGGCCGGCCCAAGGGATCGGCACGTGCGGAAACGGCCTTTTTTGCTGCTCGCATCCTAGGGGCCGACAATTTGCACGGGCTCACAAGTCCCAGACGTTACACTGGAATCAGATGCTATAGCCAAAGGACGCGCAGAAAACAGGCGCATGTGCAGGTACGCAATCCGGAGAGGAAGCATCGCAATATCGGGCATCTGACTCACCTGACCATCAACTTGCTCCCCCAACGTCGTAGATCATCCCGGGGGCGTATACCAGTTGGGGCAGGCAGGTGGAATTGGTGGTCCTGGTGGTGGGTGGGAGGCGGCCACCTCCACATGCAAGAGCGGAATAGAAGAAAGAAGAAAATTGAATTGCGCCTCCCGTTTGCTTCCCTCCTCCAGCCCACCCGCGCCGCTGACATGCGGCCGTCCTCTTTTTTTTCCTTCTCTCTCTTCCATATGCAGCATGGTGGGGTTGCGTCGGTCGCCCTTCATGCTGGTAGGTGTACCTACCTGGCACCCTAGGTCCATAGCTGCCCGCCCGGCCCAAAAAAGCCCACCCCCTCGTCCCATCCTTTGGTCTGCAGCAGAAAAGCCACCCCCAAGATCTAGACGAAAGAAAGGTGCGAGGAAGCGGGAAATGAGGGGACGCGCACGCGCGACGCGGCGGCGTTGCGACCCCGAGCAAGGGGCGGCCAGTGAGGGGGGCCCCGGCCGGGCAGAGAAAAAAAAAGCTGTAAGGTTGACTTACATATGTATGTATGCCCGCCCGGCGGCCCTGCCCTAGGCCGGTTCGGGGTTGGCATGTAGGTAGGGCAGGGCAGGGCACGAACGAACGACGGTGCGACGTCCCAAGGAGCGCAACGCAGGGAGAGAGAAGGATGAGGGGCTCCTGGCCACTCAGGGGCTGCTTGGCCTTTGCGGTCTAGGGAGGGATGTGCACACGCCCGCTTCTGCGGGCTTTTTTTTTCTACTTGTTGTGGCGTCAGGGATTGAGGTAGCTGATGGCAGGTTGGAGTGGCCCGGCTGGAGAGTCTTTCTGCGCGCGACGGCGAGAGTGCCTCTCGTCGCAGGCGCGCTGGAGCGGCCGCCGCCATGATCGTCTGGCTCCTTGCTGCGATCCTCGGTCGCCGGCCATTAGCTGGAGAGACGTGTTCCTTCTCGGGTCTCGGGGAATTGCCCATTGAAAGTGTACAAGGGATGGGGGAAAGCGCACGAGTGGTTCGGGAATAGCCTCATCCCCCGCCACCAACACCAAGGGTTCGGGTTTTCGACCTCGCCCAAGCTGGCTGAAGCGACATAAAACTAATGGGCACGAGGAGGGCCCCTTCAAGAACCCGGTGCGAATCATGCAGTTCCTCGATACCAATTCTGTCACGGGAACGTCAGGCACCGAGGCAATGCCTACCTTTGGCCAAGCAAGACGTCATTCACCGCATGTCTGGAGACACTGGCTCCGCGATATGGCAATCCAGTTCTGCGACGATTGCGGCGACACCCTGCCCACCACCGCCGATCAAAAGGTCAAATGTGACTGCTGTGGGAAGATGAATCGGAGTAAGTGTCTTCTTGAGAATATGTTATTGCATAATTGGTCCCAGACTAATCCCGATAGGACACGCTGATCGGGAAGGTCACCATAACGACTTGGGAAAAACCCCACTGCGCCATTGCTCGCGCCAGGAGAGACGCGAAATAACACACTCACCCGCGAGACAAATTGGGCAAGCGTTGAAGAAGACTGCCGGTTCTGTGATGCGAAAGAGGCCCGATACACGACACTCCAAACCCGGGGTGCGGACGAGGGAAGCACAGTATTTTACTTCTGTCCGAAGTGCAAACGAAGGCAAGATCGATTTGATCGGCTATATAAGTTGAACGGGTGATTTCCAAACATCGATCCTGACGCGTCCTCTAGGTACAAAGAAAACAACTAGGTTTGCGGCCATGGGCCACCGGTCTGATGTTAGATAGCAGCCGGAAACAACTGGCAGAAGGCATATGGCCGCCTCTTATAAGTGCTGTCTTCTCCTGGGTATATCCGCAGACAGGTCTGCACACTTGGCAAGGTCGTCAGGCCTATCGCCTTTGCGTTTAATGGCTTTTGCCACGATGTTGTCCGGCAGCCGGGAGTGGCGGCAAACAAACACACTCGAGGCGGGTGTGGCGGAGGTCTGGAGGCGGTCGAGCCGATAGCTAGCTGACGCCGAAGGACATTGATGTGGGGTCCAAGTGAGACAAAACTAATACAACAAGGCGAATCGAATATATATATAAACAAAAAAAAAACATACAACACCGAGGATTCCCCAGTGGTCACCCACCTGAGTACTAGTTCGGCCCTCATATGTTTTTGTACTGGGAGATTTTGGGAGGAAATGGGTGCCTAGGCGTCCAGAAACGGACGTTTTTGGTTCCAAAAACGGACGCCTTTGAACCCATTTGCTCCCAGCCTCACCGTATAACAAACGTATCTATGCCGCCACCCTGCACACACTATTGGGTTTCAGCCAAAATGCAGAGCCCTTTTTGGCGCTTCCGTTCTGCCCAATAGCACGATTCGGATGCGCCAACCCTTGGGTTTGCTCGTATTTTTACCCAATAAACGCGCATCTCCTGCCGCGGACTCGTCTAATTTGCATGAACATGGCAGGCAGCAGCCTACCCTGGGCGGGCAACGAAGCACCGGCAACGAAGCCCGCGGATCGCAGCTGACCTTTGGTTTTAGGCCCTTTCCTAAGGATTTACCCGCAATGCTTCTATTGCTACACGTGCAGCATGTCCCTGGAAGCGTTCGAAATTAGCCCGGAGCCAGAGCCGGCTAGGACGGACCGGCTGGACCATATCCGGCAGCGGGCGGCAGGCGAGGTGCTCGAGGAGAAACCCACTTATGATGCCGTATTATTTCCTGACGAGGAGTTTGGACATAGGTTGGTTGCGGAAAAACTTTCGCTGTATTTGGAGTATGGGAGAAATATGTAGAAGGCATGGAGAGGGCATGGAGGAGGGGGTATGGAATGAGACCATGAAAAGAGGCCATGGAACAGATTTTGGAGAGGAGCCACGGAACAGGTCATGGAACAGGCCATGGAAAGGGGCCATGGAAAAAGGCCATGGAACAGGTCATGGAAAAGGCCATGGAAAAGGCCATGGAAAGAGGCCATGGAACAGGTCATGGAAAGGGGCTATGGAAGTGGCCATGGAAAGGGTCATGGAAAGGGTCATGGAAAGGGTCATGGAAAGGGTCATGGAAAGGGTCATGGAAAGGGTCATGGAAAGGGTCATGGAAGAGGGCCATGGAAGAGGGCCATGGAAGAGGCCATGTGTAGCGTTCGGAATGAACCTTCTCCACATCCGCCACACACCCCGCAAAAGGGCACGATGCTAAGTCATAACGCATGAATTGGCATGAGGTTCATATAGGCGCATGCGATGTCCAACACTGAACCGTCACACCATGGAAGTGGCCATGGAAGAAGGCCATGGAAGTGGCGTTGGAAGTGGCGTATGGAAGTGGCGTATGGAAGTGGCGTATGAAAGTGGTGTATGGAAGTGGGGTGAGTCCCCACTTGTTCTTATCTTTGGCCACCTGTCATGGCCGGGCCCTGGGAGGCACTGACTTGGCCAGACCCACTATTTGCACGAGTGTGATGGCGCGGCGTGCCTTGTTGGGCAGACGCAGCCAAGTCTCGTTTGCACCAAGGTACTTAAGCCCAACGTGAGATACAAGTTAGGGAACTTGGATATTCTTGTCCTTTTGGCCTAGTGGGATTGGGCTTTGCTAGAAATGCCAGAGCCGTGACAACGAGTCCTTAACTCGGTTTGCAAAGAGCGGGGCGTCTGCCCCGCGCCCTTATCTGTTGATAAGGGGAGTGGGGCCCGCATAAAGATTATCTCTACAGGCCGCCCTGCCAGGCCTACGGACTCGATCTCTCCCATAGACTCTATCTTGAACTACCAATACGATACAAACGTCTAACCTCTAAAGTCCTTATTGTTGTGGCGTGGCGTGAGTCGGGCTGACTCAGCCGTGCACGTGCCACACTGACTGACGTTCAGATGCGGGCACGAGCACGCCCACTTTGTAGATTCCCTCGTTCTCTCTCCATCTTCAATTCTAAGGTCTATTTGGTAGATTACATGCGGCCATTGTGCCGGCCCATGACACTTATCAGTGAACAAAGTTCTGGAGTTCAATAGCCGGAACACCAACAACAAAGATCTGCCAAACCTGCCACCAGGAATTCAGCTCCCGTGTCACGGCACGTAGGGCCTCTGATGACAGATGGAGGAATCGGGGCCTATGGGACCCACCTTGGTGGGCCCAGGGCACAGAGATATCAGCATCTCTGCCCTGCCTGGCCCTGCAGGGCCCGACTCTACTCTGAATATCATCTTTCTGCTCCATCCATTTTCACAGCCCCTACGTGCCCTGACATCCCGGAACGCGGTGTTTCGGCATCTGTGTCACGACGTGGCATTTGAGCCCTTGACTGTGCGGAATGTGTGTGAATATTAAGTTGGAGAGGAGAAGAAAGGTGAAGGGAAGGGCGTGGCCGAAGGCCACACCTTTATCCTGTCTTCCTTCCTTACCTAATCTCCAACCAATCAGCTATCAACTCTATCAGCCACCACTCGTGGCGCCGTGCCATAACAATCTGAAGGACTGCCCCGGACCCTCTGTCGAAACGATCGAGCTGATGCAAGACGTGTATTCGGAGACGGACGTGATCCTTAAACAGACCACCGACGAGATGGCCAGTGCCTTCGGAGGCTACACTTGGCAGCAAATTCGCATCAGGTCCACCGTTAACGGACCGGATGTGACCCTGTGCACCGACACCGGATCGGTGTGATGGCGCGGCGTGCCTTGTTGGGCAGACGCAGCCATGTCTCGTTTGCACCAAGGTACTAAAGCCCAACGTGAGATACAAGTTAGGGAACTTGTATATTCTCGTCCTTTTGGCCTAGTGGGATTGGGCTTTGCTAAATATGCCAGAGCCGTGACATTACACAACGTTCTTCTGGGTGGCTGATGCTGTCCATGGTACCTGCCTGCAAGGCGTCCACCTCGTGGGGTGTTACACCCCTACTGGCTCTCACAGGGTAGATTTCCGGGTGGGCCATGGAGAAGAGCAGTGTCAAGCCTGTTGGGGGGTCAATTGTCTGTAGCGGAAGATCATGTATTTTGTAGGAAAAGGCCCTTTGGGCCTCGCGCGCGGAGGGACGAGATAGCCCTGCCACAAGCGGGCCCCACGTAACACTCAATTCCTTATCGATGACGCGATAAGAGGATTGGGTGCACGGGTCAACCCAACCAAACTAGCTAGTAGTCGTCAGGGGCCCTACGTGCCGCGAGGGTGGGGCGCTAATGTTGTGGCCTGAGGTTAAGGACCCCGAATCCCATTTTCACCGTGAATTTCAATCCTGCCCTCGGACGTTTTGGTTTGTAGAGGTTTTAGGAGAAAATGGGATCACAGGCGTCCAGAAAAGGACGCTTTTGGTTCCAAAAAAAACGGACGCCTTTGATCCCATTTGCTCCCAGCCTCCCCGTCAGACAAACGTACATACCTACCTAGGTACCTATCTATGCCGCCACCCTGCGCACACTATTGGGCTTCAGCCAAGATGCAGAGCCCTCTTTGGCGCTTCCATTTTGCCTAATAGCAGGATCCGGATGCGCCGGTGGTTGTCGGGTCCATGCCACGAGGGTCGAATTGCGGGCTGGCCCCGCACAAAAAGAGTGTGAGGTGTCCTGGGCCGTCTGCTTCACCGCCCGGAAGCCTGAGCCATGGCGACAACGCAACACGGTACTACATAACCCAAAAAGACCGATTCGTGCCATTAAAATCAGTCACCAATCATTTACGGCATCATCAAATGATTGACCCCAACGAGTTCCGCGAGGGCGCTGAGGGCGGTAAGATCCTTATCGACAGCTATGATAAGCTGTTGAGAATAGCATACATCTACGCGCACGAAGGTGTGTGGAATGACGACGGCGCCCCCGAGGTGGTTAATGAACTCCATGCACGCGGTTGGTCGTTCGGACAGGGAAATCTTAAATTTAACCGGTAGGTATTCCATCCTGAGGCGTTAGATAACCGCGCGGCTTTGGTATAGCTAACGACCAGAAAAGCACTTTGGACACGTTTTATATTGCCCAAATCGCGGCCGGCCATTACCGCTCTTCGGACCAGCTCGACGGGGAGCTGCCCGAGCTCGACGAATTCGACTCGTTCCACGCCCAGCACCGGGAGTTGCTCGACCAGGACGCGTGGAAGCAGTACTACTCGCCCGGGTTCCTTGCGCAGGCGGCGTCTGCTCGCTTTTACCGCCTGCCAGACCTACGGGACCTGCCGGACGCGAGCGACCAGCTGGGGTATCCGCGGCCCAAGAGAGGCGTCGGCCACTTCACAAAACTCCCCCGCTGGGCCTATGCCGTCTCGCGGACCCGCGCCCTGCAGCCTAATCTACCCGACGCCACCATCCAACGGCTGGCCCTCTCGACCCTCCGGCAGACCACCTCGCGACTACGAGCCGAGTTCCCCGACGCGCAGCCCTACTCGGAGACCCAGGCGCGCTTTTGGCTCAACTACAGGAGGGCCCGCTGGGGCTGGAACCCTTTGCCCCCTGACAACTATCGCATACCCACGGACTATAGCATCCGTATCGGCCTGGGGCATGTTGACCTGTGGGAGTGGGAGGCGTATTACTCCAAGGAGAGGTGGGATTCGTCCGTCCACGACCCGTCGTTCCTGGAGCCTGACCGGGACGGGACCCGTGAGACCGAGGTGTTTGGTTCCGGATATCCGACCGGAGGTGTGGAGTGGCAGACGTGGCTCAGGGGTTGGGTGCCCGAGCTCGGGAGCGAAGAAGAGGTCGAGTTCCTGGCGGCCGTCACGCTTAAAGAGATTGAGGGGGTTGTTGGCGAGACGGGCGAGCTAGACTGCAAGCTGCAGTCGCACATGCTCCTGGCGGTGCTCCGCGCTGCACACTACGAGACGGAGGAGCAGGAAAGACGCATCGAGGAGCTGAGCCGGTTGGTTGTCAATGCTGGGAGGCTTGCCCAAAACAGGGCCGAGCCGTGGATCCGACAGGCTCTGCTGGTCATGGAGCCGTACGTAAGCAAAGTGGACGGCTGGCCCGCCTCGGAGGAGGAACGCGGCCAACTGTTCCGCAAAATTCTTGTGGAAAACGGGCAATTATTTGGCTGGGTATGGCTTACGCCGTGCCGCCGCGACGAATTCAACTTTAAGCTAAAGTATTGGCCGAAAAAAAAGCAGTAATGCGGAAACACGTTAAACACGCCGGGGAAATATTTGCAATAGCCACAGGGTGGCCCTGGGGGATCTAACTTAATCCAACATCAACATCCACCTTAATTATTATCACAAGCTCAGTTTACATCACTTCCTCCTCAAAGACAAGTACCAAACGCGGCCTGGCATCCCTTCCCGCAGTACGCACTAGTGCTTCCACAATACCCCCACTCGGAGCAACAATCGCCAAATCCAAACCCAGCGCAAATCGCGTCGTCGTTCTCGCTCGTCAAGCTGCAAGTGCCGTCCGTCGAAACGGGCCGGCCCGTCGTCTCAGAACACGTCCCGAACCCGGCGTAGCACCCAGCGCCGCAGTACGCGCCGGAGCTGCCGCACCAGCCGTATTCGGAGCAGCAGTCCCCAAACAGGGAGCCGGCGCAGGTGCGCCCGTTGCCCCTACACTGCCCGTCGGTGCTGACCGGCAGGCCCGAGCCGCCGCAGGCGCCGTACGCCAGGTCGCAGGCTTCGGGGACGCAGTACGCATCGCCGGAACCGCACGCGCCGGACCAGTTGCAGCACTGCCCGAAGCCGGAACCGGCGCACGTGGCGCCGACGAAGCTGCCGAAGCCGCAAACGCCGTCTTTGGAAACGGGCGGGCTGGCGGGCACGGGATCGCAGCTGCCGTGCTTGGGGTCGCAGGCCAAATGGCCGCAGTTGGAGGGTGTGGAGCCGCACCACCCCCAAATGGAGCAGCAGTCGCCAAAGGGCGTCCCGGGGCAGGTCGCGCCGCCAGCCTCGGCGCCGCAACGGCCGTCGGTCGAGGCGTTTGAGGGGGCCGCGGAGGGGAGCGCCGTGCCTGCGGACGCCGTCGTGCTGGACGTAAGACTCTGGGGCGGGTCCTGCATGGACCCGAAAACGAAATTGCTCGGGTAAAAGTACATGGATAGGGACTCGTAGGTGGTCGTAAAAACGAAGGTGTTGCCGGGACCCCAACTCTCGGGCACATACGTATGCGTCAGGGTCATGTTTTCCGTGCCGCTGACGGACGTGGGGTTCGGCAGGCTGGGGCCCTCGGTGATTTGCTGCCGTGGCTCGAGCGCCGGCGCATCTCCAACCGGTAGCTCCCGCTTCTTCTTGGAAGGCGGCCAGGCCGGCCAGGCCAGTTGGGCGCCGGAGTATTTGCAGGCGAGCGTGGGTCCGCCGGCAGCAGCGATGGCACGCTCGACACACCCGTCGCCGATCAAAAAGGGGAGGTTGAAACGGGCCGCGGCGGGGATCCCGTCTTTCTCGTCCCGCCATTCCCAGCCGGTCAGGCCTCCACAGCCTTGCTGATTGTCCCTAAGGCCCTTGCCGCTATCGGTGGCCCAGTTTTCAATGTTGTGCACCGCGAAGGTGTAATACAAACTCCACGAATACCTGGCCCGGAGAAAAGTTAGCGAGTTTACCCATTCCACGCTTCGACATCCCTGGTGCGAAAAAGCCCATTCGGCGGCGAACTCACCAGAAATAACAATCGGCACGGGCAGTCGGCTGGACGACCACCGTCGTGGTCCTGGTCGGCGTAACGGTCAGGGTTTCGGTTACCACGACAATGATGGTTTCGGAAAGACCAAACTGCGTCTTGGTGAACCTTGAAGCATCGTATCCGGGCGGGTCGGTAGGGTAAAACTGCAACGGGATCGTCCGGCCGTTAACCACGGTCGCATCCGCTGCCATCTCAGCAGAATGTGCCGCCAAATCGTCGGGGTCTATCGTGCATTCCGGGCTGCCAGGCGTCGTGGTCGTTTTCGTGTCTTGGCCGTTGCAGGCAGTGCTCGTTGCGCAGTTCGTCTGTTGGAATAGCAAAGAGCAAAGGAGAGAGAGAGAGAGAGAGAGAAAGAGTCAGCCTCCGCCAGGGGCGGCAACACGTCGAGGGAATCCATTTTGACTTACCTCGGTGGTCCGGGTGGAGGATTCCATGTACCAGGCGCTGTAGCTGGTGACGAGAAAGGTGCAGGCCGACGCGGTCACCTGCCTGTCGCACCTGTTGCTGCCGTCGGTGCCGCCGGGGCCCTGCGTGTTCCCACACCCGCCGGGGACCAGGCAGCCGACGCCGCCGCAGGAGCCGAGGGGGCATACGGGCAGGCAGCCGAGGACGCCGCACCCGCCGCCGCAGCCGAAGATGCCGCAACCGCCGCCGCAGCCGAAGATGCCGCAGCCGTCGTCGCAGCCAAACGTCTCGCAGTCGCGCGTGCCGCACCCGGGCCCGGTGCACCCAGACGGCGGGGAAGGGTCGGGCCTGACGGCCACGGGCGGTAGCGGGGCCCGCGGCGGCGGGTAGGCGACCGAGAAGGTCGGCTGGGGCTGGATGGTGACGGGCGTGGGCGTCGGGTGGAACGTTACGAAGGGGAGGATGGCTACCACGTCGCGGTCGCTCGTGGTCGTCGCGGACGGCGGGGGCGTGGGGGTGGTGACGGGGAAGGTCGCGTGGTTGGGCGGGAGGGTGTAGACGAACGAGGATGGCTTGATGCTCTAGACCGGGTTGATTTTGTAGCTTGCCGTGTCTGTCGCCTTTAGCGTGAGAGGGTGGAGGCTGACGGCGGTTATGGTGAAGGCCGGGACGGGGATCGTCGTCGTTACGACGCGGACGCCGCCGGCTCCAAACGACAGGAGAGTGGTGGCTAGAGCAGGCCAGGTCGTTACAATGTGGGTGGTATCCAGCGGGAACGGAGGGTATACGACGATGCAGGGGGGTTTGCAGCCCACCATTGGATTAGGAAAGTTCCAAATGCTGGGTGGAGGAAAGACTATGTTGGAAAAGGGCCCAGAGATCAGGTTATCTCTGTCGCCACTAAAACCTTGGAGGTCGATGGCCCAGTCGATAATGCCCGCAAAATTGAGTCCCTGGTACAGCAGCGTCCTGTCCGCTTTAACCTTGTCGTTTATAAAGGCTACCCACTGCACCGAGTCGTACACTGCGATATTGGAATGGCTGTCCTTGTCCACGTAGGACGAAAAGGATGAAATAGGCTTGAGAGCTCCAGATGGCGTTTTCCATTTGCCCTTTCCAGAGAGGATGGCGTTTATTTCGGCGTTGGCGATGTAGCCCGCAGTCCCCGTGCAGGGTCCAGGATAAGCCCCGGACCCGCCGCCAGTGTATGTGCACATGGGGCCAGAGCAGCCCGGCGTCGTCATCTGGAACGAGCGGCCGTAGCTAAAGACGCCCACGGCCACCTTGCTCGAGGGCACGCCCGCTTTGGTGATTATGGACAAAGCCAGGAGGGTTTCGGTGATGTTGGTGTGGGAGCGCAGGCAGTTTCCGGCCGGGCAGGCTTCGATGGCGTGCTAGTTGGCATAGTCCCACTGGCCGTGCAGGTCGTACGTCATGTACACAATGTAATCCGCCACCGCGGCCATTTCGGCGATATGGTACGCCCTGAGGTACCAGAACGACGCGGGCGCGCAGAAGGAGACCGATTTGGAGGAGGGCATCGCCGCTCTCAGCTTCTTGAAAAAGGTGAGGTAGTTGGCCGCGTCTTCGGCAGTACCGGCCGGGATGCCGGGGATATCAGGTGCACCGGGATCTGGATGTGTGGCACCTGGTCAGTAGAGCACCTGGCAACAGACGCATGGG
This sequence comes from Falciphora oryzae, assembly GCA_000733355.1. Taxonomy (NCBI): domain Eukaryota; kingdom Fungi; phylum Ascomycota; class Sordariomycetes; order Magnaporthales; family Magnaporthaceae; genus Falciphora; species Falciphora oryzae. The sequence goes on from JNVV01000048.1 coordinate 286,133, forward strand.
CACGGGCACGGGCCGACTCACATTCCCAATCAATGTCGATGCCATCCAGGCTGTTGTCCTGGACGAAGGAGACAATGTTGCGCACAAAGGTGTCCTGGTTGCCTGGTTTGACGGCGTCCCTGAAGATGGAAAACGTGGCCGGCTCGGCAGAGAAAGCCCAGCCGCCCAGGGAAAGGATCTTTTTAAACCCAGACAGTCTCAGGAAGCGATCCCACTGGACCTGGATCTGGCTGACGTCCACGGCGAAAGCGGTCGTGACGTGGCCGAAAGCCATGTGGATGTGCGTGTAGGGCGTCAAGTCCATGGCCGAGATCTTCATGTTGAGGCACCTAGCTCTAAGCGAGCCCTTTGTCCAAAACTACCAAAAGTTCAACAGCAACACTGGCTGGAACGACGAGACGGGGCCGTGGGCACGGGCAATGCAGGCGTTGAGTCGTAAGTACCTGCCGCCATCTCCCTCCACAGCTCGAGGAAGGTCGTGATATTGCCCCGGAGCTTACATTGGTGTGTTTTCTTTGCTGGTTTCAAGACTTCAGCTACCACGTTTCGGGCGGCAACTACGTCCTTTGCGACCTGCAGGCCGGCATTTACCAGCAAGAGCTCTTCCTGTCCGACCCCGTCATCCTCTCGCAGACCCGCGAGTACGGCGTGACCGACCTCGGCCCGCAAGGCATCAGCTCCTTTTTCAGCCAGCATTCCTGCAACAGCTACTGCCGCCCCAACTGGACCAAGCCGGCCAGTCCGCGGGCCTTCTTCGACCCGGTCCCGGGCACGACCATGATCCGTCTCTCGGTGCCTACGGCTACGTCTAAACCCAACCGAACCCGCTATTACGGTGACTAATGAGGGGATTACGAGCACGACGAGTGGATGATGGGATTCGCATACGAGCTAACGACGGGAAGCATGGCTTTTGAGCGTGCAAGGCCGAGGGGGGGTGTACTTGACATACTTGCAGGCCTTTTCGTGGGCAGCATTGAAGGTGACGAAAGTCTCCGCTGGGTTGGTGTTTTCTAGGATATCTCGGTCATGGTGCAAATTCTGCCCCATCCTGGATCCCATTCCCATCCCCTTGCTCGATGCCAACCGCGCCAGAAAAGTAGAAACACCAGCCGGGGCGACTTAATCAACATAGTAACCTAGTCAGCCGGGGGATGCCCAATATGTAAGATAATGGCGTGGTGGTTGCGAGAATGTCAACTTCTAGGAGGCATCGCTGGTGAAATGTGCAATACGAAAAGCATATTGGGCAACCATCGCAGTAATCAGACATGTGCTCAAGATAATAATAATAATGACGGGCACTCTGCTACCTAGTATTTGCTGCACTGCACAGCTGACACGATTGGGGATGGGGGTGTCTCGACACCCGACAAAGCCATGGACCAAATCACAACAGCCGAGTGGAATCACGAATCCCCTTGAAGGCGACAGGCGCAGCCATGTCGGCAACCCGGCTGCTGCGCGTGAGAACGTCGGGGCCCCAGAAGCCCGGGTCCACGTCGAGCCACGCGCCCGGCACGACGTGCGACAGGTCGGCGACGAGGCTCGCGGCGACGATGAAGTGGACGTACTGCTGCTCCGGATACGGTTGCCCCGCGAGGACCCTGCAGCCCTCGAAGCACTTCCCAAAGTGGCGGCAGAGCAGGTACTCAAAAGGGCTGCAGGTGCAGCGGCGTGGTGGGCATGAGGTAGCCGGAGCCGCCGCCGTCCCTGTAGTGGTTCGGGACGGCGGAACCTGCGATACAGCGCGTCCTTGAGCTGCGCAATGTCGAGGGAGCCGTACAGCTCCAACGCCGGACTGGCAAAGGAACTCTTGTGCCCATGAACACAAGCCGTAGGAGGCGATTGGTAAACCAGTTGATCGTGAAGGACCAGCAGTCCGGATGGAAGTCGAGTTGCTTGTTGTACGCAAGAAATCTTCGCAGTACCAAGATTATCTGCCGGGTATATCCTCTTGTCTTTGTAGGATAGGATGTCGAGTGTAGACTTTGGGCCCCAAAAGTACTCGAGGCTGAGTACCTTGACAAACCGTTTGGAGTGCGTCTCGGTAAAGCCGGTAATTCTGAGAGCGTCAAACTGATCCCAGAGAGGGGAAGACGGTTCGGGGACGCTGAATTCTGCCATCTCTTCCGTTGCGATGCCCAAAAGCGCTAACCGATCCCGGCGTCTCTGGTTTACCAGAGTAAAGATATCGAGTTTGGTGCGAATAACAATAATACCATCCCAGTTAGCATAATGATGCTTGGGGTTGCCTTTGGCGGAATATAAGTTGCTGCCTCCCAAAAAGATGGCGAGAATGGCTGGTAGGTTAGGAACGCGATCCAAATCAACGAACGCCCTCCCCATTTGGAGGAAATCAAGGCGAAAAGATGCTATCAGTACGTAGCAAGGCGAGTTTCTGCGTGATGGGGTGTTTGAGCAGTTCGAACGCGGCTGGCTGCGAGGTCGATTTATGTCCAGGGAAATCTAGGATGGCGCCAGGCCGGGTCCACCAGGCCAGGTCCAGGCCAGGTCCAGGCCACGAGGCGAAGCGCCGCCATTAATCGTAGCCCGGCATACTGCTGCTGCCTACGGTACTTAACGGACCAACAATTCACCCGCGCCACGGCGACAGCCAACGCTTCGCGAGAATAAAGGCGCCGTGCTAGGCCGGGGGCAAAAGGCGGAGCGGTCGTTGGTCGTAGCGCTTAACGACCAACATGAGCAGCATACTGGTCGGCCTACCAGCATATAATCCTAGGAAAACCCCTACCTCTTCTGTCGCAAAGGAGGCGGGGTCCCGGCTGGGGCCGACAGGGTCATGATGGCATTATGGCCCGGCCCTTGTTTAGGGCCCTAGTCGAGGCTCCAAAGAGGCCCCCCAGTGCTCGATAGTGTAAATACCGAGCATAGGTATATAAAGCCCGAGGGTTTCCCACCCTCGGGCTTCCTCCTATCCTAAATAATAAAGGTTTATCAAGCAACCATCCACTGCACGCATACGCTTCTTTATAATATCTTTGTCGATCCACGTGAGCAAGCGCGTGCATCCTGGAAGGGACCACGACTCGTGGAGCATCAGGTCTAGGGACCGTGCGCTCCCACGAGCCTACAAAAGGGGATCTCCTAATCCCCTTCCTGTACCTAGATCCTACACATACATGCATCAATACAGAACCTTTCCAGATCTATAGATCATTGTTATTTCCTTATGGAGATCTCCGTGCCTACAGGAGTATCACTCCTACCAACAATCTTCTTTTTTCCGGATAAAATTTTTCTTTTAGTTTTACGATAATGGCAAATCGACGTTTTTATTAATTAGCTATCCACCGCGGCACTTTATTTTGGCACCTTTTTCCCTTGTGCAATATAATGTTTACCGTTTTACTTAACAGGCTTAACAATATCGAGAAAACTGTCACGGTGCGATCCCTTGATAAGGACCTCGCACGGTTGTAGTTCCAGCTACAACAACGTTCCTCTTTTGCCTTCGTGGTGCACGTGGTACAACCTTGGTCTTGTCCCGTGACAAAAACGATACAGCTTAAACTTTTTCCGGCCCATTTTATAATATCCAAACTTAGCGGCCTTTACAATAGTAACGAGACGATAGCCGAGTTGCATCGTTAAGGTCGCTTAAAAAAGTGGTGGTAGGGTTTAACGCCTGTAGAGTTTATTTTTACGATTTTTGGGGCTTTAGCCGCAAATACCGGAATGCGACAGGAAAGTAAGGAAACGTGGTTATTTTCAATCGAAGCATTAACATATTCGAGGCTATCGCGGTCGCGGTTATTGCTATAAAGGATAAGGATAAGGATTTGGCCAATGCCTGAAAAATCTTTAACGGAATTTTGGACAAGCAAAGCCTTCGTTTTTTACCAAAAAACCTGGCAGTTTTTATAAAACATGGGAAAACGCTAAATAAATCAGTTCGAATTACTATAAGCCGGGGAAATAGCCACAATAACGAATGTATAACCGGTACTAACGGTTGCTTTAATTTAAACTGCGGAAATAAAAGTTCACGGGGGCGTACCAGCATACTATTTACGTTACCGTAACCGATAGCATTAGATGCGTCCAGGATCGGCTTTGCAAAATCCTCCTCAAAAAAATAGCCAATCCGCTCTTTTAACCGACGATGCATTATCTGGTCGGCAATTACGCATTTGGCGGGCTTTCCGAATGTGGCAAAAGCACCATTGCCAAAGCCTTTTGCGCTATTTTCGGGACAAAGCAGGTGTGAGGATCATGGCTCCCACAGGTGGATTGGACCCACTCTAGATTAGATAAGGGCAGGGCACAAAAGCGGCACCTCGAGTTCTCGGCACGCCGCCCTCCTTCTTTCCCCTCCTCACCTTAGAATCTTAAGTCCAGTTGTCAATTGATGTGGTTCTCGCACCTGCATTTGCTGCTCGTGACAGCAGGCATTCCGGGCCAAAATTGCCTACTTTAACAATACAATAAGTAAGGCGTTCGGGCTATTAGTTTATATTGAAATGGAGGGTCCAGATGGGGGCATTACTGCGCTAACACAGTAGCTTACAGGGTTACGTTCAGGTGGGAGGGCCCTGTCAAGCACTATGAGTAGTATTAATAATGGGAGGTCAAATCGGGGATTTGCAGCGCAGTCACAGTGGCCAGCAGGGTCTCGGTTAGTTGGATTGGGCCCTGACAGGCGCTATAAATAGCGCTGTCGGGGCCCCAAGCTTAGTGGGTGGAACAGGCTTGTATTGCAGGTGAGGGGCGCCAACAATCACTTCCCTCATATACCCACCGACATCGATCCCGCGGGTTCTCCGCCGTGGGGGCTTCCGGTGCCGCGAGCGATTTTCCGAAAAATTATTTTGTGTGGGATTTCCAAAAAATCGACCCACGGCCACCAAACCCATCTCCGCGTTGGGCCTCCAATTCTGACTTGTGCAAATTGACTCCTGACCAATTCTGTGCAGAGTAGATGTGCAGGGTAGGCGAGTCAGTGCGACCCACAACGGCTGACTTGGGTGCTTAGGCATCCTACAGGGGCTACAGGCCACCTTCAGGCTTTCGGTAAGCGCTGTAGATGCTGTAAGCCACCCCCGGGTACGCTATAAGCCCTGCCCGCTACTCCTGTGCACAACCCCACAACAGTACAGGGTAGATAATCTAATAAGAGTAGTACATGGTAGGTTGGGCCTATGCACCCAACCTAGGCTAAATACATTAGTTCTTTTAACAAGTAGTGCTGTTAGGGCCCTGTCAGATTGTTGGTTATAGGGTTTATTCCGGGGAAAGGGTGCCAACTCAGTGCCTTTCCTTATATACCCACCGACATCGATCCCGGGGGTTTTCCGCCCAGAAGGGTTGCGGTGCCGCGAGCACCTATCCGAAAAATTCTTTTAGCGGCAATTTTTAAAAATCAACCTACGGCCACCAAAGCGATCTCTGCGTTCGGCCTCCAAATTTAACTTGTGCGGGGTAGCTCGAAATGTGCGGGGTAGCTCGAAATGTGCGGGGTAGGTGCAGGGTAGGTGCAGGGTAGGTGCAGGGTAGTTGCATGCTGTAAGGGTCCTACAACGTAGGGCACGCTTGTGGGGACTTGGCTGTATTAGCAAACTACGAAGCGTAGAAAGGGAAGAGCCTGCTCCGCAGGAGCAGGCGCGGATCCCGCTAAATACAAGACGGGGCCGAGCGTTGTGGCGCGGCCCTTGTGGGCCCAAGCCACGGGCCGGAGCCCGTGGCTGAGTCAATGGGATCCAGCCCTCTAACACGCACCACCAACAACGCCGTTTTATATCTGCAAAATGAAGCTATTCACAACCCACAACGATGCAATCCTGGGTATCTTCCTGCTCAGAATCGTCTAACGATTCCAGTGATGCCTCAGGCTCCTCCAAAATCCCACGTCTTTTTTGGTAAATCCGCCTCCCAGATACAAAGGTTTCGTTCGGGTCCGGCTTGACTGCCTTCCTTTTCCGCCCCTGCAGTGCCTCCAACTGTGCCTTCAGCGTCTTGATTTTTTGCGAGGCTACAGTGAATTTTAAATCCTTCAACTTGTTGTCACGGACCGGCACAATGGTCGCATATAATCTGCCAAACAGACCTTAGAATTGAAGATGGAGAGAGAACGAGGGAATCTACAAAGTGGGTGTGCTCGTGCCCGCACCTGAACGCCAGTCAGTGTGGCACGTGCACGGCTGAGTCAGCCCGACTTACGCCACGTCATAACAATGTCCATAGACTTGCACGGCCGGGATCGTCGCGTCTCCGTCTCTCGAGAACGGTGGCATTGGCCGCCAGCACGAGGGTTTTCCAAAGACTTTCAACGCTATAGGCTGCCGTCACAAATCGTTCGAGTTTATATTCTTCCGGACCGAGGCACAGGACAGGCCGCTCGGAATACTTGACGTAGTCTTCGAGGAAGTTTCGGCAGTAATCCTTCGCTCCGGTATCGTCGCGACACAGGCCAAACCAGACTTCATCCGGATCGATGTCGATAACGCCCTCAAAAAACCTAGGGATTAAAATATCAATAATGTGGCAAAAACAAACAAAAAGGGAGGAGGAAAGTGTATTGGGGACGTACATCTTCCATGATTTCATCACTGCCTCTTGTGCACGGCGGAAGCTTTCACTGCAGTCGCGTGCGTCGCGCAACGGCTTCCCGGCGAACTTGGCAAGGCTTGCGAAAGCACCCCGGCGTCTGCCTTCTTCTCGTACTCGGCTAGCCCGATAGTCCCGAACCGGTCTCGTGGTCCTAACAAAAGTACCCGCTGGTAAAAACGCCATCACGTCTTCCCCTCACCGCTGGTCAACCGCAACGACGTATACGCAAAAGGACCTCGGGAGCGCGGGGGAATGGCCGTTCGTCTTGTGGTATCGGTAGGAACGCAGGGAAATGCGGCCGGCCCTCCCTTCGAACGAGGCGGGCCGCGGGCTTTTGTGACCGTCCTCTCCATGGCGGCGGGGGGCAGGGGGGGTGGGCATCGAGGTGGTGGCGGCGGTCCGTTGGTGGCTGCGGACTAGCGTACGGCCACGAGATGTGTCTAACAACAAAATTCCGTTTTCAGGGAAAAACGCTGAGAAATCGGAGGGAGGTGCTGCATCTACAAAGTGTGGAGCATGGAGAGGGGCAGAGGGTGGGGCGCCAATGGCGGGCGGCCATTGGCCAGAGTGCCAAGGTCCCGGCACCAGATTTGCTCCCCCTAGTCAAATTGGCCCTCATATGTTTTAGTACTGGGAGAAAAGGCTTCCTCAAATGGACGATTTTGCCTCCAAAAACGGACGCCTTTACTCCCGCACTCTAACCACCGTTCAAAGGACGTATCTGATGTCTCGAGCCCCTGGATCGGCATGAGTCACCGTTTTCGAATTCCAACCAATACCAGTGGCCTGTGGCCCGCCCAAGTTGCAGGAGACCTAATCGTAACATTTCCCCGCCTCACCCTCGCTCAATGATGCTCAGGGATTTAATCACTCCAGCACCGTTTTAGGAAGAATGCATGGCAACGTCCCCTCGCAACCACCATCGCCTTGTCCTTCCACGACTTTGGTCAACTCCACGCGATGTATGCCACGGACGAGGAGTCGACCACCGCCGCCAGGATGGGGGACGAGTGCAGATTGGGCCCAGGGCCCGGTTTCTGGCACCCCTCCATTCCTCGACGTCCAGGCGACCGCTTCTTCCACGCATGTCGCGCAGGTGTCGTTGGTGGTCCTGCTGCCTCAGCCGTCTTTGCCGCCCCTGCCTCTGCCTCGCATCTGCTGCTGGGACCTGGGGCTTCAATCCTACGTCTATATGAGGTCGCGACCGCCCACGCTCGTTCACTCCCTGCTTCCTACCGCTCGACAACCTTGACCCTCCTCTTCACCTACTATTTTTGGCGGCCTATTTGGAAGCGGTCGCTCATCACTGCCTGATCCTGATCGCAAACGGCTCTTCAGTTGCCCGTAACCATAATGCCGCCAAGGAAAAGCGTAAAGGAATTCCTCCGCGGGGGGGAAGAGAGGGACTCTGGACAATGCAATAAGGGAATCAGCAATTCTGCTGTCCTTAATAAACCCACAGACAAGGTGCCGAAAGAGTATGAACGCATGGTTGGCCTCTGGTGCGTCCCCGCCCCCACCCCCCTCCTTTTCTTTTTCCCGGCGGGCGTGATTCCTAGCCGTGGTTCTGCTGACACTTTAACCACCCAGGTATAAGCGACCGAGGATTGCCCATCTTGGGCGTCAGCTGTGGGGGAACGATTGGGTTGAGTATGAAAAGCCGGCGACGAGAGTCCAATGGAGGGAGCATTGCCGCTCGCATTTTGCTTGCCCTAAGGAGCTGTCCGCCCACTGTGACCCCTTCGTTTACGGCGGAGTGCCCGCCACCGCCGGCTATTGCGTGTTCTGCATGGTAGATGAATCGCTGGCACCCGAGGCGCGACTCCGTCAGTTCCTGGATAAAGGTCCATGGAAGGACCATGTCCACCGCCATTACGAAAGATACGTCCAAACTGTTGACGATGAGAAGTCGGCGACATGCCCTCATTTTGGGATTCGATGTGATACTTTTTTCGATTCGGTTAAGCATTTCAAATGTCATTTTTTGGACGCCCATTGCCGAGACGATGTCCAGGACCCAACCTCGCTGGCCGAATACCCCGTTTTTGATGAAATGGTCAAAACAGCGCGGCGGCATCGATCGACTGGTGCATCCTCGCCATCGTCTTTCAAACGCCATATGTCCCCATCCAGCAGTTGCCAAATCCAGAGCTGGCCAGAGGACAGAGGTGCCGGAAGCGGCGATATTTCTAGTTCGCCATCGTCTTTGGACAACGACGGAGCAGAGGAATTATCTACATCGATTGTAAGCAACATTCCATTGACCGAACAAGATTTATTACTAACGACAAAAACTACAGGATCCCGGAAAACTTATAGGACAAAGTTGCGATTTCCCAAGTTCGATGTTATCGGCTTACGATCCGGCGAGCGACGAGTCCTTTGGCCTCGTCCCGCTCCCATATGTGGACCCCGCAGAGATATGTCGCCAAGAGAGGCATGGTACGCCCCTCCAAGTGTGCAGCAGCCCAGGCGTTGGTGGCGGCAACAGTCACCTAGCTGGCTTTACCAATGATATGCCCCAGATCACATTGGATGGTAATCTCCTCGGAACTAATTACGACGGCAACAATGATAACGAAGACCTACCGCAACTTAACTCCGACGCGCTGCCTTTCGCGTCGAGTTCTCTACCTGATTCCCCAGTTGATGGCGGAAGAAAGACGCGGATCAAGTTGATCACCCACAAGCGACGGACATCTGAAAGGAGCGATGGCAAAAAGGAACCACCTAAAAAAAAGATTAAAATAATCCTTAAACTTGGTAGCTAGGTTTTGTGGAATGTACTTTATTTTGCTACATTTCGTTACAATAGTTCGAATTTATCCTTCTGCCTATATTTTAATGAACCTGTCATGGATAGCGTGCATGCGCAGGTGGGCTTCGTAGAATGGAATGCTCGCCGGTTCCCAACTTTAGCAGTAAAACCTGGCCTTGCCCAGAATGGTACTGCCACCTCGGCCAGGAATTGGAAGAGGAGGTGTCGCGCCTGCAGGAGCAGTAAAATATGGGGCCGTCCCCCAGATGTGCGCAGCGCGGTCTTCCTACGGACGTAGTTCGTCAGAGCTCCGTGCGGGATGGTAGCGGCGTTCGCGGCGCTGAAACTACGGTTGGTCGTTGTTGTAACAATATTGGTGACTCTGCGGGGAAGGAGGGTCATCGGCAAAGTTTTCGGCCTAGGACGGCAGCAGCGGCGGGGGAAACGGCGGCGATGGTGGCCGCCGACCCGGTGCATCTGGACAGCATCGCCCGAAAGCACGTTCGGTAGGTCCTCGTCGGCGTGCTTTGGGGAGTGGTGTCTGTGCAGGGCACCTTTGGCAGGAGAGGTACATAATGGACTGTTAGGGCGCCCAGCCACCATTCAACACACTAGTTGTGTCAAATGACGTAGAGTGACATGGCACTTGCGCCTGACGCACAGACTACAAACAACTCGTCTCGCAGAGACTGATCAAAACAAATTCACCTTCCTCCCGAAAAATTTTCCTGTCGGACCCACTGTTAGTGGCCGCTAAGGAAACCCGGCCATTTTGGTGTTCCGCGCCACCAAAATGAGCCGGCTGCACAACAGGTTCTAACAGGCCAATTGGCCCTGTTTGAACCGCGTTCTCCGACTCCTTTCAACAACGACGTCGGCAACGCAACTGGGCCAAAAGAGCAGAGAATGGCTGGCAAAGGTATAGGGGGTGCCTATTGCCAGTCGAGAGGAAGGCCTGCACCCTATCGCCCAGGGCGCGTTTCGCGCGCGCCGAAACCTCGACAATCGGATTGCTCCAACCTCCGCGCATCACCAGGTTGACCGCCCTTTGACTTCCATCGCCCTCGCTTCGCGAACCTACGAGCCGAACGATTCGAACGCACAAGAAGACTGCAGGCCGGCAAGCAGTTAGAACACATCGGACGAATAGCCGGCCCGGCCGCCGCCGTCCCCCGCCACACACGCGACCCTTCGGTCGTACACGCACGCGACTCCTCCTCGGTCGACCGCATCCCATCGATACGCACGGCGCAAGATTGGCCTGCTTAGGCACGCAAGCTGCCTAAGCACGCACGCGCAAGATTGGCTTGACGCTCGCGCCTCTGTTTGTTGCCACGCGGTAACTATACTGAAGTATAGGTGGCATCGCACGCGCAAGATCTTCGTGCGGCTCTGTTTGCCAACCGTGAAGTTGTACGAAACGCCGTACACCACGCTGGCAAGCCGCGCAGCTTATCGTTCGATAGCGATAAAGATAAACACACAAGGAGCACAAAGGGTTGGAACTAGGCCCTCCTGCCCCCGAACTTTTCTTTCTTTAGCCGGGCCCAGGGGGGGACCCGAGGTCCCTTCCGCCACACCCGGCTTCACTCTTTTTCCGGCACTTTGCCGGCCGACAGCTTTTACTACCACCAACAGCAGCGCTACAGCGCCCCGGCGTTTATTCGCCCCCATTTTGCCGATTGCCCGCTCACCAACAAGGAGCGCCGGAATGCGGCCCGAATTCCGTGTGCCTTGGGCTTGCCCCAAGGTTTGATTTGTTAGCCGCCTCGATAGCAACATGTAGCCTAGTGTCAAGCTTAGGTAGCGCTAGCACGTCGTATGCCCCCTGGGAGGCAGGGACTGGTAGATCCCGATTCACCGACGTTAAATAGACTCTCTCTCTCTCTGATCAAAACAAATTGGTCCACATCCAATTCGACGCTCCCTCCTTGCTGATCTTTGTCGAGCGACGCGGATATGCCGCAATAATTCTCTAGCCCGTCGATTCAAGCCCGCTATGCCTTTGCGGCGACTGTCGTCGCATCGTCCCTTGGCTCGACGCAGTCCAACCAAGCGCAGACAAGCCAGTGCCCGGCAACACTGTAGGCAACCCATTGGAAAACACAGCCGACGAGCCAGCGCCAGAGAACACGTTGCGACACATTAGAGCGATGCCGCCTACTCCGCCAGACGACGTTGGCATTGCAGCTGGAAGCCCCACTTCGTGCTCCGTCACCTCTTGAAAGGAGAAGGCTCGACCAGGATAGTGCAGTCGCTGGTGACGCTCCGGACGAGGTTGCCATCACTTTGTCCCACCTGCCGGACCCATTGGGATCGCCGAGGCCGGGCAGGACGACAGGGATGCAGCAGCACCCTAGCAGCAGCTCGCGCTGTTACGCTTAATCGACCGTCCCACCTCCGTTTCGATCATCGCGGTCCGGTGCCAGCTCTCGACAGCCGCTGCAATTAAAGCCCTCCCTCCCGCCAGGGACACCAAGTCCTCCCAAGCGATCCACGAGTCCGATCAATCGCATCGATCAGCTCCGGAATCTAGTTCCTCCCGTCGAATACGTTCGGTTAACGAATCCGGACGCATAGTTGCCACAAGATGTATAGGAGCTTCTCGAGAACATCAGAAGGATTGTCGACCACCGCTCCGGCTTCGTGCCGCTTCTGCCCGCGACCTGATTAGGACGAAAGTTACAGCCGCATATCGGTCGCCTTATTTTTGGGCTCCTGAAGCAGGGAACAGCCAGCTGTGGACATCGGATTCGGTATTCGAAGCGAGACAGATGCAGACATTCAGTACGCCCTCCAGCCGTCCTGCGAGCGAACAGGGAGCTTATAATGCTCCGCAAAATTGAACACAAAGCAGCCGAGGCGCTCCGGATGGGCTACTCCGAAGCCGTCTGGAATACATACGTACACTGGTCGCTTTTGGAGCTAGCGGCATGAGGCCGTCGTAGTGTTGCCGTCGAAACGATCACGACGGCAGGTATCGTGCCCAAGTGGTGGCCAGCCAGGGGAGGCGAAAGTGGCTTCGGCTTCGGCGCCGCGGCACCACCTTCCACAGCATCCTTTGCAGCATTTTCCGCCGCATCCTCCGCCACCGAATACGGTGAAACAGGGACAGGCATCGCAACTACAACGGGCGGCAAAATGGTCGACTTCGCGTTTGACTGGCACTCGATGAACCACCCACAACCGGCGTCCTGATTACAGTGTCCTCGAAAAAAGGGTAGGGGAAGTCGCCCGCGCGCTGACTCCATTGGGGCTTGCCAGCGATTCGATCGACCGTGGAACAGGAGCAGCGAATTGGTCGATTGAGGCCACAGGTTGGTCGCACACGTCAAGGGGAGTATCACCGGCAACCAGACGGTGGGCGTATCACAAGACCATCATCGGCGCCGCCCGCTCGTCCCTGACCGGCGTTGGGCTGCAGGTCAACGACGTAAAAAAACGTCATCCGCAACATGAAGATTTCCAAGGTTTTCGCGGACGGCGCCGACGCTATCACGACCCAGAAATCGACCAACGTCTGGGTCGACCACTGCGAGCTGTCGTCGGACCGGGACCACGGCAAGGACTTCTACGACGGCCTGCTCGAAATCACGCACGCGGCCGATTTTGTAACTGTATCCAACATGCACTTCCACGACCACTTCGAAGTCTCACTGGTCGGGCACTCGGACACCAACGGCATCGAGGACACGGGCAAGCTGCACGCCACGGACGCCAGCAACCGCTGAGCCGACATGGGCTCGCGCCTACCGTCGGTGCGCTTCGGCACGGTGCACGTTTTCAACAGCCTGTTTAGTAGCGTCGAAAGTTCGGGCGTTAATACGCGCATGAGCGCCCAGGTGCCCGTCAAGTCCTCCGTCTTTGGGTCGGCCAAAACCCCATCGCTTCGCCTGACAGCGATACCAAGGGTGGCGCCGTCGTCAAGGACGTGGTCCTCAGCGGCCGCCAGGACACCTCCCCCGCCGGCAACCTGACCGCGGTCGCCTATCAGCACAGCCTGCTCGGGTCCACGGCCGTCAAGGACGCCGTGACCGCGTCAGCCGGGCAGACGCTGAGCTTCTAGGAGTCGGTGCCTCGGCACACGCGTGCCTTGACAGGCTTAACAGGAGTGGACGTATGCCGCGATGTCTCTGTCGATGTTCTCCCAATGGAACTTTCTTTTGATCAACTCCACGGTTTTGTGGATGCCAAAGTGCCCGGCTCTGGGGTTATCATAGTGTTGAGACAGAATCTTGGCCCTCGAGGCCCCTTGTGCGGGAATGGCCATCCGCTCTCTGTAATACAGGACGTCGTCCTTATTCAAATAATAGCCCTTTTTGGCTCCGGCGCTGTCTTTAGCCACGGCCTTTAGCGCGACGATCCCCTGGTCCTTTGCCTCCAGGCTCCGGACTAGGCGATATAATATCGCGCGGCTGGGTTCATCGGCCCCCTGGCCTCCTCGATGTGCAAGAGGTACGCAAGGAGCGACTCCCTGTGCGCACGCCCGTAGTCCCGGTCCGTCCCCATCCATGCGTATCGCACCTGCCCGGCCGCCCCCAGCCCCCAGCCGGCGGAGGCGCCTGGCTGAGGCTAGTCAGTCCC
>JNVV01000049.1:2155-13723 GCA_000733355.1 Falciphora oryzae
TGACTTAACCGCAATTCCAGCACACCAGCTGGGACTTTTAGTTAAATCGGTTATCGCGCTAGTAATCGCCTCCTCCCCTTCTCGCAAATCTTTTATATCTTCTGTGTCTGCTCGGGGTTCCACCGTTATACTCCTACCAGGAAACAGGAAACAGGAAACAGGTGTCACAGCCGGTAGGAGGTGGAAGAGGCCCACTAGTGGGGCTCCTGCAGAGTTTTCTTTGCAGGCCTGCCCGCCCGGCCTCCGGCCTCTTACTTTTTCCTGTACACTATCCTACTTTACCACAGATATCGCAATTAAACCAATCCCCCTTACTGTTTACGATAAATGGTAGCAACTCTTTGCCATTGCAAAATCACTAATTAATCCGCCCTTTAAACTTGTTTTCGGCTTGTTTAGAGATTTACGCACCCCCAACGCGCCTTGTTTTCAGCTCGGCGCGCGCGTTTTTGCCTTGGCTTATTTCCGGCTCGCTAAAGCGCTAACTTTTCCCTGGCTTTTTAGTTACGGAACAACCCCTTTGTAATCCCCTCGGGTTGAGATTAGAGTAAAGTCGCCCAAGGTCACTACGCCGTACCCGGCTCCCCGCGACCGACCCAGTTGTGCGTCGTTTGTTTTCGGTTCGCGCGCGCAATTAAGCAGGTTTGCACCCTTACTTTTCTTTCACCTGCATTACACCTTCCCTCGATAAGCTACTTTCGAAACCGAAACTAAAACTTTTTACTTCCTGCAAGCGGTAGAGCGGCGAAAGAGGATAAGTCAAAAGTCCATTAAAATCCTCCCAGTGGCAACCTTTACCCGATAACCTTAAGCATTTCGCTTTGCGACGATAAGTGTAACAGGCCTCCGCTGTCACACGGAAAAACCCGTGGACCCAACTAGTCGGCATCACGAGTCGGCCTCACGGAGGTTTGAAGACCCGCATAGGCGGTCAACGGCCCTGAGGCCAAGCGGTGAAGGTCGAAAGGCAGTGTGAATCATGTACTCGATACTTCGCACGGATCACAAAGGGTCTATATAAACCCTGCCATCTCCTACGTCCTTCACGAGAGATTCCTTCCTCCTCAAGCATCTCTTGAGCCCATAGAAAGATTATCTGCAATCTAGAGATTCTTTCTCCAAGCCGTCTTTGACCCCTTGTTACAAATAATCTTTTTACGCTTTGCCCCCTGACGGAAGCCTTATTATCTTTCCTTCTAAGCTTTGAAGAGGCCCTGTTAGTCGGTACCCCCAAGCCCTAACTGTTGCCTTCTTTAGCGAATAAAACCCTGGGGCCACACCGCAGACATTTTGACTGTCACCGGTGTTTTCGAACGGGTGAAAGCGAAAAGAATATACAAGAGGGTCGCTTCACCCTCTCAGTCGCCCTGGCGAAGTCACGGGATTCCAAAAGAGGCCGGAGGATCTCCTTTGTACCTTTGGGATTTTACTTTGCCCAGGAATACAGGGAACCGGACCCCTTTATCTCGTTTGCAACGACATCTCCTTTCCTACCAAGCGATTTTGGTATGCCGGCTGTGGAATCCCTTTTTTTGCCTAGCGATTCCGGTATACCTGCCGATACCATGCCGGCCCAATTTGAAAAAGCGGCCGGAAAAGCCCCCGAAGGCCCCTCCCGGTCTGCACCGGAAGAACGTTAAGATACCCTTATGCTCGACGATCAAGGGGCACTTATCCTATATTCGGCACCCCCCTTCGACATGGCCCTCGAACAACAAGCCCTTATATCCGTGGGACGCCTTCAAGACCCCCCGGGCTGGATGACCGAAATCCAGCGGGAATTTATTAGTACGTACGAAGCAATTTCGGCCCTATCCCGAGGTGTGAGCTAGGAAATCCTCGCCGATCGGGAACAAATCCGCGAAATTAGGACCCATTACGACCGCATCACCTACGCGTACTATACCGTCGTTTCTTTATATAAGGAAGGCTTAATCGCTTCCGCCGATTAACAAAAGGCATTCCGGTAACGGATTATCGGAGAAAGCCAAGCATTTGCACAATAAGTTTGGGCCACGGTCGCCACTTTGGCCGAAGAGCAACAAATCCGTTCGGAGGCCTTAATTCAGCTCCGGGACGTTACTTGGGCCTAACAAAACCATTTGCAGGACCTACAAGCACGACTTTCCACCTTCGAGGAGGGAGTTACTAACTGGGCCGTTAATAAGGATGCTTAAATCCAGGATTTCCTAATTAAGGAGCACGTATCGCCCGAAGCCTTTACTAATGCCGAACGGCGCATATTGGCTTAAACGCATCAGTTCGTTAGGGACGCCGTACGGGAAAGCCGGCGACTTGCGGCATAAGGAAGGCGGCCTAGATCAGCTACGGTACTTTCGGCCCTTTAAAGGTCGTCCTTTCCACCGGGCTTACGTCAAAGCACTTTAGAAAGGGAAGAACCCGTCCCTTTTACGGAGAAACCGCTACCCCAATCGGCGTTTAAAACGTCGGCATTATTACGCTAAGGTCTTTAAAACCCCCTATTATCCGATAACCTTTAACGGCAACAAGTTCGGGCTACTGCCTCCGCTGCCTAACAATAGTACAGGGCCGCAACGGCAGGTCCTAAGCACTCCGGAAGCTTCGGAGAACTTTTTTAGGGGCCTCCTTAGGGGCCACCTAACGAACCTCCCGAGCATATTGCTATTTCTTCAGAACCTTTAGAACCTTCGAACACCTCCTTGGAAAACGATGCCCCCGAAAATAACGGACGGGCCTCTAAAGACCCCGATTTGCGGGATTTTATTAAAGCCATCCAATAGGGAACTGCTTGCCCGCGTAGTCCGATCCTTACGGCTGTTATTAACCCAGTCCAGCTTAATAAGCCACCCAGTTACGACGGCAAGGACCTGGCTAAATTTAGGCTATGGTGGCTTTGCGTTACCTCTTATATGGAAACTTACGTCGAAAGCTTTCCTAACGATACAGTTAAAATTAATTGGGTCGGGTCCTTACTTACGGAAAACGCATAAGTTTGGCACCATCAACGCCTTCGGTCCTTTCGAAGCGCGTAGCTCGAAGACAATTGGCGGGCCTATTTGGCGGCTTTACAAGAACGCTTCCGGGACGCCACCGAACACCACCGCAACGCTAAAAAAATGCGGGAGTTTAAATATAAAGGAAATACCGTTTAGTACCTTACTAAGCTCCTTGACCTTAACGAAGCGGTCCAATGGTCCGGCGTTATGTTTAGAAAGCATATTTCCCGCACCCTTCCAAAGGAAATTACCAAATTGGTATATTCCCGTCGCGGAAGAATCCCTAATACGGACGAAAAATTCCTTGCTGCAATCTAGGAGGCCGGCAAAATCCACGAGGTTATGCTTCAAAACCTTGGGCTAACCCCGAAGGATAAGGGAAAAAACGAGCCCGTTTCGACTTCGGAGCGCTCGAACGCGGGCCGTCGCCAAAGCAAGGGCTCTAAGGACAAAAGCCAAAATCCATCCTCAAGCTCCCGTTCTGGAAAGAAGGCCAACGATAAGGCCGACAAAAAGAGTAACGTTTGGACTACGACCAAACTGGCACTCGAAGGGGTCGAACAACGCGATATCGACGCACGAAAGTTGGCTAAGGCCGACTGCTAGCGCTGCGGAAAAGAAGGGCACCATACGTTGGAATGCTACGCCAAAAAGGACACTAACGGCAAAGAACTTCCTTCTGCACCTGCAAAAACGGCCGGAGCCAAATCTATCTCTAAACGCCCTGCAACGGACGAATAGGAGGAACAGCCACAGGCTAAAAAGGCCAAAATCGCCGGCCTCGTTTCGAAAGCCCTGGAAGGAAACGCCCTTACCAAATCCCGAATCTTCGAGCTGTTAGATTCGGAATCGGACGATGACTGTTGACAACCATCGACCATCGCTGCTGCCCGAAGGCCCTTAACGGATAAGGAGCTCGCAAGGCCGATCTTCCGTATGTATATACGGGCAAAGGGATCGAAGGAGATACCTGTTCGGGTCCTTTTGGACGGAGGTAGCGATACGAAGGTTATTTCGGACAAAATAGCCAAGCAGCTTCCAGGGCATTTGGTCGACAGAGCTATTCCCCGCATTATGACTACCTTTTCAGGGGCGGTCGAACCAAGAGCCGGAAAGCAACTAGTGGTCGACGTTACCCTCCGGCACAAAACGCACTATTTTACGGAAACGTTCGAAGTTAGTCCTACGGATCCAGATTGCGACGTTATCCTACCCTTCGCATGGCAAAGGCAACACCCACCGTTGGGCTTATTGGATCGCGACCTTCGGGATATCCGCATGGATTCGGACAAGTGCCGGAAGTGCAACAAGCCCCGGGCCCGGAAGCCATAGGACTTACGGCCCCTAAAAGGCTTACGCTTTCGGGAGGATATGAAAACGGTCGAACCCGCAGTTATTGCAGCTATTAAGTACGGGCATGGTATTCCTTCCCTTGAGGAAGTGGCTAAAGCAGATTCGGACGGCCTCGAATCGGTACCAGAAGAGTTTAGGGAGTTTTTTCCTATTATGACGGAAGCGGCCGCTACCCGTTTTCCTAATCATTAGCCCTGGGACCACGAAATTTACTTAAAGGAAGGAGCCCAATTAACCCATGGCCCTTTATACTAAATGAGCTAAAGGGAGCTGGACGTTTTAAAACTTTGGTTGGAAAAGCATATGCGAACCGGCAAGGTTAGGCTATGCAAAACTGCTAACAGTTCGCCCCTTATGTTCGTATAAAAGAAAGACCCCTTTGATCCTTTAAGGGTGGTGGTTGACTATAGAGACGTTAACGCTAAAACGATCCCGATTTGGTGCCTTATCCCGTTTATTACGGAGCTTTAGGATCGATTTCGGAATGCCAAATGGAAAACGAAGATCGATTTTAAAACCGGGTTTAACCTGATTCGGATGAAAAAGGGGCACGAATGGCTTACGGCTTTCCGTTGCAAATACGGCGTCTTCGAGTTTACGGTTATGCCTATGGGCCTTATTAACGCCCCCGCCACTTTCCAAAGCATAATGAACCATATTTTTATGGATTTTATTGATGCTGGGCTCCTTGTGTATTTGGATGACCTCTTAATATACGCAGAGACCAAGGAACAACACGATAATTTGGTAAAGGAGGTGCTTCGCCGCCTTACCAAATATAACCTAGCCGTGGCCCCTCGCAAATGCGTTTAGGGGGTACACGAAGTCGAGTTCTTTGGTTACATAATAGGACCCAATGGCATCGCAATGTCTAAGGATAAAGTGGACGCCATCGTGTGATGGGAAGCTTTTAAGTGCCTTAAGGATTCCCAATCCTTTATTGGCTTCGCCAACTTTTATAGGAGGTTTATTAAAGGGTTTTCCGGAATCGTTAAGCCTATAACGACGGCCAACGCCCTGCTAAAAAACTAATGGCGATGGACCCCCGAAATGGACCAGGCTTTCGAAGCTTTTAAAGTCGCTTTCGTTTCGCTTCCGATATTCCGGCATTTCGATCCGTTTTTCCCAGCGCAAGTTGAGGTAGATGCTTTAGATTTTGCTTTTGGAGGGGTGTTATCCCAAAGGGACCCCGAAACCAACAAACTGCACCCCGTTGCCTTCTATTCACGTAAAATGTTACCCGCCGAAATAAATTACGAAATTTACGATAAGGAGCTTTTAGCGGTCGTTAATTGTTTCGCTAGGTGGAGGCATTATTTCGAAAGGGCAAAGCACCGGATAGAGGTTTATACGGATCACCGGAACTTCGAATATTTCCTAACGGCCAAAATCCTTAATTAAAGGCAGGCTAAATGGGCACAACAGCTGGCTAGTTACTGGTTTATAATTAATTACCGGCTAGGAAAGCAAAATGAAAAGGCCGATATGCTATCGAGATTACCCCAGCACAAGCTTGAGAAAGGGGGGAGTGAGGAGCAGCCGATTACGACGATCCTGCAAGAAAAACACTTCCCAGCAAGAATTTTGGCCCTGGAAGGATAAGGAAATAACCCTATGGAAGAAGTTTTGCCGCAAGGAGCACCTTTTTTCCTTTTATCCCCAAGCCGGCTTTGCAGTATTCCAGTTTTAAAATGGGTTACGGAATTTACTAACAAAGTTAAACAAACTGGTATATTGGATTCCGAATACCAGGGCCGCCTTTAGAAGCCCGAAAAGGGTGAAGAAGTTGAGGATAGCTTCTTTTATTATAAGGAAAGATTGTGGGTGCTAACGGAAGCCCTGCAAAAGGAAGTCCTCGAGTCCGAATATGACACAAAAGTCGCTGGATATATAAGTATAGATAAAACCCTCGAGTTAATTACTCGGCACTTTTAGTAGCCCAACATCGAGGCAAAAGTCCGGGAATACGTAAGGGGATGCCTGGAGTGCCAACGTAATAAAGCCCTAAGGCATGCCCTTTTTAAACCCTTATAACTTATGGAGCTGCATTACTAGCCCTGGAAAACGGTGGCTATGGATTTCATTACGGACTTCCTTTTAAGCGATGGGTGCGATTCAATTTGGGTAATGGTAAACCCTTTTACTAAAATAGCGCATTTCGTCCCCTTTAAAATCGAAGGTAAGAAGTCGGATAACTTTATTCGCATTTTCGCTAAAAAATACTAGCGATTGCACGGTGTGCTTTTGGATATTATCTTTGATAGAGATTTCAGATTTACGAGCCATTTGTGGAAAGATTTCCTCCGTTTGGTAAGTATTAAGCTAAAAATAAGCACTGCTTTCCATCTCCAAACGGATGGACAAACCGAAAAGCTTAACTAAAGCTTGGAAGCTTATTTTAAGTTTTTTATAAATTACGAAATAACTAACTGGGTTAAGCTGTTACTTACAGCGGAATTTGCCTATAATAATATATTTTCGGCAAATACCTCCATTACTCCCTTTTTCGCCAATTACGGGTACCACCTAGCTTTTAATAATCCCCTTTTCCTAAAACGAGTACGCAATCCAGCAAGCTAATTTTACTGGCATTGGATAACCCAGGTGTACGAAAAAGCCAAACAACACCTTAAAAAAGCCCGGGAACGAATGAAGCATTGGACCGATAAAAGGAAAAGCCCCTCGCCGGTCCTTACCGAAAAACAGTTCGTTATGTTAAACGCCCGGCATATAAAGACCCGTCGCCCCGCTAAGAAATTTGATGCCAAAATGCTCGGGCTTTTCCGGATCTTTAAGGTTATTTCTCTTACGGCGGTACGATTGGCCCTGCCTAAAACCTGGAAAATCCATAACGCTTTCCACGTATCCCTTATCGAACCCTACCGTTTTGGCATTTAAGTACGACCTAACCCTAATTAGGTATTACGGGAGGCCTTTTCGGTTATAAGAGATTTCGTTATAGAGAAAGTTATAGATTTTATGGATATAAGCGGGAAAGTTCGTTACTTTATCCAGTGGGAAGATTACCTACGCAAAAAGGATTGGACGTAAGAACTTTGGAAGCATTTTAATACCGACGGATTTAAACAGCACGTTATTGCTTTTTATCGGCTTAACCCCAACAAGCTTAGGGACCCCCGCGTACTACAAGACATAGGCACGGCCGCATCCTTTAAGCGGGCTTCGGAAGGTTTTGAAACGCGCCCTAGGAAGAGGAGGATAGTGTTATACGGAAGAACCCGTGGACTTAACTAGTCGGCATCACGAGTCGGCTTTACGGAGGGTCGAAGACCCGCATAAGCGGTCAACGGCCTTAAGGCTAAGCGGTGAAGGTCGGAAGGCAGTGTGAATTATGTACTCGACACTTCGCACGGATCACCAAGGGTTTATATAAACCCTGCCATCTCCTATGTCCTTCACGAGAGATTCCTTCCTCCTCAAGCATCTCTTAAGCCCATAGAAAGATTATCTGCAATTTAGAGATTCTTTCTCTAAGCCGTCTTTGACCCCTTGTTACATCCGCCCTACTATAGCCAGCTACAGTAGTGTCAGGCTTGGAAAAGGGGGGTTCTCGCAGGGAGGTCTTAGAGGTTTAGCAGCTCAACAGTCGTATTCGTGCAGGGCTCAACAAGTTTATGGTGTAGGTAGAAACAGAAAACGATAGCTTGCCCTCCGGACCTCCTTCACAGGGGGTCTCTCGGGCCCTCCTTATGCTCTGACCCTCCGGCCGTCCTTCGGTTGTCGTCGGCGCTGCCTCCTCCTTCGTGGCGTCCGTCGGGGTCTGCCTTTCGGTTGTTATCGGCACGCTGCCTCCTCCGCGGCGTCCGTCGGAGCCGGATGTGTTTCGTCCCTTTTAAGGTTCCGGGCCGGGCTGATTTGCGGGGGCTGATCGGCGCGCGTGTCGCAAAGTTAAATTCTCCTGATCCGCACATCCGTTAGGGCTTGCGCCCCTCCGGCTACCACCCGGAGGCCTCCCTTGTGGTCACCGGTGGCGTCCCCTGCGGCTGCTGGCCATGGTTCTGTGTGGGGTGTTACAATAAGCCTTTTGAAAATTTGTAAGCCCTGGCCTGCCGACGGATTACCTTTACCACTTGCGAGTAAATATTGGGACCCCTAAAGCAGTAAAAATATAAGCG
The DNA here is from genome assembly GCA_000733355.1 of Falciphora oryzae. Classification (NCBI taxonomy): domain Eukaryota; kingdom Fungi; phylum Ascomycota; class Sordariomycetes; order Magnaporthales; family Magnaporthaceae; genus Falciphora; species Falciphora oryzae. The sequence continues at coordinate 10,623 of JNVV01000049.1, forward strand.
AAAAGGTACGAAGCAATAGCGAACGAGGTTAACCCGCCTTCGAAAGGTAAAAATCCGGATACGGGCTAACTACCGCCCTTTTCCAATCAATTGGCGCTTCTACCGATATCGGAAACGTTGCGTTTACGCATTCGCTTGCTCCCTATACAAAATATTTAAGCCTACGTTTTAAACGATAACGATAAGGAGGGAGGAGCGGATATTGAGGATAGGGCTTTTAATAATAGCGTTATCGCCCCCTGAAATCAACGTTAGGAAAAAAGTTACACCGTAGGACTTAACGAAAACAACGACCCGAAATTACGCCATTTCGGCAAAAGCAAAGCTTTAGCCAAATGGTTGGAACGTCGCTAAAACCGTATATACGACGATTTGTTACGATAAATAACGGGCATGCAAAACCGTTTTAAAATAACTATTACTAAAGCTATCAGAAAATTTGGCTTTATTATGCAAAGCAATTTCGATAGCATCGATAAAAATTTCGGCATTTTTTTAATAACTAAAAGCAGTTTGCCTTTCGCATTAATAACGCTTATAAAAATACGTCGGATTTACAAACCCAAATGGAAGCGCATTTAAACGCGGGAAAATTTAGCCAACGCGTTTCCTTTAAGCTTAATACGGACGAAAGTCGCTGCAAAATAGGTGCTCGAACGTCCCTTAGTTTAATAACATTTCGGCGTTTTAACGCCCGTTATAACAAATTTAACTTTGGTATCGGCAGCAGCAAAAATCGCCTATTGGAGGTCGCGGACGATAATTCGACCGACGACTCCGAAGCAATAGCGCGGCGCTGTTACAAACTCGCTAGATAAAAAGCGTTTAGGGTCGCATATACGCGACCCAATACCCGATATCGCAAAATAAATAGCGAGCAAATCTGAAAATTCGACCAGGGCATTCGGACGGCGGCGCCGGCACCGGTCTTCCACAATCTTTAGCAATAATAGCAGCAGCAAACTTAGCGGCCCCCTCCTGTTATACCCTTTAACACCGGTGTTATTACGCCGGCATAAAAAGCAACGAACCGCTATTTCGAAATAGCCTACAGATAGCCTCGCTCTAGGTTAGCGCAAGCCGCCACTTTAGCGCCTGCCGCGTTCCCCAGCCTGGGGCGCAATTACTAACAGGAAGCTGGACCGGCAGCTTAACGCCCGCTTTTTCGATATAAGCAATAATAGGGCAATATAAATTACTTTAACCAACTTTTATTAACCTAACAATGGCTAACCCAAAACTTATGCATTCCCGACCTCGCAGCCTATTAGTAGCGAGGATTTAATAACTTCCAGCCGCCCGGATAGCTTATGGCGGGTTTTAAAAACGGGCCTCGTTTTAAACGAAAAGATGTCGGCATTTTCAAGCCCGACTATAATAACCCTAAAGATTTAAGCACTGTTATTAACGGTAAAAACATCATTTTTACGAATAGCTTCTCCTTTAAAATACGACTAATAAGCTTTTTAATAAACCCCGTGCATGCTGCTTTTAATAAAAGCCAACTTAAAGATATGTTCTTTACGTTGCTGGGAGGTAAAGCCTTTATTTAGTGGAATAGTTAAATTCCCCCTTACGTTTAACTGGATTTTTACGGTTAAAGTTTTTTCGGCATAATCACCACTATCAAACAACGCTTCCTTCCTAACCGTATAAAAGCTATTAAAAAGTTTTCCGAAAGCATTGTTACTATTAAAAACGTCGCAGCCAACCCCGACGCCTTTACGAACTATGTTACTAGCAAATTTAAACACGCTCGCACTATAGGTTTTTGCACTAAAAGTGGTTAAAATTGGTTTGCGGTTATAGCCCAAATGTGGTCCTCATTTAACAACGACGTTAAGGTTTATTTACGTTAACGTGGTTCATCACCGAGTCGCCCATATCACCAAGTCGCCCACCCACACCCGACTTCCAATTAATTAACGCGCACGCCAACCCAACAACGCCAGGAATCCATTCAAACTACTCAGAACTGTATACATCGGACATTTTTGCTTTTTCCTAGCAAATGCGCGCATTGTGTCCGGTTTTGCCGCACGTGCCATATCGCCGACGAATCGCCGTCGCTGTTGATCCACGTGATCTAGCGCGTGCATCCAGGAAGGGCCCACGGCTCGTGGAGCAGCAGACCTACGGGCCGTGCGCTCCCACGAGCTTACAAAAGGGGATCTTGCGATCCCCTTCCTATAACTAGATTCCTTCCTCTTCATGCATTAATATAAACACCTTTCCAGATCTATAGATCTTTGTTCTTTCCTTTGGGAGATCTCCGAGCCTATAGGAGTAACACTCCTACTAACACTGATTAGTGTTGCTTAAAAAGGCAACACAGATGAGCAAGGTAGAGGATTTAACCGTTGATACCTTCTTTTAAAGCGATTGGGTTAATTGGAAGAGTTTAGGAGCAGAGGAATCGGATTCCACTGCTTGGTAGCTGTCACGGCCAGTAGGGCCTTGACTGTAGATAGAGGAGTTGGGACTGGAGACCCTTATCGTCAAATAAGGGCGGAAGCTCCACAAGGTGGATCCCGCACAGAGATATCCCAAATCTTTGCAGGGCCAGGCCTCCGGCCTCCAACCTACTCCGAATATCATCTTCCTGCTACTCCAATATCTCTGCCCTCGACTGCTTTGACAATTGGTAGCAACTCCGGAAAACCTAAGCGACCGGCGCGAACGTGATCGCGGAGATCAATCACGTCCCCTTCCCCTACTCTTCGGATCTCGCAAGCCATCGCGGGCGACGATCCTCCTCACCAACGCGCGGCCATCGCAGCGCGTTGGATCAACGCCTCGGCAGGGCTTCCTCGGCCAAGGCGCTTTTCAATCCGCTTCCCCCATCGCAATCCCTTCCGACGCGGCCTTCGCAGCGTCTTCCCCCGTTTACGCGGCCATCGCAGCGTAGACGTACACCAGTCATCTTTCCCCGTCGACGTGGCCTTCGCGACGTTAGCAATCATTATCACCTTACCTTCACCTCGTTTTTTCACTTCCTCGTTACAATGGCCGACCTTTCGGCCACAAACCCTCCGGGGCCCGACAAAAACATTCGAGCATTAACAAATACGCCCATGCCAGGCACGATGCCCGAGTTTTCA
>JNVV01000049.1:13758-57312 GCA_000733355.1 Falciphora oryzae
CTATCAAGGCGGCTAACAAAATCAAACCAAGGGGCAAGCCCAAGGCACACGAAGTTCGGGCCGCATTCCGGCGCTCCTTGTTGGTGAGCGGGCAATCGGCAAAAGAAGGGGCGAATAAACGCCGGGGCGCTGTGAGCGCTGCTGTTGGTGGTAGTGAAAGCTGTCGGCCGGCAGAGTGCCGGAAAAAGAGTGAGGCCGGGTGTGGCGGGAGGGATCGCAATAAACCCCCCCTGGGCCCGGCCAAAGAAAGAAAATTCGGGGGCTGGAGGGCCTGATTCCAACCCTGTGTACTCCTTGTGTGTTTATCGCGCATCGAACGAGTACGCTGCGCGGCTTGCCAACGTGGTGCACGGCAATTCGTAACACTTCACGGTTGGCAAACAGAGCCGCGACAAGATCTTGCGCGTGCGATGCCACCTATACTTCAGTATAGTCACCGCGTGGCAACAAACAGAGGCGCGGGCGTCAAGCCAATCTTGCGCGTGCGTGCTTAAGCAGGCCAATCTTGCGCCGTGCGTATCGTTAGGATGCGGTCGACCGAGGAGGAGTCGCGTGTGTGTACGACCGAAAGGGTCGCGTGTATGTACGACCGAAAGGGTCGCGTGTGTGTACGACCGAAGGGTCGCGTGTGTGGCGGGGGACGGCGGCGGCCGGGCCGGCTATTCGTCCGATGTGTTCTAACTGCTTTCCGGCCTGCAGTCTTCTTGTGCGTTCGAATCGTTCGGCTCGGTGCGCGAGGCGAAAGCGAAAAGGAAGTCGAAGGGCGGTCTGGTGATGCGCGGAGGTTGGAGCACCCGATTGTCGAAGGTTTCGGCGCGCGCGAAGCGCGCCCTGGGCGATAAGGTGCAGGCTTTCCCTTCGACTGGCAATAGGCACCCGCATACCTTTGCCAGCCATTCTCTGCTCTTTTGGCCCAGTTGCGTTGCCGACGTCGTTGTTGAAAGGAGTCGGAGAACGCGGGTCAAACAAAGCCAAATGGCTTGTTAGACCCTGTTGTGCTGCCGGCTCATTTTTGGTGGCACTATTACTAAAATGGCCGGGATTCCTTAGCGGCTACTAACAGTGGGTCCGACAGGAAAATTTTTCGGGGGGAAGGTGTCTTTCCCCGTCGACGTGGCCTTCGCGACGTCGATAATCATCATCACCCTACCCTCACCTCTTTTCTTACTTCCTCGTCACAATAGCCGACCTTTCGGCCACAAACCCTCCGGGACCCGATAAAAACATTCGAGCATTAACAAGTACGCCCATGCCAAGCACGATGCCCGAGTTTTCAATCCTTAAGGGTAATTTTCCAGTGCCTCATCGGGCCGCTACCCACCTATCACACAACGACAATGTGCATCTCGAAAGGGCCAAGTGTAATAAGGGGTCAAAGACGGCTTGGAGAAAAAATCTCTAAATTGCAAATAATCTTTCTATAAGCTTAAAAGATGCTTAAGGAAGGAATTTTTCGTGAAGGATATAGGAGATGGCAGGGTTTATATAAACCCTTGGTGATCCGTGCGAAGTGTCGAATATATAATTCACACTGCCTTCCGACCTTCACCGCTTAGCTTTAGTGCCGTTAACCGCTTATGCGGGTTTTCGACCCTCCGTAAGGCCGATTCGTGATGCCGACTAGTTAAGTCCACGGGTTCTTCCGTGTAACACTATCCTCCTCTTCTTAGGGCGCGTTTCAAAACCTTCCGAGGCCCGTTTAAAGGATGCGGCCGTGCTTATATCTTGTGGTACGCGGGGGTCCCTAAGCTTGTTGGGGTTAAGCCGATAAAAAGCAATAACGTGCTGTTTAAATCCGTCGGTATTAAAATGCTTCTAAAGTTCCTACGTCCAATCCTTTTTGCGTAGGTAATCCTCCCATTGGATAAAGTAACGAACTTTCCCGCTTGTATCCATAGAATCCATAACTTTTTTTTATAACGAAATCTTTTATAACCGAAAGGGCCTTCCGTAATACCTGGTTAGGGTCAGGTCGTACCTAAATGCTAAAACGGTAGGGTTTGATAAGGGATACGTGGAAAGCGTTATGGATTTTCCAGGTTTTAGGCAGGGCCAATCGTACCGCCGTAGGAGAGATAACCTTAAAGATCCGGAAAGGCCCGAGCATTTTGGCATCAAGTTTCTTAGCGGGGCGACGGGTCTTTATATGCCGGGCGTTTAATATAACGAATTGTTTTTCGGTAAGGACCGGCGAGGGGCTTTTCCTTTTATCGGTCCAATGCTTCATTCGTTCCCGGGCTTTTTTAAGGTGTTGTTTGGCTTTTTCGTACACCTGGGTTATCCAATGCCGGTAAAGTTGGCTTGCTGGATTGCGTATTCGTTTTAAGAAAGGGGGATTATTAAAAGCTGGGTGGTACCCGTAATTGGCGAAAAAGGGAGTAATGGAGGTATTTGCCGAAAATATATTATTATAGGCAAATTCCGCCGTAAGTAATAGCTTAACCCAATTAGTTATTTCGTAATTTATAAAAAACTTAAAATAAGTTTCCAGGCTTTAGTTAAGCCTTTCGGTTTGTCCATCCGTTTGGGGATGGAAAGCAGTGCTTATTCTTGGCTTAATGCCTACCAAACGGAGGAAATCTTTCCACAAATGGCTCGTAAATCTGGAATCTCTATCAAAGATAATATCCAAAGGCATACCGTGCAATCGCTAGTATTTTTTTGGCGAAAATGCGGATAAAGTTATCCGATTTTTTACCTTCGATTTTAAAGGGGACGAAATGCGCTATTTTGGTAAAGGGGTTTACCATTACCCAAATTGAATCGCACCTATCGCTTAAAAGGAAGTCCGTAATGAAATCCATAGCCACCGTTTTCCAGGGCTAGTAATGCAGCTCTATAAGTTGTAGGGGTCCAAAAGGGGCATGCTTTAAGGCTTTATTACGTTGGCATTCCAGGCATCCCTTTACGTATTCCCGGACTTTTGCTTCGATGTTGGGCTATTAAAAGTGCCGAGTAATTAACTTGAGGGTTTTATCCATACCCATATATCCAGCGACTTTTGTGTTATATTCAAATTCGAGGACTTCCTTTTGCAGGGCTTCCGTTAGCACCCACAATCTTTCCTTATAATAAAAGAAGCTATCCTTAACTTCTTCACCCTTTTCGGGCTTTTGGAAGCGGCCCTGGTATTCGGAATCCGATATACCAGCTTGTTTAACTTTGTTAGTAAATTCCGTAACCCATTTTAAAACTGGAATACTGCAAAGCCGGCCTGGGGATAAAAGGAAAAAAGGTGCTCCTTGCGGCAAAACTTCTTCCATAGGGTTATTTCTTTATCCTTCCAGGGCCAAAATTCTTGCTGGGAAGTGTTTTTTTTGCAGGATCGTCGTAATCGGCTGCTCCTCACTCCCCCCTTTTTTAGGCTTGTGCTGGGGTAATCTCGATAGCATATCGGCCTTTTCATTTTGCTTTCCTAGCCGGTAATTAATTATAAACCAGTAACTAGCCAGCTGTTGTGCTCATTTAGCCTGCCTTCGATTAAGGACTTTGGCCGTCAGGAAATATTCGAAGTTCCGGTAATCTGTATAAACCTCTATCCGGTGCTTTGCCCTTTCGAAATAATGCCTCCACCTAGCGAAACAATTAACGACCGCTAAAAGCTCTTTATTGTAAATTTCGTAATTTATTTCGGCGGGTAACATTTTACGTGAATAGAAGGCAACGGGGTGCAGTTTGTTGGTTTCGGGGTCCCTTTGGGATAACACCCTTCCAAAGGCAAAATTTAAAGCATCTACCTCAACTTGCGCTGGGAAAAACGGATCGAAATGCCGGAGTATCGGAAGCGAAACGAAAGCGACTTTAAAAGCTTCGAAAGCCTGGTCCATTTCGGGGGTCCATCGCTATTAGTTTTTTAGCAGGGCGTTAGCCGTCGTTATAAGCTTAACGATTCCGGAAAACCCTTTGATGAACCTCTTATAAAAGTTGGCGAAGCCAATAAAGGATTGGGAATCTTTAAGGCATTTAAAGGCTTCCCATTGCACGATGGCGTCCATTTTATCCTTAGACATTGCGATGCCATTGGGTCCTATTATGTAACTAAGGAACTCGATTTCGTGTACCCCCTAAACGCATTTGCGAGGGGCTACGGCCAAGTTATGTTTGGTAAGGCGGCGAAGCACCTCCTTTACCAAATTATCGTATTGTTCCTTGGTTTTTGCGTATATTAGGAGGTCATCCAAATACACGAGGAGCCCGGCATTAATAAAGTCCATAAAAATATGGTTCATTATGCTTTGGAAGGTGGCGGGGGCGTTGATGAGGCTTATAGGCATAACCGTAAATTCGAAGACGCCGTATTTGCAGCGGAAGGCCGTAAGCCATTCGTGCCCCTTTTTTATCCGAATTAGGTTAAACCCGGTTTTAAAGTCGATTTTCGTTTTCCATTTGGCATTCCGAAATCGATTCTAAAGCTTTGTAATAAACGGGATAGGGCACCAAATCGGGATCGTTTTGGCGTTAACGTCCCTATAGTCAACCACCACCTTTAAAAGATTAAAGGGGTCTTTTTTTTATGCGAACATAAGGGGCGAATTGTTAGCAGTTTTGCATAGCCTAACCTTGCCGGTTCGCATATGCTTTTCCAACCAAAGTTTTAAAACGTCCAGCTCCTTTTGGCTCATTTAGTATAAGGGGCCATGGGTTAATTGGGCTCCTTCCTTTAAGTAAATTTCGTGGTCCTAGGGCTAATGATCGGGAAAACGGGTAGCGGCCGCTTCCGTCATAATAGGAAGGAACTCCCTAAACTCCTTTAGTACCGATTCGAGGCCGTCCGAATCTGCTTTGGCCACTTCCTTAGGGGAAGGAATACCATGCCCGTACTTAATGGCGGCAATAGTCGCAAGCTCGACTGTTGTCATATTTTCCCGAAGGCGTAAGCCTTTAGGTGGCCGTAAATCCGGCGGCTTTCGGGCCCGGGGCTTGTTGCACTTCCGGCACTTGTCCGAATCCATGCGGATATCCCGAAGGTCGCGATCCAATAAGCCCAACGGTGGGTATTGCCTTTACCATGCGAAGGGTAGGATAACGTCGCAATCTGGATCCGTAGGACTAACTTCGAACGTTTCCGTGGAATAGTGCGTTTTGTGCCGGAGGGTAATGTCAACTACTAGTTGCTTTCCGGCCCTTAGTTCGACCGCCCCTAAAAAGGTAGTCATAATGCGGGGAATAGCTCTATCGACCAAATGCCCTAAAAGCTGCTTAGCTATTTTGTCCGAAATAACCTTCGTACCGCTGCCTCCGTCCAAAAGGACCCGAACAGGTATCTCCTTCGATCCCCTTGCCCGTATATACATACGGAAAATCGGCCTTGCGAGCTCCTTATCCGTTAGGGGCCTTCGGGCAGCAGCGATGGTCGATGGTTGTCAACAGTCATCGTCCGATTCCGAATCTAACAGCTCGAAGATTCGGGATCCGGTAAAGGCGTTTCCTTCCAGGGCTTCCGAAACGAGGCCGGCGATTTTGGCCTTTTTGGCCTATGGCTGTTCCTCTTGTTCGTCCGTTGCAGGGCGTTTAGGGATGGATTTAGCGCCGGCCGTTTTTGCAGGTGCAGGAGGAAGTTCCGTGCCGTTAGTATCCTTTTTGGCGTAGCATTCCAACGTATGGTGCCCTTCTCTCCCGCAGCGCCAGCAGTCGGTTTTGGCCAACTTTCGTGCGTCGATATCGCGTTGTTCGACCCCTTCGAGTGCAAGTTTAGTCGTAGTCCAAACGTTGTTTTTCTTGTTAGCAGCCTTATCGTTAGCCCTCTTTTCGGACCGGGAGCTTGAGGATGGACTTTGGTTTTTGTCCTTGGAGCCCTTGCCTTAACGGCCCGCGTTCGAGCGCTCCGGGGTCGAAGCGGGCTCGTCTTTTCCCTTATCCTTCGGGGTTAGCCCCGGGTCTTAAAACATAACCTCGTAGATTTTGCCAGCCTCCTAGATTGCGGCGAGGAATTCTTCGTCCGTATCGGGGACTCCTCCGCAACGGGAATATACCAATTTAGTAATTTCCTTTGGGAAGGTGCGGGAAATGTGCTCCCTGAACATGACGCCGGACCATTGGACCGCCTCGTTAAGGTCAAAGAGCTCAGTGAGGTACTGGACGGTATCTCCTTTGTATTTAAGCTCCTTCATCTTTTTAGCGTTGCGGTGGTGTTCGGTGGCGTCCCGGAAGCGTTCCTGTAAGGCCGCCGAATAGGCCCGCCAGTTATCCTCGAGCTGCGCGCTTCGAAAAGACCAAAAGCGTTAATAGTGCCAAACTTGTGCGTTTTCCGTAAGTAGGGACCCGACCCAGTTGATTTTAACGGTGTCGTTAGGGAAACTTTCGACGTAAATTTCCATATAGGAGGTAACGCGAAGCTACTATAGCCTAAATTTAGCCAGGTCCTTGCCGTTGTAACTGGGTGGCTTATTAAGCTGGACCGGGTTAATAACGGCCGTAGGGATCGGACCACGCGGGTAAGCAGTTCCCTGTTGGATGGCTCGGATAAGGTCTCGCAAATCGGGGTCCTTAAGGGCCCGTCCGTTATTTTCGGAGGCGTCGTCGTCCGAGGAGGAGTCCGAAGGTTTTAAAGGTTTTGAAGGAATAGCAATATGTTCGGGGGGTTCGTTAGGTGGCCCCTAGGGAAGCCCTTAAGGGAGTCCCCCGAAGCTTCCGGAGTGCCTAGGACCTGCCGTTACGGCCTTATACTGTTGTTGGGCAGCGAAGGCAATAGCCCGAACTTGTTGCCGTCGGAGGTTATTGGACGATAAGGGGTCCTAAAAGCCCTGGCGTGATGATGCCGACGTTTTAAGCGCCGATTGGGGCAGGGGTTTCTCCGTAGAAGGGACGGGTTCCTCCCTTACTGGAGTGCTTTAACGTGAGCCCGGTAGAAGGGACGACCTTTGGAGGGCTGAAAGTACCGTAGCTGATCTAGGCCGCTTTCCTTATGCCGCAAGTCGCCGGCTTTCTCGTACGGCATCCTTAACGAATTAATGCGTTTGGGCCAGTATGCGCCGTTCGGCATTAGTAAAGGCCTCGGGCGAAACATGCTCCTTAGTTAGGAGATCCTGGATCTAGGCATCCTTATCGACGGCCCAATTAGTAACTCCTTCCTTAAAGGTGGAAAGTTGGGCCTGTAGGTCCTAAAGGTGTTATTACTATGCCCGAATAACGTCCCGAAGCTGAACTAGGGCTTCCGAACGGGTTCGTTATTCTCCGGCCAAAGTGGCGACCGTAGCCCAAACTTGTTATGCGAATGCCTGGCTTTCGCTGATAATTCGTTGCCGGAATGCCTTTTGTTGGTCGGCGGAAGCGATTAGGCCTTCTTTATATAAAGAGACGACGGTATTATACGCGTGGGTAATGCGGTCGTAATAGGTCCTAATCTCGCGGACTTATTCCCGATCGGCCAGGATTTCCCGGCTTACACTTCGGGACAGGGCCGAAATTGCTTCGTGCGTATTGATAAATTCCTGCTAAATTTCGGTCATCCAGCCCGGGGGATCCGGAAAGCGCCCTACGGACATAAGGCCTTATTGTTCGAGGGCCACGCTGAAAGGGGGTGCCGAATAAAAGATAAGTGCCCCTTCTGCGTCAAACATCGGGGTATCCTAACGTTCTTTTAGCGTAGGTTGCCGAAACGGGGCTTCCGGGGCCTTTCCGGCCGCTTTCGCCGACTGGATTGGCATAGCGTCAACGGGTTCTAGGGATTCCAATGGTCCCAAAGGTGAAACAAAAACCGTCGATTCAGCCGCTTCCACGGAGGGCATGCCGAAGTCACTTGGTAGCGAGGGTAACGTTGTTACAAACGAAATAAAGGGGTCCGGTTCCCTATATTCCTAGGCGGCGTAAAATCCTAAAAGTACAAAGGAAAATTTCCAGTTTCTTTTGGAATCCCGTGATTTCGCCAGGGCAACTAAAAGGGTAAAACGACCCTCTTGTATATTCTTCTCGCTTTCACCCGTTCGAAAACACCGGTGACAATCAAAATATCTATGGTATAGCCCCAGGGTTTTATTCGCTAAAGAAGGCAACAGTTGGGGCTTGGGGGTGCCAACTAACAGGGCCTCTCTAAAGCTTAGGAGGAAAGATAGTAAGGCTTCCGTTAAAGGGCAAAGTAAAAAAAGATTATTTGTAACAAGGGGTTAAAGACGGCTTAAAGAAAGAATCTCTAAATTGCAGATAATCTTTCTATGGGCTCAAAAAATGCTTAAGGAAGGAATCTTTCGTAAAGGACATAGGAGATGGCAGGGTTTATATAAACCCTTAGTAATCCGTACGAAGTGTCGAGTACATGATTCACACTGCCTTCCGACCTTCACCGCTTAGCCTTAGGGCCGTTAACCGCCTATACGGGTCTTCGACCCTCCGTAAGGCCGACTCGTAATGCCGACTAGTTAGGTCCACGGGTTCTTCCGTGTAACACCAAACGAACCAACAGTCGGTTTGAAGTAATGCAACTACCTCAAGGCATCAAACCACCTACCAAACCTGCGGCCGCCGCGACAACCTTCAACCCTCCACCTAACGACAGCTACAACTTCAAATATAACCTTACTCGAAACATTCGCTCTGGCAGATCAGCATCGGTCGTTCACCACCCGCCTCGTAAGGAACGCGAAACTACCTCCCAAATGGCCATAAGCGACTCTATGGCCTCGTCCTCCGCCCAAAATGGCCCTCGTCCTAGCTCTAATAGCGAAAAGATCCGACTCCTTGGAAAGCGAATGGATAGGCAAAACACTACCGTAAAACGTACTCTATCCTTCCTAAAGCGAATCGACAAAACCTAAAAGGACTAAAGCAATACTATAAAACAAATAATAACCAAGCTGGGAAGTATCGAAAACAGCCGAAAGCGCTCTCGCCGCTCCCGATACGAGCAACATTACAGCTCCAACGTTTCGCGATCTAGCCACAACCGTCGTACCACCTCGCCAAACCTTAGTAAAACACGACGCCGTTTGGGTAAAATCCAACGTAAACAAACTCGAGCCTACAACGCACCGGTACAATCGTTGCGCGACGATCAAAACCCCTTCTCTAGCGCGCGCGCCACTTTTCTTTACGGCAACGGTCACCTGGACGCTAAACCTAAAGCACACCGCGAACGGCCCAATGCGGGAGCATCCCGTCCTAAATCTCAGCTGCCCTCAGCCAAACAAGCCCACGTAACATACGCTATTGCGGGCAGCAACGGAAACCCGTCGAACCCCTCATCCTCCTTTAACGACGACGATAACGGAGGAGCCCCTCTCAACCGAAAGCCAAAAAAGCCTCCGCCTCGCCCATTAAAAAACCTTCGTCCCCTCCGGTCTACTCCCATTAACACTCCTATCTAAGACCCAACTCGGAGCAAAAGCAACCCCTACGTCCCTTTGCCGAAAAATAAAAAGGACTAAAACCGAAATCGAAACCGAAATCAAAATCGGAACCGGAACGCTCGAAAGGATATAAAGGACCGCGCCACCCGTAACTACAAGCAACAAACAATTGATACCCACGTTTTTACTCGCCCTAACGGAAATCGCTTCCTCCTTAAGCGAAAGATAATCGGAGTTTTCGATCCCTACCAAAAAAACCCCGACAACTAAAGCATCCTATTTAACTCCAAACTAACAATCTTTACAAACGTCTACTTTTTTACCGAACGGATCGAAACCTTCCGCGAAAACCCAAACACGGTTCAAAACGTCAACTATTAGCTGCTTAACCTTTTCCAAACCCTCCTCAGCGGCTCAGCAGCTATCTGGTGAAATAGCCAATTTAATCGTAAAAAACGCGCCACTTTAAAAATTCAAAGCCTAACGGCAGTCCTTACAGCCCTTAAGCAACAATTCGCTCCAAACGCTGGCAAAGCTATTAAGCTTTTTACTAAAGCGACTTTCACCCTCCGAAACCTTACCGCAAACGAATCCGCCTTGCACCAATTCGTTTTCAAAATACTCCGTTTTGCCAAAGGCATAAGCATTACTTAAAACGACAACTAATACGGCACCATAATCTAAATTTGGAACCGCTTTGATTTAAGCATCCAAACGCGACTGAAAGCTCCCAAATCGATTAAAACTCGCGCTAAATACCTCCGCTACATTAAAGAAAACAACTTAGTGCTGGTTGCCGTAGCCCGGAAGCACTATCCCAATACTGTAGCCAAAAGGCACGACCTCCGCAACAAAGGCCATAACGACGACTACAATAGCAAACGCGACAACTACAGTTCTGGCAAATCTAGCAGTCGCCATCACGACAAATCCCATAACAAGCGTTGGGATCATAATCGAAACTACCGCCACTACAACTCTCGCCGTAACTTTAACCGCAAGGATTACCATCGCGACAAAGATCGCGACTACAAATTTCGCGATTACAAGCGAGACGATTACAAGAACCGTGATGGTCGCAAGGACGATTATAAAAGGAGTGGCAGCCGTGACCGTCGCGACAAAAATCGCAACTACAAACGCTTAAACTATAAGCAGCGCAACCGAGTCCACAACGTTAAAAACGGTAACGCCAGCGCCGAAAACTTGCCGGCTAATCACAGTAACGATAACAGCGCCTCGAGCACTACAAACTCCGTCGACGCGGACGAGCTCTACGCTGTTAAGGAGCGTGCGGAGTCGCACACTTGCAAGCGCTATAACGTCGTTACCCTCTTTCGCAATCTGCTTTTTGCTCATTTCACCGCTTGCCCTAGCGAACCCGTTCATCAAATTAATAAGGAGCCCTTTACTTAGCAGTTTACAAAAACAAACGTTATTAAAGAGGCTACCCAAATCGACCCAGACACAGTCGCATTGGGCGGTTACTCCTACGCCAAAATAACGATCCGCCTGTCTCTTAATAGCCAAAAGACTCAAATCTGTACTAACTCCGGCTTTAGCCGAAACCTAGTAGCTGCCGACTTCCTCCGCCACTACGAGCATAAGGTTTACGACGTAAACGATCCTAACGCTTAACCTATCCTTTTTGGATAGAATTCCGAGCGCCTTAAACGTACCACCAAATTCGCACGCGTCACCTTCTACACGCCTAGCTACTACCTTAACGGCTCCCCCGCCGTACTTAAGCAATTAGCCTACGCCTAAATCGTTAAACATTTAGCTACGGGCATAATCCTTAGCATTGCCTTTTTTAAACCTCGGAAAGCTTCAATTAACTTTGCTGCCAACTTAATCAACCTCCCCTCGGACCACTTCCACGTCCCGATCGCTACAGTTAAAGGAGGCACCGCAATCGTCTGAACCGTTAAAACTGCCAGCGCCGTCGTAATCCCGGCGCAACAAACTATCGCAATCCCGGCGAAGTATTTCCCGCTCCCCAAAGGACGTACGTTTTCTATAAAAAGAAACCATCCTGCTGCTTTTAATGCCGTAATTAACTGTAATACCAAGCCCGTGTGCCTAATGCATAACGCTACAAGTCAACCTATACGATTTACTAAAAACACACGCATAGCTACCATTCGAAAGCATACGGATTAAATTTACCAAATCTTTAACTTTAAAACAGCCTTTAAGGCTATCACCGGTATGACAGCACTAGCCGCCGCCGTTATGGGCTATCAGGCTAAATATAGCGCCGAGTACGGTCTCGAAACCCTTTCGACCTTCCTTCTTTCCAAAGCGCCCGTTGCGGGCAAAACTCCTCAGGATACCGGTCCCAAGCCGATTATCCCCGAGGTGATCAGCATCGCTGGCTCTAGCTAAAGCAAAAAGAAGATAGTGACGTTAAACGTGCAGTTAGACCGTAATTCTCGCAAACCAGAAGGGTCGATTGGAAAGGCACTACTTGCGGGTGAATGCCGGGACTAAAAGGACCTGGAGGCTAAGTGGGCGTACCGTTTAACACAATCACTATCTGACCAAGTCTACAACATAACACTGGGAGGAAAAAAGGCTGGGATGCCCATAGTGCCAAAAAAGCCTCCTAAAAAGCCTGGATTTGGACCGGACGTTGATATCCCGCTGGGAGACCCTATGCTTAACCTCCCGGAGTCTTTTCCCCGTATCCCGGAAAAGAGGAGCAATATCCGCTCCCCCGAAAAGAGCTTCGTTAGCTACCCGAACATCGAGCTCTTTGGATTCTACGTCGACGCCCTCGGGCTTTCAACTACCGAATTTCGGGTGCAAAGCTTCCGCGACCTCGCTTTCCCTAATACCTTCAAATTACTAAAAACCTATTTCGGCAGCACTAGCTTCCTCCGATCAATAATTCCCTACTACGCCAAAATCGCCGAGCCTTTCCAAAAACGCAAAGTCTTTCTGCTAGCTGAGGGCCGCAAGCAGGGAAAAACAGAAGGGGGTCAACGCCAGCACTACGCGAAAAGCACCAAATTCACCCCGACTACCAACGAACTCAAATCCTTTAAGGCCCTGCAAAACCACATCTGCAAACACATAAGGCTGCACCACTATAATCCGGACCGGACTCTCTACCTTCAAATCGACGGATCCCTTAAGCGAGGCTTTGGAATCATGGTCTTCCAAACCCAACCCGACTATATCTGGAAGCCAAAAACCGTAATCCCGGCCACCGTCATCCAGCCCGTCATGTTTTTAAATCGTTGCCTTACGGCCCCTAAGTTGAATTACGGACCCTCCGAGTTAAAGGTAGCTTGTTTTATGTGGTCGTGCAAAAGGCTGCGCACCCTACTTCACTCCAACAACCAGCTAAAGATCGTCGTTCTCACAAACCACAACGCGACTTCTGGCATCGTTAATAGGACCTGTCTCAACACCGTCTTAACAGACCGCGCCAACCGACGCCTAATCAATGCGTCCATTTACCTCAACGCCTACCCCTTAAATGTCTGCCACGTGCCAGGACGCCTCAACCTTGTTCCTGACGCTTTATCCCGTCTCCCAACCACTATAGGGGATGCTGAAACACGCGCCAAGCCTGACGAACCCGTCCTGGACTCACTTTGGGAAAAGGGCCCCGACGACCGGCACGACGAGGACGACGTCGAGCACGTTTTGCAGGTAGCCGAAGCCGTTATGGAGGATAGCATGCGCCTTCAGTTTATTAAACACTACAAAAAGGACCCGGTGTTTTACAAATTGATTACGGAGCTCGCCACGCCTCGCCCCGGCAAAGCACCCCCTAAGCACGAGGACGTACTAAATGCTTCCAAAGCCGGGCACCCCTTCCGCGTTATCGATGGTCTGCTTTATAACAGGGATAATAACGGAGTCGAGCGATTTGTGATCCCGTTCCCTATGGTGAAGACTTTTTTGAAGGAGGCTCATAACCACAAGCACCACTTCGGCCGCTAACGCATGACAGACGCCCTCGCCGGTGTGCACTTCCGGTCTAAGAGGCGCCAGATCGACCAGTATATTAAAAACTGTCACACTTGCGGCATAAACCAGATCGATAACTAGAAGCCCATTGGCACGCTCCAGCCTATCCAGGCCCCAACCGAACCTATAAGCGTGCTAACTATGGACTTTATCATTGCACTCCCAATCGTACCGTCGGCAAATACCCTTTGGCAGCTTAGCACCTACGACTCCTTTAACGCCCTCCTTACCGTTACCGACAAAACCTCCAAGCGGACTATCCTGATCCCCGGACACGATACTTATGGTGCAAAGCATTGGGTTTCGCTGCTGCTACGGTATTTCCTTATAGCTGATTGGCTTTGTCCCCGCGCCATTATTTCCGATAGGGATGCTAAATTTACCGGGACCTTTTAGCAGACCCTTTGGAAAGGTTTTGGGACTAAGCTTGCTATGACTACGGCCTACCATCCCTAAATAGACGGCCAATCCGAGAGGAAAAACTAACTGGTGGAATTGGCTATCCGCTTCCATGCTTAGGAGCACTCCGCTTGGGTCGACATTTTCTTTGTATTCCAATGGGACATTAACAACTTAACTACGTCGGTTACGAATTACTTACCGCACAAGTTTCTTTTCGGATTTAAACTTTTTAAACCTGTTACTCGCTTTACCAACTTAAACCCAAAGGACACACTTAACCTCCAGTACATACGTAAGCATTTCCGGCGTAAGGTTTAGTACGTTATGGACTTCGCTGTTTCCGAAATAAAAAGGCTGTACGATAGCAAATACCGCCATAAAAAATTTAACGAGGGAAACCAAGTCTGGTTGAAAATGGGTGCCGTTTACAAGCTTCGCGGAGGAACTGTAAACAATAAGATAGCCCTTTTTCGCTAGGGACCCTATACGATTAAAAAAAAGGGTTCACCCCTGGCTTACGAGCTTGAGCTACCTACTAACGGTACTAGGATTTACCTAATAATATCCATCCAGCACCTTTTTCGCTACCACGCTAAAAACGACCCCTTCTAGCAAACACCGGCACCACTTGGCCCCGTCGATTATACCTTGGCTGATAACGAATCCGACGACCCTGGCAACCCCGACGACAAATCGTTCGAGGCTGAACGCATTACTAACCATAGGGTTAAAAAGGGTGGCGCCGTCGAGTACTACGTGATCTGGAAGGGATACGGAAACTACGAAGGCATTTGGGAGCTTAAAGCTAACCTTAAACACGCACCCAAAGTAGTCGAGGCTTACGAGAAGTCGCAGGCAACCCTAACCGCACTTAAGGGCAAAGTTAATGCTCCGGCTAACGGCCCTTTCCCGGCAGCCAACGACGTCCCTAAGGCTCAGGGACCTACTCCGGTCAAGCGCAGCCGTGGACGCCCGCGCAAGAACTAGACGCCACAAAGGCGAGAGAGAAGGAAAACATTGCGCTGTTTGTATTTAGCATCGAGGACGATGCCGTCTCTTTAGAGGGCCGGCACTTGTTACGGCCAGTAGGGCCTTGACTGTAAATAGAGGAGTTGGGACCGGAGACCTTTATCGTTAGATAAGGGTGGAGGCTCCACAAGGTGGATCCCGCACAGAGATATCACAAATCTCTGCAGGGCCAGGCCTCCGGCCTCCAACCTACTCCGAATATCATCTTCCTGCTACTCCAATATCTCTGCCCTCGACTGCTTTGACAGTAGCGCGTTACACACGAGTTAATCGAATAACAAAGGCACCTTCCTAGAGCAGGCGATTAGACCCCTGTTTGCGAGATTTGAACAACTGTGAAAAGGGCGTTACGTGATCCCTTTGAGCACCTTCCTAAAGCAGGCGATTGGACTCCTGGATCGATTACCTAAACGATATTGCTTGTTAAACCCCCCTCCCTACCGACAACATGTCCGACACCCCGGAATAATAGGCACAGGAGCTTAGCAATAAGCAACGTGTGATTACAAAAAGTACGCTTGTGTTATACGACCTCCCCAAGTCTTTGGCACAAAATATTGACATCCTTTTTTTGACAAGCCCCTTTTACAGCCTCGAAGGATCACCTAACGAAGTTTCCACCGCTCGCCGGAACGCATGGATGCTTAAAACACTGCTTTTATACCGAAACACGCATGGCAACAACCTTTTAAGCGACGTACTCGAAAACTACGAGGGATGGGAAGCAACTTACTTCGAAAACCTCGATTAGCGGATCGCTCGAATCTTCCGTAAGCATTTGGAAGATTATGGGATCCCAGTCCCCGGTCCGCCAAAAGGAAAACTTAGCGAAAGACTTATGAAGGTTATGCGATGGGAGTTAGTCCCTAGAACACAAACACTTGCAACCGGATCACAGTGTAACAGCCCTTGTGGGTGGTGTGCACTACCCTCCTTGATAAGCTGTGCAGACGGGCGATCCAAGCAGGAGCTTGGATTGAAGACCTTTTGGTTATTGGCTCAGTGGTATAAGGCCCGCGCCGCTGTGTTACACACAGCCTCCCCCTTTTTAGGACCGCACGGATCCCAGGACAGATAGTTACCCGATCGACGTTTTGGATGCCTTTAAAACAACACGCCATGCCATTTTTCCAAAAAAGCCTACAGCTAAGCGACAAATTGGCCGAAATGAGATTTAGGGATCACTAAGCCAGCGACCTAAAAATCTGTTACGTTTCCGAATATCCTCCCTAACCTTTTCCATAAGTACGACCCCCATTTCCCCCTTTGAAAACCACCGTACCAAAAAGCGCATCGATCCCCTAACCACCCCTTTTTTAGCTCCACGGATTCCCCCGCCCAACTAATTTGAAGTCCCCCAAGCAACCACTATCGATTAACCGGCACCTCCCCGGGCACCCTTAATCGGCTGATTTACAGCTCCATAGGCATACCTGGATAACCAATCCCCAGTTCCACCGATCCCCGAACCTATTACCACATTAGGATCCTACTTCGACCAATATATGCAACGAAGGGATCGCGGAAAAACCATTCTGCCGATCGATGGAACACAAACTGTAACGCCATTACGCCTTCAATACGAGACCCCGACGTTTGCGAAGTCCCTATACAGGCAACTCCCCCTTAAGGAGGTGCCTAACGCCGTCGTTAACAAAAGCTTGATAAAGGCATTCCAAAGCGCGTGGGATAAGGAATACAGCTATTCCGGTGATCTATACGACATTTTAGACGATAAGAATTTGTTTTTCGCAACCACATGCGAGACCCTCGAAATTCCCCTTTCACAGCTCCATGCGATCTTCCCTTTGGCACTTTAAGGCAACGCTAAGCAGTGGTACACCCGATATATCGGGTATGGACCCACCTTTCGAAAGACCTATATGATCTTTAAAGTGCACTTTGATATTAAGGTTAACCGATTACTGTACCATACGGATTGGAGCTCGACTACCTTCCAGACAGTCCGTTTAGAGATCGCTAACTTTGGCAAATCCAATATGGAGGTTTTACAAATCCTTTTGGATAAGCTGCAAATATGCCAACGCGCTTTCGGCCCGTTTTATCAGGACGAGAACCAGCTTATCGCGAGCACCTTACGGGCAATCCAGGGCGTGCCGGAGTTTAAAACCGTCCTTATAAACCCCAGCCGGACTTTTAAAGTGTAACACCCGCCAACCAACGCGCCCGCGGGCGCGATATCAGCCAGCCACGCCCTCGCCCGCTAACGGCTTTGGCGATTAGCACCCGCCAACCCAACGCGACCGCGGGCACGATATCCGCCAGCTAATAGGGTGGCGCATGCGACGTGCTGTTTTAGGAGAGTTAGATCCAAGGGGTTGTGACACGCTGGTACAAAGGGATCCCTACATAACACATTTAAACCCCGAAACGTTGATTCGGGACGGAGCATATCCAGACCCGTACGGGCGCCGCGGGGAAGAAGGCATGCCGACGGCAGGCCGACGGCAGCCGAAGGACTGTATATAAGAAGGGCCCGAAGGACCTCTTGTAAAGGGGGTTTGGAGGGCAAGCAATCGTTTTTCTGTTTCTCATCATTATACATTTGTCGAACCTCGCACTGATAAACCGCTGAACCTCTGAAATCCCCTTTCCTTACAGGCGTGACCCTCCCCCTAGGAAGCCACAGTCTATTACAACTCGATTGCTTCTCCTGCTTAAACCTTTAGCACTTATTAACCACGATGTTCGACCTTGGAGAGTTCGTTGAGGTCGACGACCCAGGCCAGAACAAGGATTTAGGCCAGAACGAGGATCTAGGCTAAAACGAGGGTCTAGGGATAGGAACGTCCACCTTGCCCCTAGGACGCGAGCAATTTATTCCCGATAACCCTCGCGGTTACCCCGAGTTTAGCATCCATAGCGTTGCTTCCTACACCCGCTCACAGCTTGCCTATTATATCTCGCGCGATTACGTCCTTACCAAGCTCCTGTTATAGTTCCAAAAAGCCCTAATGGAACGAAAGGCAGTTCGCGAAGCCCTTGGCCTCCCAGACGATTCGGACGATCCGGATCACCCTTAGCCCCAGCAGCGTACTTAAGTTTCGACCCTTTAGTAGCATAGCCAGGAGGTTAACCGCCCGTTAGGCAGGCCCGGCAGCCAATCGACATCTGGGGCACCATCAGACCATTTACCAGTAAGGGAGACCGACGAGGAAGACGATACTTTTCTTTCGTACGATAAGGATAGAGGCAGCTACAAGATCCTATGGAAGATGCCCGAACTAAAGCTTCCAAGCTTAGTACAGGACTTCGACCACTGGGAAAGCAAATTCGACCTACTGTTTGAAGCCAACTTTAACGGCTTTACTACGGCCAGATCACGCATTGCAGCCGCAGTCGGAACCTTTGATAGCGACCTCAACTCCGCTTATAACGGCTCGCGCAAGGCCAACCCCATTTTGGGCCTACATTGGCGCAAGTTTATGCGGTGGCTCCGTAGCACCATATTGCGAGGAGATTTCTTACTTTTTAGGGCTACTAACGATTTGCAACAATTTATGCAAAAAAACAACGAGGACCCCGGCGTTTTCGCAACGCGATACCGACGCATGTGCGGCGACGCAGGGCAGGCAGTGGATATCAACGGCTACGTGGTTCGTTTGGTCCCTGCTTTAAAGGTCTAAGTCACCCGTAGGATGCACCACAAGGCAGAGACCTTGGAGGACTTCGTCGCCACAGCCCAGGTTATTTGGGATACTTTAGGTACGGGCGCCCGCGCCCCGTACGAGGAGAAGAAGGACTCCTAAAGGCCTTCCTATAAAAAGGACCAGAAGGAATCGAATAAGGACGGGAAACATAAGCCCCGAGGCAGATAGGAAGGGCGCAACCAACGCCCTAAAAGCAACGGACGCACGACGCTTTCACCCACCGAACGCCAACGGCGCTGGGATAAAAACGCATGCATAAAGTGCGGTAAGCCCAACCATATAGCGAAGGATTGCAAAAGCCCTTTTTCCGCTACTAAGCCTTTTAAAAATGGCGAGCCCCTTCCGGACGGAAAGGCTAAAATCAACTCTTTAAAGCGCAGGAAGGAGGAGGACGGAAAGGAGCCAAGCGATAAACGTTAAAAAAACTAAAGGGGAACCCGGTTATCCCCGCACCGGCGTTCCGTAACGACCAGATTCGCACAGCCCCTGCGCTCGTTACTAAGGGGATCGTTAGCGCTCCCAACGGCGGTCCAAAGGTTAAGGTTGAGGTCGGCTTAGACACGCACGCCGAAGTGAATACAGTTTTTATCACCTTTTGCAAATCCTTAAGATACTAGCCGTGCAACCGTCCCAAGTACGACCACCAGTCCCTTACTTTAGCCGCCGTAAGCAATTAAGGCGTAAAAACCTACGGTATTTATCACTTACGATTAAGCTTTTATAACCAGTACGGTATTGCGGTGGAGGTTATCCGGCCGTTCCTAGCTATCGAACGAAACCTGGCAGACGCCTTTATTTTTATGGGAATGCCATTAATAAAGGAATTGGCTATGGACCTTTACCTAGCCGAAAGCACCTGGCGTTTTAACCAACGCCCGCGCATTTATCAACTGTCCGCGCATCATTTCCGAAGGAGCTTTTAAGTTAAGGATCGTATGTTTATTTATTTTATCCGCTTTAACCTTTCCATTAGCACGGAGGAGGACGACCCGTTCGAGGACCCTCCGGACGAACCGCCGGATTTAGGAAACGTCCCTGTAAGCCTCCGAACGAGCCACTCCGACGTATTCGACGTCCGTAAAGGAAAAATGCTTCCAAAGCATGGCTATGGCGACCATGCCATCGATTTAATCCCGGGCAAGGAGCCCCCGTGGAAGCAGATTTATCACTTATCCCCAGCCGAATCCGCAGCCCTTCGAAAGTATTTCGCCGATGCCCTCGCACAAGGCATTATTTGGGAATTACAATTACCGGCAAAAGCCTTTGTCATTTTCGTTCCGAAGAAGGACGGCACGCTACGCTTATGCGTCGATTACCGAGGGCTGAACGACATCACTATTAAGAATAGAGCACCATTTCCGCTTATTGGGGAAATGCTCGACCGGTTAAACGGTGCCAAATGCTTTTCCAAAATCGACCTCGTTAATGCCTATTATCGACTTCGCATTAAAAAGGGTGATGAGTGGAAAACCGCGTTCCGTACCAAGTACGGGCATTACGAGTACCTCGTGCTACCTTTCGGGCTTACTAATGCCCCAGCATCGTTCCAAACCTACATTAACCGGGCCTTGCGAGGCTTAGTGGACGACTTCGTTATCGTTTACCTAGACGATATCCTCATCTACTTTAATAGCGAGGAGAAATACCAGCACCACCTAGAGTTGGTTTTGGATCGATTTCGTGCGTTCGAGCTTTATGCCAACCCGAAAAAATGCACCTTTTTCCAGCAAGAACTTGAGTTCTTAGGTTTTATCGTAAATACCGAAAGGCTTAAGATGGATCCCGCACGAGTTTAGGTCGTCCGCAAATGGATCGACCACCTACTTCGCACGTATAGGGATATCCAAGTTTTCGTTGGGTTTTGCAACTTTTACCGACGGTTCATCCACGGCTTTTCCCGTATAGCGAAACCTTTGTACGACCTTTTGCACGGGATGAAAAACGGACGCAAGCCAGGCCAAATAGGCCACCATTGGCAGGAACCCCAGCAGCAGGCGTTCGAGGACCTAATTAACGCTTTCACTACTGCACCAGTGCTACGGCACTACGACCCGCTTTTATTTTTACGGATGGAAACGGATGCTTCCGATTTTGCTATGGCAGGCATTTTGTTACAAAAGCACGACGGCCAGTGGCACCTTATAGCTTACTGGTCCCAAAAGTTTAAAGGAGCCGAAATCCGGTACCTTACGTACGATAAGGAACTTTTCGCAATAGTGGGAAGTTTTCGCCATTGGCGACATTACCTCGAAGGGGCGCAAGCTACGGAGGTGTTTTCGGATCATGAAAACCTAAAGGCTTTTATGAAGCAGGAGCGTTTGAACGGACGGCAGGCCCGATGGCTGTTACAGTTGGCCCCGTACGATTTTGAGATTAAATACCGGCCAGGGTTTTTAAACCCGGCCGATGCTCCGTTTCGCCGACCGGATTATATGGACGGTCGGGAGGAAGGACAAAAGACTCTCATCGAAAAGCTTTTGCCGACGTTATTTAATAAAATAAGTCGGAAACAAAACGTGTCGGATTATGAGCCGCACGCAGCAAAGGACATTGCCGAGGGAGTGACGCCTAATAAACCTCCCTAGCTAGTGAGCGTAAAGAGCGCACCTAACGAGCGATCCCCCGGAAACTTGGTTTCTGACCGGCGAAGCGAGCGGGATAGCGTGCGTTTGGCACAATTTACGTTAGCCGACGATCTAGACGCTTTGAGGGTTATCTATACCCTGCAGGTGCAATCTGTCACTCGCCAGGAGGCACGTACCGCCTTGGATTGGCTTGAGAGCAGCGTACGAGCGGACTCCCCTGAGGAGATCCCAACGCCGCTAAAAAAATGGATTGGGGACGTACAAAAGCGGGATCCGGCGAGCATAAATTTGCTTAAAAGGCTAACAGAAGTTAAGAAGCCCCGCCTGCTAGTACTTGACGTGAAATATACCGCACCGCACCGAGATATTGAGACGACGCCTCGGTAGCGAGGAGCATCGTGCTTCCACCTAGCTGACGGTAACGAGTTAATTTTCCGGGGAAGCCAGGTCTACGTCCCTACAGACGAGGCCTTAAGGACCGAGATTTTGAGACAGTTTTACGACTTCCCGGGAGCTGGTTATTGGAGCGTGGCCAAAACCCTAAATCTAATCCAGCGCTTCTTTTGGTGGGATGGGGTTAAGGGGGATGTTATTGCATACGTAGCATCGTGCCTTTAGTGCTAAAGGAAGGCGATTCATCGCTATAAGCCTTACGGCAAGCTTGAACCCCTGCCGCCGCCAAAGGACGGGCAGCCTATGAAAGAGATTTTTTTGGATTGGGTAACCGGCTTATTTGAAAGTAGGACGGCGAGCGGTCAGGTTTTTAACGCGATTTTCGTCGTCGTGTGCCGGTTAACCAAATACGTGGTCCTTATACCCACACGAGCTGACACAAGCGTTGGGCAATTCGCAAAGCTGTTTTTCGAACGTATCGAATGCGTGTTCGGCATTCCTAGGAGCATCGTTAGCGACCGGGATAGCCGTATTACCAGTGCCTTTTGGGAGGAGGTGTGCAAGTACCAAATTATTAAAAGACGCATATCGACCGCCTACCATTTTTAAACGGACGGGTAAACGGAAGTCCTAAATCGTGTGATCGAGGACTACCTTTGCAGTTACTGCGCCGGTTCGGAAAATTCCTAGGTATCACTGTTACCGTTAGCAGCGTACGCTTATAACAACAGCCGGAATTTTACCACAGGACACTCGCCTTTTTACTTCCTATACGGATCGGATTGCGAGATGCGGATTGATATCGCGGACGATATCCCTAAGGGGAGGGTACCCGCAGCGAAAAACCGCATCGAACGACTCCACGCACTGCGCAAGGAGCTAAAGGAAACGTTACTGCAAGCACAGGAGCGGTCAGCTAAATATTATAACAGGAACCACACCCTTATGCAGTTCGCAGTTGGAGATTTGGTAAAGTTATCCACGAAAAATCTGCGGTTGAAAAATAAAAAGTTAGCACCCAGATGGATCGGCCCTTTTCGGATTACCGAACGCATCGGTCAGCAGGCCTACCGATTAGCACTTCCCGAGCACCACCGCCGTTTGCACGACGTTTTCCCTGTGCAGTACCTCGAACGGTATACTGCTAGAAAGCAAGGAGATGAGGTGCCGCTACTTATGCCAGAGTACGAGGACGACCAAGAAGAATGGGAAGTTGAAGAAGTGCGAGACGAGGGCTACATTAAAGGCAAGAAGTACTACCTGGTTAAATGGAAGGATTGGCCGGCAGAGTATAACACTTGGGAGCCGGAGGAGCACCTTCAAGGCGCCTTTGCGAGAGTACGAGCCTTTCAAAGGGCCCGGAACCGAAGGGACCAAGGGATCCGTGAGCTCCAGGACGTAGAGCCAAGCAGTGAAGGAAAGGACCCCTGAAGATCGCCAAGTTGGTTATCTTTTTCTAAGGGTTTTATTGGAGACTAGCGCCTACCCTTAGGCGAAGGAAAAGACGGTTAACGCCTTTGCGAGTCCACGAAGACTTGTCGTTGCATTAGGAAAAGGAGGGGAAGGTTGGAGGCCGAGGACAGCCTCCTTAGAGGGGGGATAGTTGTAACACCCGCTAACTAACGCGCCCGCGGGCGCGATATCAGCCAGCCACGCCCTCGCCCGCTAACGGCTTTGGCGATTAGCACCCGCTAACCTAACGCGACCGCGGGCACGATATCCGCCAGCCAATAGGGTGGCGCATGCGACGTGCTGTTTTAGGAGAGTTAAATCCAAGGGGTTGTGACACGCTGGTACAAAGGGATCCCTATATGACACATTTAGACCCCGAAGCGTTGATTCGGGACGGAGCATATCCAGACCCGTACGGGCGCCGCGGGGAAGAAGGCATGCCGACGGCAGGCCGACGGCAGCCGAAGGATTGTGTATAAGAAGGGCCCGAAGGACCTCCTGTAAAGGGGGTTTGGAGGGCAAGCAATCGTTTTTCTGTTTCTCATCATTATACACTTGTCGAGCCTCGCACTGATAAACCGCTGAACCTTTAAGATCCCCTTTCCCTACAGGCGTGACCCTCCCCCTAGGAGGCCACAGTCTGTTACATAAAGGCCTATCTTCCTAATTAAGGAGCATTTTGCAGGTGGAAAAAAACGCACGTGTTCTTAGCACTTATTACGTGGAACGGAAGTTTAATAATCGCAAGGATTATAGAAGGGATAACGGAAGCCGAAACCGATCGTACTAGCTAAAAACGTTTCAACCAAGACCCTAATCATCCCGGTACCTACGCGGATGCTAGATTTGCAAAAAGCCGGATTACAGATCGACACGCCACCCCTTTCGGGAATAACAACGAGCTAAGGAGCGGTGGAAAGCACAAAAAGAGGCGGAAAACAGGCTACGTAAAGAATACACCTAATTCCTCGTATTAGTGGAACCTGAAAGCACCGACGAGGAGGAACAGCTATCCTCTAATCCTAACGATTAGGAAACAAAGGAAGAAAAGGATTATAAAAGCAGCTACTTTATAACCCCCGCTACAACCTCATACCTTATCGAGGAAGCTTTTACCCACTTTATCCATGCGCAACAAGCTTCAGGATCTAACAAGCTTTATCCCTATATTCCCGCGGATCAGGTATTAATCCAACACGAAATCCAAAGCACTTAGCAATGGCAAGGGATCCTTCCGGATACAGGTACAGCGAAAACCTCCACGGCCGGAAAAGGTCAAATCCACGCACTCCAACGCCACAGGCCCGATCTTATTATTAATACAAACGGGCATATAAGGCACGTAATTTTTGGATCAAAAGAAGTCGTTTCCAGCATCGAAGAGATTACTGTTCCGACCCCGATCGGCCAGATCACGTTTTTCGTAGTTCCAACCCCGACCCCTTTCCTACTAAGCTTTGCAAATATGAATGCATTGCACGTTTACTTCGATAACACGCGCAACGAATTTATAAAAAACGACGGTACGCGCGTTCCGATTATAAAAAGGCACGGCCACCCCTGGTTCTTCCTTAACGACGTCACCCACGTCACCACGGCAGTTAGTTTCATAATGGAAACAAAGATCGCGGGAGCAGTCTTTCTTACGGAGGCTAAACTAAAGCGCGTGCACAAACGCTTTAGGCACCCATTTGTCGACAGATTTTGGAACGTTTTAAAGCGTGCAAAATACGAAGCTGATCGCGACGCTTTCGCAATAATTAATCGAATGTGCCATTTTTGTCAAAAAAAGGGCCCTGCACCACAACGATTCCGATTCAAACTTTAGGACGACATCGATTTTAACTACGAGATCATTACAAACGTATTTTACATCGATCACAAACCAGTCTTCCATGTAATCGATGCGAGCACAGCTTTTAATGCTGCAGCGATTTTTAAAAACATGTTAGTAAAAAAAACGTAGGAGGCCCTTAAGCGGTGCTGGATCGACGTTTACCTAAGGCCCCCAAACGTAATTTCCCACGATGCCGGTACCAACTTCGCCGCGAGCGAATTTCAAGCGGAAGCAAAGCTCCTTAGGATCACCTGTAAACAGGTCCCAATTAAAACGCACTAGTCGATCGGCAAGATCGAAAGATATCACGCCCTTTTACGCCGGGCCTTTGATATTATCCGACACGAGTGCCCAACTATGCACCTCAAATTAGTGCTCCAAAAAGCAATAAAAGCCGTGAACGACACGGCCGGCCCCGACGGACTTGTCCCTACACTGCTCGTCTTTAAAGCAATGCCCCGGATAAATAACGACTCGCCACCCTTACAAACCCAAATACAAAGAGCCGCTGCAATCCGGAAGGCTATGGCAGAGATCCGAACCATGCACGACAAGCGACGGGTGCAAAAAGCATTAGCTGCACGCAACGGGCCGAACATAGAACGAGCGCTTCCAAACTCCCTAGCTTTAGGAAGTGAAGTTCTGGTGTTCCGAAAAAAGGACGGGTAGCAAGGCCTTTATAAAGTCCTGTCCATAACAAACACGTTAGTTACGGTGGAAATGGTTAACGGCAGCGTAACCTTTAAAAGCACGGTAGTTAAACCCTACCACAAAGCAGAGGAACCTACCGCGCAAAAATCCGAAAAGCAGCCAGCACCTTTCGAGTACCTTAAGCTTAAACAGCTAAAACGCCGAAGAAAACCCCCGAAAAAGAAGGTCGCCGAATAGCTAAACAAAGATCCCCAAAATCAAACAACCACCTTGCCCGAGATTACGGTATCACCCGAAATCCCTAACGAACGACGCCGCCCTTATAACACCGCACAACAAGCAATTGTAATGAAACGAAGCCCTTAACGAGTGAACATAACGTTCCTAAGCGCCAAAAAGCACTAATCCTACCAACTAGCGATCCAACTCAAACAGGAAGGCAAAATCACAGCTCCCGGTCCACCATTTAAATAGTCCACCCAAAAGGAACTGGACGTACTTATCGGCGCTGAAATGATTAAACCGATTACTAAAAAGATCCCTAACGGAGCTACGATTTTCGAATCGCGGATCGTAAACGAGGTTAAAAAGCAAATTTCGAAGCCTTTTAAAAAATCGAAACTCGTAGCCATAGGATATAACGACGAAAAGAAACACAACATCTTTACGCAATTTCCCACGATTATAAAATGCAGCCAACGATTAATCCTAGCAATCACACCATCACTTATGCCTATAAAATTTAATCTGATAATCCGAAATATCAGCTAAGCATATACTTAGTCGGAATTAGAACTGCAAAAAGACGTTTTCCTGCGCTTACCTAAAGAATTGTTAACATGGTTTAAACTGGGCACGTTGCTTAAAGTGATTAAGCCCTTTTACGGGATCGCGGAATCAGGCCTGCATTGGTTTGTTACCTACTAAAAGCACCATAAAAAGCGCCTAAACTGCCGGACGTCAAGCTACGATTTTTATTTGCTTATTTTAAAAAGCAGATAAAGCGTTGGGATCGTAGGCATGCAGACAAACGATACCCTTAACCTTAAAAACCCGGACTTCCTGGAAAAGGAAGAATCAGCGCTCTAGGAAGCAGGCTTTCGTTCAAAACCGAAATCAATCCTCAAACCGGGAAACGAAGCCGATTTCAACGGGTGCAAAATCCTAATAGGAAATTATGTGCTCGAAATTCGACAAAAGAATTAGGGCGAAAAGCTCGAGCTAATAAAAACCGATTTAAAAAGCTTAAATTACGAATATATCGTTTAAAAAGCTCGAGGCGCATATATCAGTTCCGTATGCTAACCGGAAGCCGCATTCGACTATTCCGTAGCGGCGCAAGCTAAAGACCCGGGATAAAAAAACGTGGTTAAATTAAACAAAAGGATTAAATAGCAAATCGACAACGCTTAAAAAGGATTAAAGTACGTTCCTTTGGATTTGCAAAAGACCAACCTCTACGTTTTCGTAAACGGATCATTCGCGAACAATTCAAACCTAAATTTACAAATCGGGTTTGTAATTGTATTAAGCAACGAAAAATCCGACGATCAAAAAACCAGCTTTCAGCTAATCGGGAACATTTTGCATTGGACGTCAGTTAAATGCAAAAGGGTTACGAGGAGCGTCTTTGCGAGCGAAATTTACAGGATGGTTAGCGGATTCGATGCAGCCTATGTTATCAATTTAGCGTTCGCAACGATTTTCGAAAAGCTGAACCAAAAAGCCCCGAAACTGACAATTTGTACCGATAGCTTCTCGCTATATCAATGCCTTGTACAATTAGGCACAATAGCGGAAAAGAGGCTTATAATCGATATTATAGCACTTAAGGAATCCTACGAAAAACGCGAGATCGACGAAATCCGCTAAATCGCGGGATTAAACAACCCGGCAAACGCGATAACCAAGGATCAGCCAAATAAAGCTTTAAAAGATTTAGTTACATGCAATAAAATAACGGTGCGGATCGAGGGTTGGGTGGAACGGAAGAAACAATAAAAAAAAAAGCGAAAGGAAGCAGGAAAATTGATTTGTTAAAGCGCAAAATAGCCAACTATAAAATCCGAAAAAACAAAAGCACCCAAACGCCAAAACAATCCGAAAACGATTACACAAGCGATATTTCTAAGCTCCAAAAAAGACCTCCACTATCGATAAATACATTGCCAGTTTAAACGTTAACATCGTCAAAATCCTTATTTTCCTTTCCCTCCTTAACGACCCCTTTATCCTTATCGTCCACCTCGTTAAAAGCACTAAACAAACTGTCACCTGCTCCCAAAAACGCCGCATTAAATATACGCTAAGCGGCAGCACGGCCCGCCGCCTTCCGCTTAGCACCGCTTATTCCAAAAAAATTAATATTAACCTCACCGGCCTGCTCTTCCTTGCTAATAAGGATTATGCATTTGGTGGTAGTGCGCCATTTCGCAAGCTCCTAAAAATAGCAAAATAAAGGTTAGCAAAATACTAGAGCAGCCAAACAAAAGATCGACGTATTTTATCGATATAATTAGGCTTAAGGAAATACTAAGCCATAAATTTCTTAGCCGAAGCGATTGCTATTTTAGGACTATTAATCGTTAGCTTACAAAATTAGCAAACCATTGCCTAAAAGATTACCTACATTGGCTAGCACGAATAACCAAACGCATAAGCCCAGCAACGGTTGCCGGCCGGCTCGGTATTAAAGCATTTAGCCCCCTTTAATTTGCCGGCCAAAAGAAAATTAAGGCAATTCAGGTATAGGAACGATCTTTATTTGCCCTATGCAGGGCGCGGGCGAGCAGGCGTTTTACCTTCCCCCTTTTTGGCACGGCTTTTTTTAACGATACGGTTTGGGACCGTCTTGCCGCTAACCTAACCTTTAGCGACGGGCTTATCGTTACCAGCTCCAATGGAGCGAGTATCAATTATCGTAACGATCGAACGAGCAGCAGAAAGGCAAAGCAAAGATCGGCAGGCAGGCAAGCAGGCATAAGCAGTCAAAAAAAGGTGGTTGTAAAAAGCCAAATCCCAGATCATAACGATCAAAAAACCTACGGCTTTTTAAATATCCCAAGCCAGGCCCTATAAGTTATACTCGCGATCCGTTCCTTCCTATTTTGCAGATCAGCACGCACACGGCTCAATAGATTTTTATTGAGCTCGTTCACCACTATTGGGAGCACTTAAGCCGCAAACACCTAATCCCACGAGCACCCAACCAAACTTTGCCCTATTTACTATTGTTCCTATCTATAATCTTTACCTACCTCCAGCACAGTCCCTCCTTTCATTCTTTTCCTTTGTTTTCGAAGCAGATTGACGGATCCGGATTCCTTTGTTATTAATATGGTGAGATCCCCGGATCTGGAAAACGAACAAGTGGCCGATGCACGCGCTCAAAAAAAGAACTGCCAGTGTTAATCCACGTGATCTAGCGCGTGCATCCAGGAAGGGCCCACGGCTCGTGGAGCAGCAAACCTACGGGCCGTGCGCTCCCACGAGCCTACAAAAGGGGATCTTGCGATCCCCTTCCTGTAACTAAATTCCTCCCTCTTCATGCATCAATACAGACACCTTTCCAGATCTATAGATCTTTGTTCTTTCCTTTGGGAGATCTCTGAGCCTACAGGAGTAACACTCCTACCAACAGTCGCCCTCCTTTTTTGACCCCCATGGTCGCGTATTTCTTGCTGTAACTGTTCATCCAGCTCCTGCTGGTCCAAAACATTTCGTATTTCGTCGATAGTAAATAACCCTCCAAATCGGACACGTGTTTTTTTGGCCCTCCGGCGTTTGTTTAATGCTTCGTTCGCCTTTCGAAGCGTAAATATTTCGGCTCGGAAAAGGGCTACTTTGTGCATTATCGCTTTCGTCCTTTTTGCAATTTGGTCCATAGCCGCCAGCATAGGTATCGGAAAGTTGCTTTAGTAATTAGTAATCCGAGTTTTGATATATTCGGATTGCGCAATTGCTTTTTTAGCTGTTCGCGGCGTTTTGGAAATCCAAAGTTCGGGGTCGTTTAAAAGCGTCCTTAGGGGAGTTGGAATCCGTAGCTTTACATCTAGCTTTTCCAGGACCGAATCCGGATTGAAAGGAATAAAGCCAGCCTTTCGGAAACCTTTTTAGATATTTTTTTTTAGTTATAAAGTCCAAAAATGCCGCTTTAAACGCCGAAAGGAACTCGACCTTGGTTACGTAGCTAACGTGCAACCTGATTAGGTTTTCGATTCGTCGACCGTACGACCGCTTCATTAGGCCGAAGCACCTAACGTTAAGCGGCTAAAAGAAGTGAAACGAATACGGAAGCATGTAAAGCGTAATGATGTTATGTTCCTGGCAATAAAGCTCGAAATCTGTTAAATAGTGGCTTTTGTATCCGTTTAGCACTAATAAACGATGTGTGCCTTTCGTGCGCGATATAGTGTGTTTATCGAAATGCTGGATTTATTTCAAACCGAGCTCGTTCGTAGTCCACCCGTTGGAATTAGTTGCGATAACCTAATTGCGTAGGAGGTTGGTTTCCGAGTACCAATTGGCTAAATGGTATTGCTTTTTAACGATGTAACAAGGGGTCAAAGACGGCTTGGAAAAGGATCTCTATATTGCAGATAATCTTTCTATGGGCTCAAGAGATGCTTGAGGAAGAAGGAATCTCTCATGGAGGACATAGGAGATGGCAGGGTTTATATAAACCACCCTGTGATCCGTGCGAAGTATTGAGTACATGATTCACACTGCCCTTCCGGCCTTCGGCCTTTGGGCCTCGGGGCCGTTAGGCACCTATACCGGTTCCCGGACCTTCTGTGGGGCCGATTAGGTGAGTCCACAGGTTCTTCCGTGTGACAAACGATAATAAAAGGGGAGATCGCCTAACCGCAATAGTTAACTCCTTAAATGATTGTAGCCCATTCCCGGTTGCTAGGCTGGACTAGCTTTGCTTTACTACGGCCTTCCGATATTGTAATAACCATAACGGCCGCGATTATGCCTATAAAAAAGCCGGTTTTGTCGAAGTTATAAATGTCGTTATCTAAAATGCTATATTTGGCTACACTATTTCGCATAAAGTCGAACTAAGCAAAAACGAGCTTAAGATTTTCGCATTTGGCCCTTTAGTAATCGTACTTTCGAATCCAACGCGTGCCGAGCTTTGCGCGGCGTTTAACGAACCTCTTAACCCAGCACTTGCCGACGGTGCCCGCGTCGCGTTCGGCGAGCAATCGGTTAGCCATACCTTCAACACCAAAAGGCCGGGGAGGAAACGCGCGAGAATCTAGCTTAAATATGTATTTGACAAGCGCCTCCTTTTCGGATTCCGTCAATTTCCGAACGTTGGGTTTGCAGTCGCGTCGAACAGATCGGCCGGCGCGTCGGTCGCGTAGCGTGGATTAAGGAATATTGTAGATTTTGGCTGCCTCTCGCACACTTAATTGTGCATTAGATTGGATTGCCCGTAAAGCAAAGGCAATCTTAGCTTTTTTCGATGTCGATGCTATTTGTAATTGTTAAGCAATTGAGGTTGGAAGTAGGAGACGCGAATTGCGATGGAAAACGGGCGACTTGGTGATATGGGCGACTCGGTAATGAACCACGTTAACCCTTTTTTAACGAGTATATCGGAAACTATTTTTTCGAGGTTGAAAATGTTAAGCTTATGTTTTTTTAGCGTCGCAGCTTAGCGTTACCCGCCTATTAAGCCGGGAAACGATTTGGATTCTAAATTTAAAGCTAACTAACGTGGTTCACAAGCGAGTCGGTCACTTCAAAATCCCATATTAAACGGCGTTTTTTTTCAATTAAATAACTCGTTCAATTTGGAGTTAAATTCCACTAAAATTAAAACAGTTAACGTGGTTCACCACCGAGTCGCGCAAACCACCGAGTCGCGCACTACGAAATCGCATATTAAACGCGATTTTCGATACCCTTGCTAACTCGGCCAATTTAAGCCCAAATTTAAACAAGTTTTAATAGGTTATATTTAACTACGTAGTAAATTTAATTTAATTTTCTTGGATTTTTATTATTCCCCTTTTAAGGTTAGTTCGAAACACTGTGTAATACACTGTGTAAAATATGAAACTAACCCTAAAGGGGTAATGATAAAAATCTAAGAAAATTAAATTAAATTCCTTATTTAGTTAAATATAACGTGGTTCACCACCGAGTCGCGCAAACCACCGAGTCGCGCACTACGAAATCGCATATTAAACGCGATTTTCGATACCCTTGCTAACTCGGCCAATTTAAGCCCAAATTTAACCAAGTTTTAATAGGTTATATTTAACTACGTAGTAAATTTAATTTAATTTTCTTGGATTTTTATTATTCCCCCTTTAAGGTTAGTTCGAAACACTGTGTAATACACTGTGTAAAATATGAAACTAACCTTAAAGGGGTAATGATAAAAATCTAAGAAAATTAAATTAAATTCCTTATTTAGTTAAATATAGCCTGTTTAAATTTGGTTAAATTTAGGCTTAAATTGGCCGAGTTAGCAAGGGTGTCGAAAATCGCGTTCAATACGTGATTTCGAAGTGCGCGACTCGGTGGTTTGCGCGACTCGGTGGTGAACCACGTTATATTTAACTTTAAAATGATTATAATTTAAATTTTCCGCATTTTTATTATTACCCCTTTTAGGTTAGTTTGCATATTTACACAGTATAATACACAGTGTTACAAACTAACCTAAAAGGGGTAATAATAAAAATGCGGAAAATTTAAATTATAATCATTTTAAAGTTAAATATAACTGTTTTAATTTTGGTGGAATTTAACTCCAAATTGAACGAGTTAACGTGGTTCACAAGCGAGTGCCACACACAAGCGAATGCCACAATTGACGCGTCCACGCGTCAATCCAACTTCATCCGCGAATATTTCCACAACAAACAATGGTGAACAAAAGCGACGAAAGCCGGGTCGTTCTAGCCCTTCGGGCCATCGCATCGAACCCACAATTGAGTATCCGGAGCGCCGCTAAAATCTACGAAATCGACTTTTCCACTCTCGCCCGTCGGAAACGCGGCCAACCTGCTCGACGCGACACAATGCCCAAATCACGGAAATTGACGGAATCCGAAAAGGAGGCGCTTATCAAATACATACTCGAGCTGGATTCCCGCGCATTTCCTCCCCGGCCTTCTGATATTAAAGATATAGCTAACCGATTGCTAGCCGAACGCAACGCGGGCGCCGTCGGCAAAAACTGGGTCGCGAACTTCGTCAAACGCCGCGCAAAGCTCGGCACGCGCTGGATTCGAAAGTACGACTACCAGAGGGCCAAATGCGAAAATCCCAAGCTTGTTTCTGCGTAATTCGACCTTATGCGAAACACTATCAACAAATATGGCATCCAAGATAACGACATCTACAACTTCGACGAAACCGGCTTCCTTATGGGCATAATCGCCGCCGTTATAGTTATTACAACATCGGAAGGCCGTGGTAAAGCAAAGCTGGTCCAGCCTGGCAACCGGGAATGGGCCACAGTTATCCAAAGGGTCAATTGTTGCGGTTAGGCGGTCCCCCCTTTCATCATCGTCAAAAGGGCAATACCACCTAGCCAATTAATACTCGGAAACCGACCTTCCACGCAATTAGGTTATCGCAACGAGTTCTAATAGGTGGACTACGAACGAACTCGGCCTGGAATGGATCCGGCATTTCGACAAACATACTGCAGCTTATTCCACGGGGTCATATCGTTTGTTAATGCTGGACGGCCACGAAAGCCACCACTCGACGGATTTCGAGCTCTATTGCCAGGAACACAACATCATTACGCTTTGCATGCCTCCGCATTCGTCTCACTTCCTTCAGCCGCTTAACGTTAGGTGCTTCAGCCCAATGAAAAAAGCGTACGGTCGACAAATCAAAGACCTAATAAGGTCGCACGTTAACCACGTAACCAAAGTCGAGTTCCTTTCGGCGTTCAAAGCGGCATTCTTTAACTCCATAACCAAAAAAAACATCCAAAAAGGCTTCCGAAAAGCTGGCTTTGCTCCTTTCAATCCGGATTCGGTTCTGGAAAAGCTGGATGTAAAGCTACGGACTCCAACTCCCCCAAAGACGCCCCTAAACGACCCCGAACCTTAGACTTCCAAAACGCCCCGGACGGCTAGGGAAGCAACTTCACAATCCGAATGTAACAGGCCTTGGCCCTACTATAGCCAGCTACAGTAGTGTCAGGCCTGGAAAAGGGGGGTTCTCGCAGGGAGGTCTCAAAGGTTCAGCAGCTCAACAGTTGTATTCGTGCAGGGCTCAAACAGGTTTATAGTGTAGGTAGAAACAGAAAAACGATTGCTTGCCCTCCGGACCTCCTTCACAGGGGGTCTCTCGGGCCCTCTTTATGCTCTAACCCTCCGGCCGTCCTTCGGTTGTCGTCGGCGCTGCCTCCTCCTTCGTGGCGTCCGTCGGGGTCTGCCTTTCGGTTGTTGTCGGCACGCTGCCTCCTCCGCGGCGTCCGTCGGAGCCGGATGTGTTTCGTCCTTTTTAGGGTTCCGGGCCGGGCTGATCTGCGGGGGCTAATCGGCGCGCGTGTCGCAAAGTTGAACTTTCCTGATCCGCATATCCGTTAGGGCTTGCGCCCCTCCGGCTACCACCCGGAGGCCTCCCTTGTAATCACCGGTGGCGTCCCCTACGGCTGCTGGCTATGGTTTTGTGTAGGGTGTTACAACTATCCCCTTCCTAAAGAGGCTATCCTCGGCCTCTAACTTTCTCCTTTTCCCTGGTGCAACGACAAGTCTTCGTGGACTCGCAAAGGCGTTAACCGTCTTTCTCCCTCGCCTGGGGTAAGCGCTGGTCTCCAGTAAAACCCTCGAAAAAGGATGACCAACTTGGCGATTTTAGGTGTCCCCTTCTTCACTGCTTGGCTCCACGTCCTGGAGCTCGCGGATCTCTCGGTTCCTCTTGTTCCGGGCCCTCTGGAAGGCTCGTACTCTCGTGGGTGCGCCGCGAAAGTATTCTTCGGGTTCCCAAGTGTTGTACTCTGCCGGCCAATCCTTCCACTTAACCAGGTAGTACTTCTTGCCTCGGATCCGTCCTTTATTTCGTACTTCTTCGACCTCCCATTCCTTTTGGTCGTCCTCGTACTCTGGTATAGGTAGCGGCACCTCGTCTCCTTATTCTCTAGCAATATACCGCTCGAAGTTCTGCACGGGAATAACGTCGTAAAGACGGCGGTGATGCTCGGGAAATGCCAAACGGTAGGCCTGCTGGCCTATGCGTTCGGTAATCCGGAAGGGACCGATCCATCTAAGTGCTAACTTCTTGTTCTTTAAACGCAAGTTTTTCGTAAACATCTTAACCAAATCTCCAACTGCGAACTGCATAGGGATGTGGTTTCTGTTATAGTACTTAGCTGACCGTTCCTGTGCCTGCAGCAACGTCTCTTTAAGCTCCTTGCGCAATGCATGAAGTCGTTCGATGCGGTTTTTTGCTGCGGGTACCCTCCCCTTAGGGATATTATCCACGATATCAATCCGCATCTCGCAATCCGATCCGTACAAGAAATAGAACGGCGAGTGCCCTGTAGTAAAATTCCTGCTATTATTGTAAGCGTAAGCTGCTAACGGTAGCAGTAATGCCCAGGAGTTTTCCGAACCGGCGCAATAGCTGCGGAGGTAGTCTTCGATGACGCGGTTAAGGACTTCCGTCTGCCCGTCCGTTTAAGGATGGTAGGCGGTCGACATACGTCTTTTAATGATCTGGTGCTTGCACACTTCTTCCCAAAAGCCACTGGTGATGCGGCTATCGCGATCGCTAACGATGCTTTTGGGGGTACCGAACACGCATTCGATACGCTCGAAAAACAGCTCTGCGAACTGTCCTGCACTTGTGTCAGCTCGTATAGGGATAAGGACCACGTACTTGGTTAATCGGCACACGACGACGAAAATCGCGTTAAAGACCTAACCACCCGCCGTCCTGCTTTCAGGTAGGCCGGTCACCCAATCCAAAAAGATCTCTTTCATAAGCTGCCCGTCTTTTAGCGGTGGTAAGGGTTCAAGTTTGCCGTAAGGCTTATGACGATAAATCGCTTTCCTTTAGCACTAAAGGCACGATGCCACATATGCCGTAACATCCCCCTTAACTCCATCCCACCAAAAAAAGCGCTGGATAAAATCTAAAGTTTTGGCCACGCCCTAGTAACCGGCTCCCGGGAAATCGTAAAACTGTTTCAAGATTTCGGTCCTTAAAGCCTCGTCTGCAGGGACATAAACCTAATTTCCCCGGAAAATCAACTCGTTACCGTCAGCTAGGTAGAAGCACGATACTCCTTATTACCAAATCGTCATCGCAATATCTCGGTACGGTGCGGTGTATTTCACGTCAAATACTGCCAAGCGGGGCTTCTTAACTACTATCAGCCTCTTAAACAAATTCATGCTCGCCGGATCCCGCTTTTGTACGTCCCCAATCCATTTCTTTAGCGGCGTTAGGATCTCCTCCGGGGAGTCCGTGGTTACGCTGCTCTCAAGCTAATCCAAAGCAATACGTGCCTCCTAACGAGTAACAAATTGCACCTGTAAGGCATGGATAACCTTAAAAGCGTCTAAATCGTCGGCTAACGTGAGTTGTGCCAAACGTACGCTATCCCGCTCGCTTCGCCGGTCAGAAATAAAATCTCTAAAGGATCGCTCGTTAAATGCGCTCTCTGCGCTCACTGGCTGGGGAGGCTTATTAGGCGACGCTCCCTCGGCAATGTCCTTTACGTACTGCTCATAAACAAACACGTCTTATTCCCGACCCATCTTATTAAATAGCGTCGGCAAAAGTTTCTTAATGAGAATCTCCTATCCTTCCTCGCGACCGTCCATGTAATCCGGCCAACGAAACGGAGCGTCGGCTGGGTTTAAAAACCCTGGCCGGTATTTGATTTCGAAGTCGTAAGGTGCTAACTGCAATAGCCAGCGTGCCTATCGTCCGTTCAAACGCTCCTACTTCATAAAAGCCTTAAGGTTCTCATAATCCGAAAACACCTCCGTAGCTTGCGCCCCCTCGAGGTAATATCGCCAATGGCGAAAACTTCCCACTATTGCGAAAAGTTCCTTATCGTACACAGGATACCGAGTTTCGGCACCTTTAAACTTCTGGGACCAGTAGGCTATAGGGTGCCACTGGCCGTCGTGCTTCTGCGATAGGATGCCTGCCATAGCAAAGTCGAAAGCGTCCGTTTCGACCCGTAATGGTAAAGTCGGGTCGTAATGCCGCAGCACTAATGCGGTCGTAAACGCGTTAATTAAGTCCTCGAATGCCTGCTGTTGGGGCTCCTGCCAGTAATAGCCTATCTGGCCTGGCTTGCGCCCGTTCTTCATTCCTTGCAACAAATCGTGCAAAAGCTTCGCCATGCGGGAAAAGCCGTAAATAAACCGTCGATAAAAGTTGCAAAATCCCACAAAAACCTAAATGTCTCTATACGTGCGAAATGGGTGGTCGATCCATTCGCGGACGACCTAAACACGCGCAGGATCCATTTTAAGCCCTTCGGTATTAACGATAAAACCTAGGAACTCAAATTCTTGCTAAAAAAAGGTGCACTTTTTGGGATTGGCATAAAGCTCAAAGCTGCGAAATCGATCCAAAACCAGCTCTAGGTGGTGCTGGTGCTCCTCCTTACTACCGGAATAAATAAGGATATCGTCCAAGTAAACGATAACGAAATCGTCCACTAGGCCCCGTAGGGCCTTGTTAATGTAGGTTTAAAACGATGCCGGGGCGTTAGTAAATCCGAACGGTAGCACGAGGTACTCGTAATGCCCGTACTTGGTGCGGAACGCGGTTTTCCATTCGTCCCCCTCTTTAATGCGAAATCGGTAATACGCATTAACGAGGTCGATTTTAAACAAGCACTTGGCACCGTTCAAACGGTCGAGCATCTCCCCGATCAACGAAAACGGTGCCCTATTCTTAATGGTAATGTCGTTAAGTCCTCGATAGTCAACGCACAATCGTAACGTGCCGTCTTTCTTCGGGACGAAAATGACAAGGGCTCCTGCTAGTAACTGTAACTCGCGGATGATGCCTTGTGCGAAGGCATCGGTAAGGTACTCCTAAAGTGCCGTGGATTCAGCTGGAAACAAGTGGTAAATCTGCTTCCACGGGGGCTCCTTGCCCGGGAGCAGATCGATGGCATAGTCACCGTGGCCATACTTTGGAAGCATTTTCCCTTTGCGGACGTCGAATACGTCGAAATGACTTATCCGTAAACTTGCAGGGACGTTCTTCAAATCTAGCGGTTCGTTTAAACGGTCCTCGAAAAGGTCGTCCTCCCCGGTGCTGCCGACAAAAGGGTTGAAGCGAAAGGAACAAACAAACACGCGATCTTTAGCTTAAAAGCTCCTTCGGAAATGGTATGCGGATAGCTAATAGATACGAAGACGTTGGTTGAAACACCAGGTGCCTTTAGCCGGGTGGAGGTCCATAGCCAGTTCCTGCATTAATGGCATGCCCACAAAGATAGGGGCGTCTGCCAAATTTCGTTCGATAGCGAGGAATGGCCGGATAACTTCCACCGGAGTGCCATTCTAGTCACAAAAGCTCAATCGTAAATGGTAAACACCATAGGTCTTAACGCCCTAATCGCCTGCGGCGGCGAAAATGAGGGATTAGTAATCGTGTTTAGGACGGTTGCATGGCTTATAGCCCAGGGACTTGCAAAAAGTGATAGAAACGGTATTAACTTCGGCGAACGTATCTAAGCCGACCTCAACCTCAACTTTCGGGCCGCCGTTGGAAAAGCCAACGGTCCCCTTAGTGACGAGCGCAGGGGCTGTGCGTATCTGGTCGTCACGGAACGTCGGTGCGGGGATAACCGGGTTCCCCTTTAGTTTTTCTAGCGCTTCTCGCTCTGCTCTTCTCCACCTTCCTCCTTCCGGCGCTTCAAAGAATTAACCTTAGCTTTTTCCTCCTAGGGGGATTCGCCCTCCTTAGTCGAAGGTTTGGTAGCGGAAAAGGGGTTTTTGCAATCTTTCGCCATATGGTTAGGCTTGCCGCACTTAAGGCATACGCCTTCGTCCCGGCGTCGTTGGCGTTCGGCGTTTGAAAGCGTCGAACGTCCGTTGCCTTTGCCATTACCGTTGCGTTGGTCACGCCCCTCTTGCTTGCTTCGAAACTTGTGCTTCCCGTCCTTGTTCGATTCCTTTTGGTCCTTTTTGTAGGAGGACTTATGGGAATCTTTCTTCTCGTCGTACGGGGCGCGAGCACCCGTACCTAGGGTATCCCAAAGGACTTGGGCTGTGGCGACGAGGTCTTCCAAAGTCTCCGCTTTGTAATGCATTCCGCGGGTGACTTGGACTTTCAAAGCAGGGACCAAACGGACAACGTAGCTGTTAATATCTGCTGTTTGTCCTACTTCGCCGCACATACGTCGGTACCGTACTGCGAAAACACCAAGGTCCTCGTTGTTTTTCTGCATAAGTTGCTGTAGGTCGTTGGTAGCCCTTAGGAGTGAAAAATCTCCTCGCAATGTGGTATTGCGGAGCCATCGCATAAACTTGCGCCAATATAAGCCCAATACCGGGCTGGCTTTGCGCGAGCCGTTATAAGCGGAGTTAAAGTCGCTATCGAAGGTTCCGACAGCGGCTGCGATACGTAATCTGGCCGTGGTAAAGCCGTTAAAGTTGGCTTCGAACGTAAGGTCAAATTTGCTTTCCCAATGGTCGAAATCCTGCACTAAGCTTGGAAGCTTCAGCTCGGGCATCTTCCATAAAATCTTGTAACTGCCTCTGTCTTTGTCGTACGAAAGAAAGATATCGTCTTCTTCGTCGTCGTCCCTCACCAAGGTATGGTGCGACGGTGCCCGGGGTATCGACTGGTTGCCGGGTCTTCCTAACGGGCGGTTGACCTCCTAGCCGTGCTGCCTTGGGGTCAAACTTTGGGAACGAGCCGGAACTTGGGGCTCGTGGTTAGGGCGATCTGGATCGTCCGAATCGTCTGGGAGGCCAAAGGCCTCGCGAACTGCCTTCCGTTCCACAAATGCTTTCTAGAACTATGGCAGGATCTTGGTAGGGATGCAATCTCGCGTTACGTAGTAGGCGAGCTGCGAACGAGTGTAGGATGCAACGCTGTAAATACTAAAGTTAGGGTATCCACGAGGGTTATTGGGGGTAGGTTGCTCGCGTCCAAAGGGAAGGGTGGATATTCCCGTTCCTGGATCCTCGTCCTAGCCTGGGTCGTTGATGTCAACGAAGTCGTCAAAGTCCGACATAGTGACTGGTAAATGCTGAAGGTCTAAGCAAAGGAAGCAATCGAATTGTAACAAGCCTTGGCCCTACTATAGCCAGCTACAGTAGTGTCAGGCCTAAAAAAGGGGGGTTCTCGCAAGGAGGTCTCAAAGGTTCAACAGCTCAACAATTGTATTCGTACAAGGCTCAAACAGGTTTATAGTGTAGGTAGAAACAGAAAAACGATTGCTTGCCCTCCGGACCTCCTTCACAAGGGGTCTCTCGAGCCCTCTTTATGCTCTAACCCTCCGGCCGTCCTTCGGTTGTCATCGGCGCTACCTCCTCCTTCGTGGCGTCCGTCGGGGTCTACCTTTCGGTTGTTATCGGCACGCTGCCTCCTCCGCGGCGTCCGTCGGAGCCGGATATGTTTCGTCCTTTTTAGGGTTCCGGGCCGGGCTGATCTGCGGGGGCTGATCGGCGCGCGTGTCGCAAAGTTGAACTCTCCTAATCCGCACATCCGTCAGGGCTTGCGCCCCTCCGGCTACCACCCGGAGGCCTCCCTTGTAATCACCGGTGGCGTCCCCTACGGCTGCTGGCCATGGTTCTGTGTGGGGTGTTACACCGAACACATCAAAACTCGGATCTCCAATCACTAAAGCAGCTTTCCGACATCCATGCTAGCGGCTATGGACCAGTTTGCGAAAAGGGCCAAGGCAATTATGCATCGGGTCAACCTTTTGGAGGAAAAGTGCTCCAAACTACGAAAGGCGAACGAAGCACTAAACAAACGCCGGAGGGCCAAAAAAACACGTATCCGACTTGGAGAGTCACTTACCATCGACGAGGTACGAAATGTTCTGAACCAGCAGGAGCTGGATGGACAGCTACAGCAAAAAATGCGCGACCATAGGGGTTAGGAAAGGAGGGCGACGACGACTCGTCGGCGATGTGGCACGAGCGGCAAAACCGGACACAATGCGCGCACCTGTCAAGAAAAAGTAGAAATGTCTGATGTATACAGTTCTAAATAGTTTGAATGGATTCCTGGCGTTATTCGGTTGGCATGCGCGTCGATTAACCGGAGGTCGGGTGTGGGTGTGGCATTCGCTTATGTGTGGCACTCGCTTGTGAACCACGTTATTTAATTAAAAAAAAACGCCGTTTAATATGGGATTTTGAAGTGATCGACTCGCTTGTGTGACCGACTCGCTTGTAAACCACGTTAACTGTTTTAATTTTGGTAGAATTTAGCCCCAAATTGAGCGAGTTATTTAATCGAAAAAAAACGCTGTTTAATATGCATTTTCCAAGTGCGCCACTTGCTTGTGTGCGCCACATACTTGTGAACCACGTTAACGAAATTTGGCAAACATTATTACTTATCGATACCTCTAATACAGCTACATACGGCTCCGCTTCCGAAGCCGTTTTTTTAATATCGCACGAAAACTAAAATAATGCCCTTGTAACAAGGGGTCAAAGACGGCTTGGAGAAAGAATCTCTAGATTGCAGATAATCTTTCTATGGGCTCAAGAGATGCTTGAGGAGGAAGGAATCTCTCGGGAAGGACATAGGAGATGGCAGGGTTTATATAGACCCTTTGTGATCCGTGCGAAGTATCGAGTACATGATTCACACTCCCTTCCGACCTTCACCGCTTGGCCTCAGGGCCGTTGACCGCCTATGCGGGTCTTCAAACCTCCGTGAGGCCGACTCGTGATGCCGACTAGTTGGGTCCACGGGTTTTTCCGTGTGACAGCCCTTCCCGAAAAGCAAAAAATAATGCTCGATAATCCGGAGCCTTTCCCTAAAGTCCCTAATAAGCGTTTGACTTTAAGCATTAAGCTCCCCCAACGAGGCCCTTTGTATCGTTTTTAATAACGGCATCCACGTGTATAACGGCGGAACCCCCGAATAAACCCAGAAAATGCGCGAAAATTGTAAAAGGTTTTTTATTTGGGAAGATGACGGCAAATAAATCGACGTCCCTGAGGACGAGATGATGCGC
Source organism: Falciphora oryzae (assembly GCA_000733355.1). Lineage (NCBI taxonomy): Eukaryota > Fungi > Ascomycota > Sordariomycetes > Magnaporthales > Magnaporthaceae > Falciphora > Falciphora oryzae. Next base: position 55,212 of record JNVV01000049.1, read on the forward strand.
ATCCCTTTGGTTAACGGATACGAGAAGTATTTCAGCTTGCGAGGCCGCCGGTACCCCGTTTTTAAAAAGGACCGAGACGTTATCGACGAGAGCTACGATAAACTTTACGAGCAAAACCGTATGGAGTTTATAAAGGACCCCGCGCAGTTCGCGTTCCTTTGCTTCGTGGTTTAGCGCCGCGTATATGGCAAAAACAAGTTTAAAGTCGTTACGGACCTGCGACCCTTTAATAGGGCTACCGTGCTGGACGCTTACCCCTTACTTTTGCAATAAAACGTTATCGACTCCGTTAAGGGTAAGATTTACGTTACCGTTGTCGACGCTACAACTTTTTTTTTCCAATTCCTAATGCATCCCAAAAACCGAAATAAGCTTGTAATTGTTAGTTACCGAGGCTTTAAACATATAAACGTTGCTATAATAGGCTTTCGTAACTCCCTAGCTTACGTTTAAAGGTTTATGGATAACCTTTTACGCCCGTATAACAAATATTACCGGGCATTTATTAACGATATTATTATTTTTAGCGATTCGTTTAAAAATTATATTAAGCATTTGGAAACTATTTTTGGCCTATTTTAAGATAAAAATATCGCGATCTTTCCCGGAAAGTCCTTTATTAGCTACCTTAGCGTCGAGCTTTTAAGTTTTTATATTAATTCCTTATGGAAAACCACGACGGAGGATCGTATTTAAAGCTTTAAAAACTAGCTGATACCGACTAATTTGAAAGATTTCGAAACTTTTATCGGCGCTACCGGTTAGTTGCGATATATAATCCTTTATTACGCGCAATTAATCGAACCCTTTTAATTCCGCAAAACGGCTTTATTTGCGAGGGGCCGGAAGGAGGGACGGGTCGTCCCTAACAACTACGGCAAACGTGCGGCGTATTGCCGCTCCGCTCGTTTTTTTCCAATTAAAGCGGAGCTGCGGTTTTTTAACACGATTAAAAAAACGCTTTGTACCAAATTCCGATTGTACCATGCCAACCTTAAGCGACAAATCGTATTAACGTGGTTCATAAGCGAGCGACACACATAAGCGAGCAACACACCTGCAAAATGCATATTAAACGGCGTTTTTTTTCAATTGAATAACTCACTCGATTTAAGCCTAAAATTAACCAAATTTATATATATTCATACGTCCGTTATGTCTGTAAAAGACCTCGGTGCCTCTACTATGTAGTATTTACATGTAAAAACCCTTGAACTCGTCCTCGGGTGCGTGTCGCCCCCGTTCCGGAGCTTGGGAGTAAAAACCATGTCTGCTTTTCGTATACGGTTCTGTTATATTGAACAATGGTACCGTTTGTTTGTTTTCATGCAACTGCTCGTAAGGGTTCCGTCGTGGAAGCGTCCTTGTAATCAGTGGAACAAAAGGGAAGTACGTAAGGGAATGAGGGTGTGTTGCGCCGGGGCAGCGCCTCGGTGCCGGGTTTCGCCCTCGTGGCGAAACGGCTGTATTGGTACTCGTATTATAGCGTCCTGGTATAGCTTTTTCGCGTTCCCCTTGTAGCGGCTCGGTTGCGTGGCGTCGGTGTCTGCGTGGTTTTCTTTTCCTTTTCGCTTTTCGGGTATAGTGCTTTCGTTTGCTTTTTTATAGTTTTTTTTAGTTCGGTTCGTTTTCGGTTCGGTAGCGTTGCTTTTCCTCCTCTTTTTTTATGCGTTCCCTCCCTGCCTTTTTAGCCGCCCTAAAATCTAATAATCTTTTTGTGCGAAATATTATGCGTGCCATTTCTTTAAACGGTATGCCCCCTATTTCCCACAGCTCGAAATACGCTTTCCGGCTATTTGTTTGCGCTAGCCCGGTACCTTCCCGCTGCTTGTCCTATCGGGCGCATTAGAGAGAGAGAGAGAGAGTTTATTTAACGTCGGAAAATCGGGATCTACCAGTCCCTGCCTCCCAGGGGGCATACGACGTGCTAGCGCTACCTAAGCTTGACACTAGGCTACGTGTTGCTATCAAGGCGGCTAACAAAATCAAACCAAGGGGCAAGCCCAAGGCACACGGAGTTCGGGCCGCATTCCGGCGCTCCTTGTTGGTGAGCGGGCAATCGGCAAAAGGGGCGAATAAACGCCGGGGCGCTGTAAGCGCT
>JNVV01000049.1:58410-81472 GCA_000733355.1 Falciphora oryzae
GCCTGCCCTAGGCCCCCGGGCATTGAAAATCGGCTTGGCGGCTGCGGCCAGGGGGTGATCCTCCGGAACCGTCTTTATGCGGGCCGCGAAACGGAGGCGGGCTTGTTCCAAAAGCACTTCGGCGCCAGGAATGCCGGATTCGTAATGCAAAGCGTTTATCGGTATGGTTTTCCAAGCTGGAACCACTGCCCGGAGGGACGCTTGTAAGGCTTTATCGACCCGTTCGATTAAATGGCCTTGCCGGGTACTTTGCTGTTGTGCCGGCTTGTACGGGTGTGGTTTAGTTTTACCCCTGTACCATACTTCGGCTCCGTATAAAGCCGTAGGGATTATAACCGTTGTAACGGCTTTATGGACCGAATGCGCCGGTATCCCCCTTATCGAGTTCGTAAGCCCCCGGAGGTGGTTGGCAACGCCTTGGGCTTTTGCAACCCTATGGTTGACGTGAGGGCCAAAGTTGAGCCGTTGGTCGAAAAGGACCCCTAACCACCGTAGAGCTCCTGTAGCTTGTTGTATGGTAAGGCCTTCCGCCTCAACCGGCGGGGTTGTGGTGTTTCTCCGCCTAGAGAAATGCATAAGCTCGCACTTCCCCGGGTCGAAAGCCACTTTATTAGCCCTTCCCCAACGGAGGATTTCCGTTACCGTAGCCCCTGCTTTACGGGAGCACTCCTCCGGGGTGCCTCCCGTTACGCAAATGCCTATGTCGTCCGCATATCCGTACCTGACCGCTTTTGCTTTGGGTAGGATTTCGGCTATATAAAGCATAAACAGGACCGGCGATGCCGGTGACCCTTGGGGTTATCGGGCGCATTAGGTTAATACGTGCTACGCTATTTCCCTTTATCCGCTGCCACATTCGCATAATGGCGTCGCCGCGTCAGGTACGCCTTTGCTAAATAGGAACGAATTTAGCCCTAGTTTTTCCGTTTTAATTTAAATTGCTACCGAGCTATGTGCCTTTGGCATCTTTTCGTGGTATTTAACCATCTTTCCCGTAAATAAGGGGTTGTCCGCTGGGCACGCGGTCTTATACCGGTTCGCTTTCTTCGCTGTTGCCGTCGTGTTGGCCATTCTCAACTTTTATTCCATTGTTACGTTGGGGTTTTAGCGCTTTGCGTGCTTGTGTTTGGATTTCCAATCCTTTCCGTAAGGGACGGGTGCTCGTTTCGGTTTTGGCGCTATTTCGGGCCGGTCCTATCGTATTGCCCACTCTTTTTTCGCTTGTCCGCTTTAGGGGTGGGGCTTTTTTTTCGTTTTTTATAGCCGAATCTTTAAAAACGGTCCGCTACCTTCGCTATCATTTCGTTAATGCGCTGCGTTATCCCGGTTTTTTCCCACCTGTTTTCCGTGTTTATAACCTTTTCGTTTAAGTATAAGTCCAAGGGCGGCACGTGGGTTTCTATTTCGAGGTGTGCTAGCGAGGTTGCTTTGTAAGCTCCAGCCACCACTTTAAAATATGCTTTTTGTTTTTTCGCCATTTTTTTGGCTGCGCCCCGGGGCCGACCTCGGGGTTCCGTTAATAGGTGGTAGGCTGCCGCTCCATAAGCCAATGCACTGCGGCACACGACCGCGTACAGTTGCTTCGCGCGTGCGAGGCTGCTTCCCCACGTTGCCGCCGCGAGTTTTATTACCGCAAACTGCTATCTTTTTTATTTGCCCCTTGCTTGTTTGGTATAGGCGTTAAAGTTTAGCTTGTGGTTTAGCTAAACTCTTAGGAATTTCGCCGATAGCGTTGGTTGCACTTGTGTATTTCCGGTACGGACCCGGGTCCGGTCCAAGGTTTTGGTAAAATAGAGCAGCTCAGTTTTGGCCGCGTTGAACGTTATTCCTGTTTTTTTTGCCCATGTTTAGCACGTGTCCCAGGCCCGTTCCAGCAGCCGGGCCGTTTCCGCCGTGGTTCCCCCTACTGCTAAAAGGTTGGTGTCGTCGGCGAAGCCGACCACCGTTATCCCTAATATTTCTTCCAATTTGTCGTAAAGCGACGCGATGTATAGGATAAACAGTATGGGTGAAAGTGGTGAACTTTGTGGTACTCCTGCTGTTATTTGTATAGGCGTAAACGTGTCTCCATCGAACCGGAGCCGGGCCGTCCTGCCTATCAGCCAGCTTTTAATCCACCTGACTGTTTTTAGCGGGAATCCTTGTTTTCGTAAAGTGTTAAAAAGTCTGGTATGGTTAACGTTATCGAACGCTTTTAATAGGTCGAGCTGCAGTAGCGAGGCTGTAGCGCTGTGGTTCCACGCCGTTATTACGGTTTCTATCACTTGTCTAATAGCGAGCTCGGTGCTGCGTTTCCCTCTATTGCCCATTTGCCCTTCCGGTAGTAGTCCTCTTTTTTCCGCCTCGGTAGCGATCCGTATTCTTACGATCGCTTTTATAACTTTGGATATAAACGAAAGGAGTGCGATCGGTCGCTACCCCCCTACTGTCTTTTTATCCTCCGTGCTTTTTCCTGGTTTAGGGAGTACCACCGTTAGTGCGTCCCGGAAGCGCTTTGGGAAGTACTCGAGTTCGAAGCTAGCGTTGGCTATTTTGGAAATAGCTTCCCAGCATGGTTCCCCGCACGTTTTTAGTAGTCCGTTCGGTAGGTTGTCTGCTCCCGGGGCTTTCCAGTTCCGGGTTTTTTTTAAAGCCGCTAGTATTTCGTCGCTTTTGGGGTCCATTAGGTGTTCGATTGGAATTGGGTTGGTGAAAGTGTAGTTTTCGAACGTGGTGTCCCCGATGTTTGTCAGGTCCGCTTCCGGGCTGGGGTAGAACTTGGCTGCCAGGATTATCGCCTTGTCTGCGTGGGAGTTCGCTGGCCCCTGGTTTCCTCCTTCGGGCCGGTTCAGGTCTGGTAGCCTGGTTGGGTCTTTTCTTTTATGGCTTCGCAGTTTCGCCTATCGTTCGACGTTTTAAAAAATAGGCTTAAGGTCCTGTTTTATTGACGCTTCCATAATAAACTCCCTTTAGTGTGCGTTAAAGGCCTTCCTTTTTTCCCTAATAAAGGCTTTATCGGCTGCTTTCAGTTCCTCGTAGCTTTTTTGTATTTTTAGCCGTATATGTACGCGTCGGCACCGCTTCGTTTTTTTAGCTAGTTTCGTAAGCGTCGAGTTCCAGTACGGTGCTGGTTTGAAATTTGTTGTGGCTTTTCGTTTTGGTGCCAGCTCGTCAGCGATTTGGGTCAGTTGGTTTATCAATATGTCCACCTGGTTGTTTATATCGTCTAGCGTTTCCATATCTTCGATTTCAATATATTGTTTAGCCAGCTGCAGCGCTTTTCTTTTGTCGTTTTTAAAGTCGGTGTTAACCTTTTTCCACACCCATTTTTCCGCCTTCCTTTTACAAAGCGGCTCCGCTTCGTAATCGACCGAAATCATTTAGGGGTAGTGGTCCGACCCCCCTATCTCGTCGTCCCTGCCCTCGTATCTAACAACTAAAGTATCGGATATCTACGCGTAATCGATAGTGCTTTCTCGTTCGCCGAACCTTTTTTTTATTATTTCCCCGTAAGGCGTCGCTAGTTCGAGCCGTTACCGGTGCGCTAGCGCAAGTAATAGCTCGGACCTAGCGTCTTTCCGATTATGTATGTCCCACATTGGGTAGTACATGTTGAAATCCCCTACTAGTACGGCGTAATTCCGAGGCGGTGTTGCTTCGATTTCGGTTAAAGGGGTGTGCCATTTTCCTAATGCTCGGGGGTTTAGCGAATATATTGAGTAGATGTCGATGTTCTTTATTGGGGTTTATAATGTAATTGCTACCCAATCGTGTCCGCTCCGGCTTCTCCACGTTGCCGGGTCTAATCGTTAGTGGACGTATAGTGCTGCGTTCGATTTTGTATTTGTTTGGTAATATACCAGCTCGTAATTGCATCCGGCCGGTCTTTTCGGGTTTCCGTGCCGGTCCAGCTCCGGTTTTTGTATAGCTATTATGTCGTATTCCTTTCTGCTAAAAAGCGGTATATCTCCTTTTCCGTTTCCTTTTCCCATATTCCAGTATAGGATTGTTATTACCATGGGGATTCTAATAAGCGTCTTTGTGCGTCGAACGGGATTGTGCTATCTCTGATCGGTAGCGGCTCGGATGAGGGTGGCGGCTCCAACGGGGCCGGTGCTCGTCCTTGTCTTTCGGCTGCTTCTGTTTGAACTTGTTCGTCTGTCGAAATTGGGGGTTGGGCTAGCCGGGAGCTCGCTTTGGGGGCGTAGTTGGTTGTGGGTGGCGGTCGTGTGGCGGTCCGGCCCCTGGGTGACTGCGAGTCTTTGCGGGGTCTGCCTGGTCCTCGGCGGCCGGGGGTCCGGGTTGGGGAGTCGTTGTCCGTGTCTGAGTTTTGTTTGCGCCTTTTGCTGGGGCTCGGTAGTCCTCCGGTGCCGGGGGGTATTCGCGTTTGGAAGATGGGGAAGGTGGTGGTGGTGGTTTGCTTGGGGGCTGATCTTTCTAGCATAAATCTCCTCGGCCGGTTCTGATATGCTTCTCTCGCTTTCCCGATCGCCCGCTGCGCTACTTCGAAATTAACCAAATTTAAACAAACTATATTTAACAATGTAAAAAATTTAATTTAATTTTCTTGGATTTTTATTATTACTCCTTTAAGGTTAGTTCGTAACACTTTATATTGCACTGTGTAAATGTGCAAACTAACCCTAAAGGAGTAATAATAAAAATCTAAGAAAATTAAATTAAATTTTTTACATTGTTAAATATAATTTGTTTAAATTTGGTTGATTTTAGGCTTAAATTGAGTGAGTTATTTAATTGAAAAAAAACGCCGTTTAATATGCATTTTGCAGGTGTGTTGCTCGCTTATGTGTGTCGCTCGCTTATGAACCACGTTATAAATTGACGGTAGCTTTAAACGAGGCTTCGGCGTTATAGCCTTTTACGTTAAAAAAGGCTACAATTAGGACCGTTTAACTAAAACGATCCCGGCTTACGCCATCGAGCCGATTATATTTATCTCCCGTTATTTGTATAAAAAGGAATTTAGCTATTGTGACGGTCCGGGTGGCTGTCGCACGCGCCTATATGAACCTCATGTTGAGTCATGTTCCACATGACTTGGCATCGTACCCTTTTGGGGGTGTGTGCCGTAGTGGGGAGGGTTCATTCCATTCGTTACAGCTATAATCCTTCGGAATTTAAAATCGCATGCTTTATTTAGGCCTGCAAAACCATACGTACGACGTTACATTCGAGCAACAAAAAAATCCTCGTTTTTACGGACCACAAATCGACTGTAGGTATCGTTAACCGTATTACCTTGCTAACGTCGTCAACTAAACGTATTAACCGGCGCCTAATTAACGCGTTAATTTGCCTTTCCAAATACGACCTCAAGGTATTGCACATCCCAAGCAAGATAAATTTTGTTCTAAACGCCTTATTACGTTTGCTTACGGCGACCGATAACGAGGACCGGCAAAAAACAACGGTACCGACATTTGATTCGATGTACGATTACGTTATAATTATCGCCGAAACCCGAATAGCCGAAATAATTCGCTAGCGATTTGCAAAAAGCTATATCGAAAACCTAATTTATCGCAAAATCATGCTTAATTTGGCTACTTTTTAGGGGTTTAAGTGTAAAGTTAAAGGCAACGAGGCCGTTGCTAATGCTTCCAAAATCGGGTATCCTTTCCGTATAGCTAATTATCTTCTCTACTTACGGGATAACGACGGCCACGAACGCCTTGTAATCCCGAAACCCCTAATTGCGGATTATTTACGGGAGGTCTACGACGATAGACATTACTTCAGCCGATTCCGGATGCTTAACGCCTTTAAGGACGTACATTTCCGAGCAAAGAAACGTCAGGTCGAACAATATATTAGCAAATGCTATAAGTGTGGCATAAATCGATAAAACAACCAGCTTCCTATTGGAACCCTTTAACCCATTTAGGCCCTTTTTGAGCCCTTAAGCACTATTATCATGGATTTCGTAACTGCACTCCCTGTGGTCCCTTTGGAAGGCACCCTTTGGTCTTAGCGGAAATTTAACTCCTATAATGCGCTATTAACAGTCATTTGCAAAACCTCTAAACGTACCCTAATTATCCCTAGCTATAACGAATACACGGCACGAATATAGGGTAAACAATTTGGCCGCCAGCTATTTCTAGCCGATTGGTCCTGCCTTAAAGCAATTATTTCCGATAGGAACCCTAAATTCACTTCCGCTTTTTGGAATAGCCTATGGCGTACTTTTAGGACCCGCTTACAAATAATAGCAGCCTACCACCCCCAGGCTAGTGGGCAATCCGAACGCAAAAACTAAACCGTTAAGCTGGCTATCCGTCATCATTCAGCTACGACAAACGACCCCTGGGTCAACGTTATCCCTTTTTTGTAATGAAATTTAAACAATGCTACTACGACGGCTTTTAGCTATAGCCCCCACGAGTACTTGTTTAAATTTAAAATCCCCGGACCTTTAGAACTTACAGCCTCCGCACGAATTCCCTAAAAAGTTGCAAAGCTCCGCTTTATACGTAAGCACCTCTGCAAAAACGCTCTATTTGCGATAAACGTCGCAACCGCCGAACAAAAGCGCATTTATAACTCTAAACACCGTTACAAAAAGTTCAATATCAGCGATAAAATCTAGCTCACTATAGGCTATTACAAAACTAAAAGCAAGCACTTCGTTAATAAAAAAAAGCTCAAGCGATAGGGACTGTATACTATCGTTCGCAAAGTTTCCCCTTTGGCTTATAAGCTTAACTTTTCTAACACCTTTACTAAAATATACCCGGTTATTAGTATCCAGCACCTCACTCGCTATGACTGCAACGACGATCCTTTCCAACGCGTACCTCCGCCTCCGGGCCTTATCAAGTACGATAACGATAAAAAAAAATCGACCCCGACGCCTACTTCGAAAAGGGCGATATTTTTAAAGTGGATAAGGTCCTCGACCGCGAGGATACCAAACTAAAATCTAGAGTTATCCGCACTAAATATTTAATGCGCTAAAAGGGTTACGGCCTTAAAGGAAACATTTGGGAGCCTTTGGAAAAGCTTAGCAACGCGGCTAATGCTATCAAAAAGTACGAAAACCGCCAGGCTGAAGCCCGGACCCTCGAAGGCAATAGGGCCAAAGCCAAGGTCAAGGTTAAGGCCCAGGCTCAGGCAAAGCCTTTGAGGCGTTCCGCACGTAAGGCAAACAAGGATTAAGAACCTTATTAATTATATTCACCCCTTTTATATACAATAGTTATTTCCCTAAGGACAGGGAATTCCTTTTCATGCGCCGGCATTTGTTACAGCCGGTAGGAGGTGGAAGAGGCCCACTAGTGGGGCAGGGAGACCCCAACCTTTATCGGCACGATAAAGGAGGTAAGGCTCCTGCAAAGTTTTCTCTGCAGGCCTGCCCGCCCGGCTTCCGGCCTCCTACTCTCTCCTGTACATTATCCTACCTTACCACAGATATCGCAATTGAACCAGTCCCCCCTACTGTTTACGATAACAGGAAACAGGGAATAGGAAAAAGAAGGAGCTAGTTGTCCCGGGGAGCCCACATAGGGATAATGTCTCGAACCAAGTCGCCGTTCTCCAGGTGCGGCTGCCCGTTATAGCGCCAGTAAATAGAGCCGTCGTTAACGTCAACCTCGCGGTCAAAACCCTGGCCGTCCCCGTTTTGGGGGTGTTGATAGCTAAACGCGCCGTTGCCGTGGGAGAAGACGGGCAGGCCGGTGTACAACTCGCGATACTGCGGCGCGAAGCCATTGACGGATAAACCGTCGATCGCATAAAGACCCTGGCAGCGGCGGAAGCCCTGGACGAGCAGGCGGTGGAGACCCTCGCGCAGCGTGCAGCCGTCTGCTCCGTTTAGCCGCGGTATGACCCAGCAGTCGACCTTGCACTCCTCCCGTGCGATATCTTGGGGCCTGTCTGCGCGGAACTACAGCAGCAGTAGGGTTTTGCCGTCGAAGCAGAAGACCTGAGGGCAATTGTACTTGCGCATATCTGGGTTCCGCATTGCTCGTTAGCCGGACGTCAGGGAACAGAACAAAGGACAGGGTTGGAAAACATGATAGGAGAACAAGGTAAAAGAACAGGCTTCGGGACGGGAAAGGGAATAAAATGAAGGAAAAGGATGAGGGAATAGGGAAGGAAACAGGATAATAAAACAGGGTAAGGGGATAGGATAAAAAAGGTTAATAAAACCATAGGATAAGGGAATGGGAAAGGGAATAAAAAACAGGAACAGGAAAGAAATAAAAGAAGAAAAAAGAAAAGAGAGAGGGAGAGAGAGAGAGTATGGTACGGACCCTCGAAGCTCTCTCGAAAGCGACTTGGAGGTCCTGAGGATGCCGTCCTGCCATTCATCGGGGTCGATAAGGTTCCTTTTAAATTCGCCGATAACGAGGGGGTGCCTGTCCCCAAACGTCAGCGAGTAAGTAACGTCGACCGTCTCTTGAGCGGACCCATCCCGCGGTTTAGCTTCACAAGTTTGCAAAGCCGCTGGGTTTTCGTTCCACGCGGCTAGCACGACGTTTGAGACTTCTGTGTGAAACCAGAGAGCCATGTCAGACTCGGTGTCGAGGCGGTGACACCGCTGGTTGGGCCGCTGGCCGGACACGTTTAGCCTCAGCTGGTCGTCGGCGAAGGGCGGGAGCAAGGCGTCCCAATTGGCGAAAGTTACTGGTATGTTGTTTCCGTCCTGGACGATGTGAGTGTGTACCGCCATGCTAGTGATAGTTTTGTAATTCCTAGCCCACGGCTTGTCCGTTCCTGTTCTATAACCCGTAATATGGGCGTAGTTGTCTGGGATCTCCCGGAGCTGAGTAAAGGGCACCGCCATGGTTGATGGCTGGGAGGATTGGGAATAGGATAGGGACAGGGTAGGGGAACTGGATAAAAGAGAAAAATAAGGAGAACGGGATAGTGGAACAGGATAGGGGAACGGGGATAATGAGGAAAGAAATAGAAAAGGACATAAGCGCGTACTTGCAGCAGTGATTCGCCGGTGAACGTCGCGGGGGCAGTTGGTAGCAATTGCCTAAGACCTGAAACACTCTAAGCGCCCAGTGCTCCGTGGTAACAACTAGGACCAACAGTAGGCTCGTTAGTCCCCCGCACCTCCGGCCGGGCCCAGGGGAGGTCCCGAGGACCCCCCCGCTCAACCCGGCCTTGCCCCTTTTCCGGCACACCCGCCGGTCGACAGCATCACTACCACTCGCAGCGCTTCACAACGCCCCGGCGTATATACATACGCCCTACCGCCGATCGCCCGCTCACTAACAAGGAGCGCCGGAATGCGGCCCGACTTCCGTGTGCCTACGGGTTTAATCTGCTAGCCGCCTTAATAGCAACATGTAGCCTAGTGTTAAGCTTAGGTAGCGCTAGCACGTCATATGCCCCTTGGGAGGCAGGGACTGGTAGATCCCGATATAATGACGTTAAATATACTCTCTCTCTCTCTCCGTGGTAACAACGTTGGTGGTCCCTACCTAACCGACCAAACAGGCTGCGCCGGATGTGATGTGACGAGGAAAGCGCACGTTTGTGTATCCAAGCAAGCGGTACGCAATCGCATACACAAGACGCAAACGGGGCTGCGCACTTTTCTTCGGCCGACCTGCACCAGAATTTGCTATTGCCGTAAATAATAGGTGGTTATCCTTGCATCTGCGGTGATGTTAGTTTTTGGCCAGGGAGGACCCCCCAGGGAATGCCGTCGGGAAAGCGATTGTGGCGGTCTATATACATGCGCAAAACCCTACGGGCGCAGGTAAGCACCCAATACTTCGCACCCTCGCCCGCTTGTACCCACTCCGACGTGTCGAAGTCGATAAGCATGATCCTATCGTTAAACACGTGCACGTTGTCAGGTTTCGCGTCGCTGTGTCCGACTCCGGCGTCGACGAGGGCTTGGTACGCCTCCAACAACTTTTTCCTAACGCTGTCGATCGGGAGGGATCCCGCTTCCGGCTCGTCCAGCGGGGCTCCGCCGATGTCCGACATAATGAGCGCGCGCCTCCTGACTTTGTCCGTGCCCGGGTACTCGACCTGGCCGTAAAGCTTCGGCACGACGCGTCCGCCCAGGGGGGCCAGGAGCCCGTAAATGTCCACCTCGTTGTTAAATTCTTCCACCCAGTTGGGTTTTTCCCTTTTCATAACGATGCGGTCGGGCAGGAACCACTCGGGCCATCGCGCTTCGAGGCGCCCTTTCCACGCCGCGGGGAGGCGAGAAAGGCGATCAAAGAGTCGGCTTATTGTATTCGGCAGCACGCGCAGGAATACCACGTTCGGGTGGTGGTCGCACACTTTCCCATGCGCCGCAACTCGCCGGGTGCCCAAGCAAAAATTCTGTTCCGGAACAGCGTGTTAGTAGGAGAAAGTTGCCAAGGTAGCCAGCATCCAAGGGCTAAGGTGACTGACGAAATCGGTTTCCAAGCCGGTGTCGCGGTCAGAGCCGGTGTCGCGGTCAGTGTCAACGTCGCGGTTAGTGTCGACGTCGGTTTTGGAGCTAAGTGGAAGGAGGGGCTGTGTTTCGGGATGCACCGTGGCGAAACTTGCGTTGTGAAGTGTAAAGGAAGCAAGAAAACAGTGGAGGGCGAGGTCGCGCGTAATTAAAGCGACGTGCTGTGGCCCCTGTGCAGCCTACAAGCGCTCAGTGACGGCTGGACCCACGCAAGGGCCTAATCGGCGACGCTGGTTAGCGCGGATGCCAAATGTGAAGCGTCTAGCAGGCCAATCAGGGGAGGAGGTGTATATTTAACGTCGGTAAAGTAGGGATTTGCCAATCCCTGTCTCCCTAGAAGCATACGACGTGTTAGCGCTACCTAAGCTTATTTACATCAAGCCAAAATGCTGCTATCGAGGCGGCTAACAAATTAAACCCGAAGGCACACGGAGGTCGAGCCGCATTCCGGCGCTTTTTATTAATAAGCGTGTTACGAGGTAAGCCGAAGGCCTGCACGAGGTGATAACGATAATACTAAACGGTAATTAAAGGGTAGAAGTCCTATATTACTATAAGGTAGATATAACAACTTTAGTTTAATCCTCGCAACCTTAAAGTTGCTTCGATTAAGCCACTTAAATAGCGCGGCCCCTGGGCCCGCGTTACGTGCTTTAAAGCTGCAGGCCTTAGCGTGGCGTGGCCCTACAAAAAAGGCTGGGGCCTTCCTTGATGGCGGCCCGTTTTATCGCGACAGGCCCCCTTACACCACAGTTCGCAGCCACGCTTATTGAAACTTTGAACCCGGGCAGTGTTAGACTTGCAGTAACGGCAACATATATCAATCACATATTTCTAGCATGTTTTATTGATCAATACCCGCCGTATTCATCAATCTGACGCTAGTATGTGCTTGCTCGGCCAAGTCCTGCGCCGGAACACACCTGCATCTCAAAGCGAATCAAACCACTTATTATCCACAGCCTATCCGGGTGGCGACAATGAGGTGCCTTCAGATCCCTCATCAGCTTCCTCTGCTTCGAACGTGACACCACCTCGCGAGTCCTTCGCGGTCGACATCGACGATATCGGCTCCCGCCTACTGCCGAAGCAGTAGCTGGCCACGCTCGGAAGCGCAACTCCTCCCGCGACCGCGCCAACCAGGGCTAAACCCTCTCGCCACCCCTGCCAGTTCGGGCGATCCTCGTCGTAAGGGTTGAATCTCCCTGCCTCACCCAACCTGCGGCCAAGTAGCGCCCGGTCGACGAGAGTATAGCCATCATCAACGTCACCCCGTTCCATCGGCTGCTGAGAAACAAGAGGCCAAGGCCAGTGCTCATCGACCAGAGCGCGCCACCTCCCCTGCTTGAAGCGCGCCGTGTACTCCAGCAACGAAATAGACCTCGGGTTGGCGCTAGTTTTGACTTTGAATCGTTGCGAGAGCCATGCTTGCTTGATGCCTTGGAAGCCGGCCGTTTTGTTTTCCAGGATGGCGCGCGCGACTTCGTACCTCTCATCCTCACAGAGGTACTCATGATCCTCCCAAAGACATAGCTTGACGATGAGGTTCTCCCCCATGGTGGTATCAGCAACGATCCGGGGGAGCTGCCCACCCATGCCGAAGATCCCGAGATGCTGGATCGCGATGTGGACCGCAGTGGAATCCATCGAGGACTGGAGTGGAGGCGGATGAAAGAGACCAAAGTGAAATCTTCTGATCTGCTTGGCCCTGTCGCCTGGCGCGGTGACGCCGAATCTAGGGCCGAGCGCGGCAATGTAGAGAAGGGCGGTCAGGTAGGGCTGCTGCTTGGATGAGTGAGGTATCAAGGCGTTTAGATCCACCCTGTAAATCCCGTGGACAATCAGGCAGACGAAGCCCATGATCCACTTGAGGCTTTCACCCTCGCGTCCGCCGGCAAGCAGCTGGATCTGCTCGGCAAATCTACAGTACTCGTCTTGGTAGACCAGCGGCAATCGGTACTTCAGCGGCCGACTGCGCCATTTGTTAAACTCATGTGCCTCGCTGATCTCCTGAAACCAGGCTGGCGAAATCATTTCGACGATGCCTTTGAATGTGCCGCCACCGATCTTGGGGTCGTCGTTAACGATCTTCAAGTAGACGAACAAGTCAAGTGACAGTTCTAAAAGACGTTGTGGCGGTGGGTACCTGCGGGTAATTGCCAGGCACAGGAGCTACTCCCCGGTGGCTTGCTGAATCCACCCGGGTACAAGCTTCATCTGGAGGCCGGTGATACCAGCCCTGAGGAACTCGTGTGCAGTCTGATGAACTAGCTGTACCGCCAGAAGACCGATGTCGTACCCTGCAGGGATATCGGGCCTTTGCGACGCAGACCAAACAACTTCTATAAGACCCCCTGTTCGGCTTTTGAGCCAAGAGAGAAGGTCTTGGCCTTGTGTCGCCGCTTCAAATTCGCGACGGCTGCTGGTCTTTGAGGGGCGAAAAGTGTCGCCGATTGAGGTTGTAGCAACGTAGAGCTCGTGCAAGCTGAGTGGGCGTTTGGTGCTGAGCAGAATCCTGAAGGCTATCAACGTCTCGCGTGCATATGTGGGAGCTACCCTGTTCAATGTGTGCTCATACAGATCGTGTAGCTCGTCCGGCAGGGCCGAGATGTAGTGCTGGAGAGCCAACGGCGGAGAGCCGTCAACAATGTTCTGGCAGAGCTCCTTGAGGACGACGCGGACCCAGATGAAAACACCTCTGGCCTTGTCCGTGACCATCTCCGAAAGCACTCGAACGAGGTCTTCCCGAGCTTTGAGGTTGCTGCGCCCCGAAAACGCATTGCCAAGTTCATAGCCGACGAATGAGGCGATATCCGACCTGGTAAAGTCGTGGATTGCAAAGCTCTTAATCCCCGTCTCTTCGTTATCGCCGAGATTTTTCTGGAAGATGGGCCATGGACGGCTCGCGAGACAGATTTTGAGGATCGACTGGCCCTTTTTGTCAATGGCCGCAATCGATTGTACCAGATTGAGGACCTCGATGTTTTCCGACTGGTCGGCATTCTCATCCAAAGCATCGATGAACAGAATCAGCCTCCGACGAGGCCACGTGCCATCCTGGAGGAACGATGTTGCGGCGCGGATGAAGGCAGACTTGAGGTCCGAGGTGTCCCAGTCCGGTTTCGGCTTGCGCTGCTGCGACACCAATCCGTTGTACAAGGACCTCACTGCCTCAAAGATGTTCGGGAACTGGCTCAAAAACTGAAAGAGCAGTTCTTGCAGCATCCCGTGGAGGCTCTTCTGGATGAGGTTGCTGCCCCGGTGGTGGAAGAAGTACGCCATAGGGCGCCCGTCGCCTTCTGGGAGCGATTCAAGCAGGCGCGGATCCTGCATCGCTTTTGATCACTCGTTGTGTTAGCAGGGTTGGAGTCGGCTTGGGAGGCAAGGGGCCAGAAGGGGGTCCGCAAGAAACACCAGCGCACGGTGATGATCCATAGTCGAGGGAAAACGAGGGGAAGGCCAAATCTCACTGCTTGACACCTACCGAATCTCATCAATGTTGACTTCCCCGACCCTGGTTTGCCGGTTATCCAGAAGATTGGACTGTATCGATCAGAGTCGTCCTCGAGCCATCCACAAAAAGGCACCGCGTCGCTGAATAACCACTCAAAGCTTTGTCGGTGCCGTTCGGACACCTGATCGATCCTTGCCCTGGCTTCCGGCTGGTCCAGGCTCTTGAGGCAGTCCAGATAATTGAGGCCTCGGAACTCTGGCATGGTGGCGTTAATATACCTAGGCATACCTGACGGTGATACAAGCATCCCCATCCACGAGCGGAGTTGGTGGTGCTGCCACGGACCATGCTGTGGTGGCTATGAGAACGGAGCTCAAGGAAAGGGGGTAATCGACTTGAAATTTTGTCATCGTGCGCCTTGATCCAGCGTTTGAGAACATTTGAGACACGTACAAAACCTATGTCGGAGGAGCTGGTGAATTTGGCCATGTACCGGTGGTCGGCGGGGACGCTCCCGGTCTGTTCCCTCTCGTGGCCAATCTTGGCGCACTCGGGAGGCACAATGCAGGTCCCAAGGAACCCCCTCCTGGTTTCCTTCTCCTCATAGAACGAGAAGAGGCAAATGCCCCGGTGCTTGGTGGTCGTCTCGTAAAACGAGGCGGTGATGCGCTCGAGCGTCTCGGAGTGTTTCTCGAGGCCGCGGAGAAGCTTGGTGTTGGCGCTCTGGGAGGCAAAGATCCTCGTCAGGGTGAAGGCGATCTTGCCGTACGACGCGACCGACGATCCTCTGTGGGGAGTGCCGAGGAACACGATGCCCTGGGTGGCCTCCACGATTTGGCGAAGCTCAGGGTCCGCCGAGGTGCAGGACTGGTTCAGGGCCTCCTTCAGAACCAGGCCGCCCAGGCTGTGGACCACAAAAAGAAGCGAGGGTGCAGAAGTGACGAGAGAGTCCATCAATATCCTCAGGTCGTTGAGCAGGTTTCTGCCATGCTGATGGACCGTGTTGAGGCCTGCAGCGGCCATGAACTTTTCGATATCGGCGTCATAGCCGAAGCTGTAGATGGCAGTCTTGTTCTCGAGCGTGGACGGCAGAAGATCCTGGGGCCAAAACGGCTTCGTCGCCCCCTTGGCGCTGTCGCAAGCCCAAGTCCTCCATGGATGCCCGAACAAGCCATGAATGAACACAACAACGCTTGGGCTCTCTCCGGATGCACCGACACCATCGGGCGCCTGCGCGGGGATGAAAACAGCATTCATCCCGTTCCCGAAACGGGGACAGTCAGCGTATGTCATGGCCACTACCGCCCGGCATAGGAGGGCCTGACCTCAATCCACCCGCAGGAACGCAAGGGGCCACGGGGGTGGCACTGCTGTGGTCGTGGGCCGAATAGAAGAAGCGACGAGGAGCAATTGATAAGGGTGCAGTTAGGCAAAATTCGGCGACAAAAGCCGACGACGCGGTTGTGCGCCAGCCCACTTCGGTCCATCCACGGATGGGACTCGACGCTGGAGAGCAAGGATTTTGCGATGCTGACGGGATCCTTGGGATGGCGGTCGACATGCGGCCGAAGCACCTCAGCTGCTCTCAGTGCCGACAGGTCACATGAATGGCTGGCAAGAGCCAATACCACACAGCCACTAACTGGCGCACGAGCGGACTCGAGTCTGGCCCATCGCGCAGGGGCTTCCGTCTTTCAAGGTCCATCTCGGGCATTTGGGAGGGGGGCAAAAGCATAGAGGCGCTGTGGCTGCCGAACAGAAACCGCGAAATGGGCGGAAAAGAGCCGCAAGACACTGCAGACTCCCGTTTTTTGGTGTTCTTTCTGTGCAGCGCGAAGGTTGTCGGAAAGATGGCTGGTGGAGGCTACGGTGTGCTAAGCACCGTGTCGTGTGCTCGGGCAGCCACAGGAGGAGGAGTGGAGGCGCAGCGGAACCCTGCTAGCACCGCCCTGGAAAATATTGACATCGGGCAACGGAGAACTTGGCACGGATAACAGAGCCAGCTGAGGCGTACCAACCTCGTGTCAAGCTTCCTGCCGCTGGACCTAGCCCGGCCAACCCCGCGCCAAGCCGCTGTCAACGTGGAGGATCGACGTTTCGAGGGGAGACTGTTGCACGCGGTGCAGGATTTGATTAGTCAGGTGCACGGACGTGTTGGGCAGGACGCGTTGCAGGCACATCAGAGAGAGAAGACACAATCAATCCAATCAGACCAATTCATTACTCGTGACGCTGTGCAACAGAGATGACCTTGGGAGGCACGACCCTGCTGCTCCCCCATTCAGGCTTGCTTGCCTTAGAATACAGGATGGCAAGGGGATAATAGCACCACTCCCCATCACGATGAAAATGTCACTTCGTTTTTTTATCGGTGCGCTCGCATGGTAGGTGCTCATCATCCGAGCTGCAAGGCGGCAGCACCCTGCAAACCGAGTGGTCCGCCAAATCTGGACCGCGGCTGCCACGAATGATTGACCAGGGGCATAACGCGCGCAAAATAAATAAAACAGCGCGGCCACGGCCGCCCACGCTCAGTCCGTCACGCTCACCCCATCCGGCCACCCCCGCGAACCGGCGAGGGGGTCTCCCGGTTGCGGCCCACGGCCCAGACGGGCTGCCCGACCGTGACGCAGACCCGCGAGGCCTGCTCCACCTGCATCACCCCGGCCTGCATCGTCCTCAGCACCGTGGTGCGGCTGTGCGGCTGCCCCACGCCCGTGACCACCGCCTTCCTCGACTTCCCCTGCGCCGATGGTGCGCGGGCCTGTCGTGCGCGACATCGTTCCGCGTCGTCCCTGCAGAGGACCTGACGGCCTGTGCGAGCAGCACCTCGCCGCCGTCGCCGCCGTCGTCCTCAAACGGGACAACCATCTTTTCCAGCGGGACTCCTCCAACAGCTACGTCAACGGGGACTATACCTTCGTCCACCGCCCCGACGCCGAACCATGCAGCGATGCCCAGACCATTCAGGCTCTGGCTGTAAGATCGCAGTAACCTTCGCGACCAAGGTACGACGCGGGTCTGAACCGTTGTGCCCCTGGGCCATGCCTTCCATTCCATCTTTCTAAAGGCTAGACGCCTAAAAATAGGGGTTCTACCAACCACATCCAATCGAGCACAGTAATCGAGGCTAACAGTGAATTGTTTCAGGGAGTGTTGTGGTATAAACCCGCTGAAAATGCGCTCAAGTTTCACGATCACATACTGCACGGGTTAGGGGTAGCCCCTTTTATCAATGGATCTGAACTCGGCCAGGCACCAACCTGCCAGGCCGCCCAAACGTTGCTGGGGGAACATCGTCGGATACTCGCTCTTCTAAGCATGCACACTTACGACTCAAGAGACTCCAGATGCGTGCTAATTTGTATGCCAATAGTGTTTATGTGGTCAACATGTAACATGTACAAAAAAACAGAACCCAAGGGTGTCCATGGCGGCAATGCCCGCAGACTCTTCGTTGTCCTCCCTACTGTGGAAGAGACGCGCGCTCCAGAGCGACGTTATTCGCTGGATATATAAAGTTTGCGCCGGTGCCACAGCAGTGGCTACATGCACCTGCTCGAGTAGCATTGACTGGCCAGTCGTCCACGAGTCCAGTCCGACTGTTACCGCAAGTTTTTCCGGCCCCGGGAGCATGGCCACTTACTTGTGGGACCCCGCGGTGTACACCACGAGACCCAACCCCAGGTCGTCCGAGTCGCTGTCGTGCGCAGCACGCCCGTTGCTCCCGTTGACGGGCTTGGAGCCAATTATTTGGACGCCGACGCCACCGCCGCCGGCACCACCACCGTGGGCGGAGCCCTCCCCGGCCAGCCTGGACCAGCTCTTGAGCCCGCCTAGGGACTGGCGCGTCTCCTTAGGCGAGCCTGCGGCCCCGCGACTCCGGCTGCCGGATTTTGCGTAGCCCACAACGCCGGACGCCTCAGCCACGCTGGAGAGGCCCTTCATCGCGGCGCGCACAATGGGACCTTTAAAATAGTGGGCACTTCTGTCAGCTGCGCATCAGGAGAAGGATATGGAGTGGTAGAGAGGAGGCTTACTAAGCGTTGGAAAGCAAGCCGATACGATACCGCTTGACAGCTCAACGACGTTCCAAGCAAGCCCCTCATAAAGCGACCCTATTCCACGAGTGCACACCAGATGTCAACGACAGCTCCACGCATCCAACTTCTAGACCAAAAGGAAGATACGTTAAAGACCAGATGACGAAAGGAAACACCTACAGGGGATATCGGCGTGAGCGTATTCGAAAAAAGACCCTGAACCGGTAGCAGCTGGCAAAGACGACGTAGCTGCCCATCAGGAACGCAAAGGCGACGAGGTAACGATGCCACGGCCTTAACTACAACTTGAGCAGCACGTGCGGGATCGGCAGGGCCAAGATGGCGACATCAACTGATGATGCTGGGGACGGCGATGCAGAGCTGCGTGAGGAAGAGGTCGATGCAGTAGCCCGGCACCCAGGGGTTCCAGAGCCGGAAGAGCGGGGCGCATGGGCCGAGGCGGCGATGATGCACGCGATCGTCCAGGCACACGTCAGGCCGCCGCACTAGAGGGCGCCCTTGCGCACCTGGGGCATGGGGAAGATGCGCAGGTAGAGGAAGAGGAGCGCGATCTTGTACCGGTTCGCCGTCGTGACGTGCAGGATCTCAGCGCCGATCATTGTCTGGTTGAGAAGTAGGGGAGGGTCGGGGACTCGGTGTTTGACTGCTCCGCCGCGCGGGTGAAGACCAACCTCGTTGAGAAATCCAACGTCCTCGTAGGGTAGACGCCCTGAATGGAGGCCGATGCCATGGTTTACGACCGAAGATACCGAGATGCGTTGGTCGGCCGAGCTGCCCGGCGCGTCCTGCAACGAGAGTACTGAAAGGCGTATCTCCAAAGAGCCACGTACGGATGAGGTTCATGATCAGGTCCCCGACCAGCATTACGAGCGCCGCGAGCATTATAAAGTCGTCGACGGGCAGCTTAGCGGCTTGCAGGTGCCGCGCCCAAGAGTGGAAGCCGACGGCCAAGGCCGCCAGGACCGTGAAGGCGACGCTGACGTACCGGACATGGTCGCGCTTGTCCTCGGCCAGGTCCTGGATGGCGGCGGCGTCGGCGAGGCTGTGGAGGTAGTCGCGCTGCGCCTGCGGCAGGCTCGTGTCGTTGTAGAAATACGTGGCCAGGCCCGAGGCGGTCGCCATTTTTTTTTTTTCGCGGCCCTCGCCAGAGGAGTATGACTTTCTCCTTGCCAGCGAGCTAGGGGAGCGATGTGCGTTGGATGCTTGCGGCCCGACGCGACGGGTTTTCTTGTGGCCAGCCAGTAGGACCGGAAGAAGGGGAGTTATTTTGCAGGGCGCGTAGCCGACTCCACGGGGACTATGCGGGCACAGTCACAAAAAGGAGGGTGTGGGAATGTATTAAAGCAGGAGTCGTTCTGGCAACAGTGTGCTGGGCTTACACCACCGTTGAGAATGCTCCGGCTGCCTGGAGGCAGGTGATGAGAGCCTTTCCGTTGCATCCATCACCGCCCTTGTTTATGCAGGACCAAGGCGAGGTTGCATTGGAAGAGAGGGCAGGTATCCCTTGCGTTCTCAAGTGCTGTAGAACCTTACCAGCTCAATTCACTCGAGGGCCAGTGGCAGGAGCCCCTGGCTGCCATGATGATCGGGACTTGCTGCAGATCAGTAGAGCAGCTGGGCGAGGGAAGCATTCCGCTGTGAGATCAGGGGGTATTAGGCAGACATACGGAGGTGAGTGAGACGCAGCTAGGATATCCGTGGCGTCGGCGACGGGCTGGGTCGTCGAGCTGTTCGCCTTTCTAGCACGAAAGAAAGCCTTTCTCGAGCGTGTTGCTCCCCCTCCTCATAGATAGGCGGTAGGAAGATGCCGAAAATGCCTAGCAGGGAGTAAACGTTGTCTTCCTCCCGCCTGGTTTCTCGACGGGCCGCCCAGGACGTCCGCCCAGCAACCGTGAATTCCGACAGGTCACCCCCACGGAGCGCACGGGCAGGGATCCTCGTGGCCTTCCACAGGAGCTACGCCGGCGGGGTAGCCTGCATTAGAAATGGCAGCTGCGGCGAAGGGTAATTATGCATTTACCAACTTGTCCCCTTCGGTCCTGCATAACCGCATAATAATGTAAATTAATAGATGATTTTCTCATAATTACCTATTAAAACGCATAATATCCCTATCCAGAGCTTAATTATGTAATAGCGCTGAGCTTGGCCAACAATATAACAAACCTCCACCACATGGCTTCCCTTTAATAACCTGCCTTGCCGGGGGAGCTGCAACTGTCAGTGCTCTGGTCCGGTAGCCACTTCCCTGCAACTGTGTTCTCGTACACGAGCTGGGCGAGCGTGAAGGTGTGGAGCTCCGAGACCAGGACCGTCGAGTTGAGGACCACGATGCGGTGCGACATTGCGTTTTGCGTCGGCAGAGCGTTGTACTCCTCGCCGGTTATGGACGAGACGGCGTCGTCGAGGCCCACGCGGATCAGCGCATCCCCAGAGCTGTTGCTCAGGAGCGAGGTCGACAGCAGCCAGAGCCCCGGGCCCGCGGCCTTGGTCGAGGCATCGGCGATGTGCAGCAGCCCCGCTTTGCGGCCGAGCATGGGCGGCTTGTTAAGGCGAAAGAACTGCAGCTCGCCCGTCTTGGGAACGACGCGGCCAAAGGTTCCGGTGCCGCCGGTCGCGTTGCCGGCCAGGCTGAACCAGACGCCGCGCAGAGGACCCGACTCGATCGTGGTCATGCCGACGGGGTTGTTGCCGACAGCAGGCGGGATGGGCAGCTGCGCCGTCTCGCCGCTTGTGACGTTGATGCGCATGATGGAGGACGCGGCGTCTTGCGTGACGTAGATGAGGCCCGTGAACGGGTCCTCTTTGATAAAGACGGGGCTGTTGAGGCACGGGTACAGGACGGGGTTGCTGCCGTCGGCGTCGGCGGAGAAGACGTAGTAGCCGCCCGTCTGCTTGGACGCGACCTTAAGCCCGGCCCAGACGCGCCCTCGAATCTCGAAAACGCAGTGCGGGCCGTTGCCCGGCTCCGGTATGTCGATTGTCTTGACGACAGACGGCGCCTCGTCCAGGTTCTTGCGGCCGGCGTCCACGAGCAGCAGTTTGTTCTCCCACTGCAGCGACACCCAGATCAAGCCTGTCTGCTTCTCCGACGGCCATATGCCGTGCAGGCCAGACTTGTCGTCCTTGCCCATGGGGAACGAGCGGAGGGCGAGGGGCTGCTCGGTGGCGGGATCCAGCTGGATCTTGACGAGGTGGCTGTTTGACATTTGCGAGAGGACGAGGAAGTCGGTGCCGGGCACCCGCGCGAATTCGTGCGTCTCGGTCGCCACGGGGAGCTGGTACTCGGCGATGCGGCGGCTGGCGATGGAGCTCGCTGCGTGGGCGCCGGGCAGTGAGATGCCGCTCAGCAGGGCCACAGAGAAGAAGTTGAACAACATGTGGGATAACGACATGATAAATGAGTGGCGGTCCGTTCCCTGGAAGCTGCTATGATACCGGCGAGGTCGAGCGCGAGACAGGTTCCGGTTCGGTGACTGAGGTGAGGAGCCAAGCTTGCTGTTGTCCCAAGGGGGGATCTTCTGCAAACTTATACGCACCCGCTCCACCGCCCAAGCTACGGCGTAGGGGTAGCTTGGACTCCATCATTAGCTGCATGTCGTAGTTCTGCTATTCGGCAAGACCTAACTGTCGATCCGCACCATTGTATTCGTGGCGCCGGGATCGCCGCAGCTCGTCGCGTCGCAATTGGACATGGATGGAGCCAACGTTGCCTTAGGTGCTGTACGATACCACATGAAGTTTTTTGGTTCCCCATACTAATTTTAACCACCGCTGGAAAACCGTGAGGGTTCCTTGGGCCCCGTGAAGGTTTCTCAAAAGACCCGCCAGCAGTACCATCTTGACCAGACCAACGAGTCGCGTTGATACGGTCCCCGGCCGCCTCCTGTGCCATCCCCTGTGCCTGCAACCTCCTGTACTTGCCATCTCCTAACCAGGGCATTGGCACGATGAATATATTCAGCCGCCAGCCACTGCGGTCTGACGGCATTTCAGGGGACAGCTGAGGTGGGCACCGTTCCCGCTAATTAGTCCACCAAACACCACGTTCTCGAATCGGGGTTGCCTCGCTCACGTCACCCAGGCTGACATGATGGTGTTGAGCTTAGCCAACAGCATTAGCTTCCATCACATGCTGACTTCGGTACGTCCACCTCCTTCCACGCCGTCTCAAGTGCCACGTCGCTCACAGAGACACGTGCACAATCTTGACCAGGATCCCGTCCGGGCGGCCGCCACCGGCCTTGTAGCTCGGGGTGTTGTAGGCCGGGTTGGACCGGTTGAAGCCGACGCCGACCATGCCGCCGCAGGTGCCCGGCAGTGACGCGGCACTATCAGGTAAGCAGAGCTAAATTGACATGGACATCACGAGTGCTCGCTTGATGTGTCCACAGGACAGAGCCTCCACGACGACTCGGCCCCCACCCATCCTGTCGGGCTCCCCTGACTCGTGCCTGGGAGGGCCAGGGCGTACAAGTCCAAGTCATCATCGACAAGCCGGTGCAGAAAACCCGGGTTGTTCTCCTTTAGCTCCATCAAGCACTCGAAAGCGCTTCTTCCCATCTGGTCGGCATAGAACCTACGCATACTGGGGCAGGCATCGGGTAAAAGGAAGACGTCGTAGATGTTGGCAGAATCTTTCCTCGGTTACCGCTACAAAGTATTTAATGTCCCTTCCGTGCCAGATATTGCTGATGTCGAACTCGACCTTTTCGAGGTGCGACAGGTCGGTGAGCTTAACGATCGAGTCCCTTTCTGTCGGATATGCTCCGTTTCCGAAGCTCACCTTCCTCGTATTCATCAATTCTTGGCATTGCGCTGTTAGTGCACACTGCCAAATTGCATACATTTCTTTAACATCTGCCAATTAGCGACCAAACACCAAAAACCACGCCCGCCAACGGCGTTGGCGACGGCAACATGCTGCTGCCATCAGCCCCCCCTCGGCCAATGGGGTAGCGCGCGCCTTCCTCGCCGGCTCGTCGGCCCGGAGGAACGCGTTATCGCCACACCGGCCCCCCCGCGCGCCAGCGCATCCGAACACGCCGTCCCCGTTGCGACTTCCGCAACACCCAACAAGGCCCGGTCAGGGCCAGGAAGGCTCCAATAACGGCAGCACCGGTACAAGTGCCC
>JNVV01000049.1:81533-101637 GCA_000733355.1 Falciphora oryzae
TTTTTCCTTTTTCCTTTTTCCTTTTTCCTTTTTCCTTTTTCCTTTTTCCTTTTTCCTTTTTCCTTTTTCCTTTTTCCTTTTTCCTTTTTCCTTGGCACTTCTCACCGTTTCCTTTATATTATCAGGACCAACAGTAGGCTCGTTGGTCCCCCGTACCTCCGGCCGGGCCCAGGGGGGGTCCCGAGGACCCCCCCGCCCAAACCCGGCCTAACCCCCTTTTCCGGCACACCCGCCGGCCGATAGCACTACTACCAACAGCAGCGCCTACAGCGCCCAGGCGTTTACTCGCCCCCTCTGCCGATTGCCCGCTCACTAACAAGGAGCGCCGGAATGCGGCCCGAACTCCGTGTGCCTTGGGCTTGCCCTATGGTTTGATTCTGTTAGCCGCCTCGATAGCAACACGTAGCCTAGTGTCAAGCTTAGGTAGCGCTAGCACGTCGTATGCCCCTTGGGAGGCAGGGACTGGTAGATCCCGTTTTTCCGACGTTAACTAAACTCACTCACTCACTCACTCACCTTCGCAGACGCCCGAGTACCCCTGCTCTGTTGCCGCCAAAAGCAAAACCACCAAAGCCTACGACATCTTCGTCTTTGGCGGGACAGGCCAGCAGCCGGCCCAGACCATGATACTGACGGTTCCCAGGTTTCACTGGTCGCAGCTCCCACGGAACGACGCACCGGCCCCGAATGGCAAGCTACGGCACGCTTGCGCTGTCATAGGAGCAGGGGGGCGGCAGATGATTGCTTTCAGAGGCCAGGTCGACAGGCCCGATCGCGAGCTGGTTGAGATCCAGGACGCGTGGGGTAGGGGGTTGCAGGTTCTGGACATGACAGAGCTGAGGTGGGCAGTGATTACAAGCACGCTGCTCCCGACTATGAGCAGCCGATCACGGTCAAGGACTGGTACTCGGATTCTTCGTAAGTTTCTGTCTGACCCCCTTGACCGTAGGTTACTGACAAGAAGGTCAACAGCAATCTGAATGCCATCGATTGGAACCCAGACACCAAACCCTTGTTCGCAGACGCCGTGAGCGATTTTCTAGCCAGCGCCGCTTCCTCACCCGCCCCGGCGCCGGCCGGGCCTTCCGCTGCATCATCACCGATGCGGCCGTCGGTGGTCTAGCTGCCCTCGCGCTCGTCGCGACTGGGTGACCTACTTCTGCTACTACAGGCCCCGGCGCCGACGCAGCCGCGCAGAGCAGGGCGGGGCGGGGCTGTCGGCCGCGGAAGGCCACGGCGGGTGGAGGGGCGATGGGCCGGATATAGCTCCTCTAACCGAAATGTACGAGCCGCTTCCGAGCCCGAAGGAGCTCGCTGGAAAGCCCAACGGTTGGTCGCCCTCGCCCGACATGACAGAGCATGGCCCCATGCTGCCCGGGGGAGTGCCGGCCCGGGAGGGGGCTAGACCGGGTCTGAGCTGCATGAGCGGGGCCGTCGAGAGCCACAAGAGCTGGGAGGGAACAAAGCTGGCATATCACCATACAACGGCGCCAAATGAGCACTGGCAGGAGGCTGTAGAGCTCTGTATTTGCTGTGGCGCGGGGCTGTGGGATTCCAATGCAACATGGTCATGATGTTTTACAGCAGTCGGCTCCTGGGCCTTGTTCACCTCTTCGTCTATATGAATTTTCGGGCTAGCAATACCCTTTGGAATGCGTCTCCGGAAGAAATGACGCTCCGGAATAAATGGTGTTCCGGAAGAAATGATGCTGTTAGTAGGAGCTTGCACATCTTTCTGCACCTGTCGTAAGGGCCGGGCGTGAGCCTCCCAAGTGACGAAGCACGATGCCTAACAAGAGCACCAGTTGGATCGTTTCTATTGTGGCGCAAGGAAGGAAAGACCCAAGCACTCAAAGGTATGCCCGAAGGCGAGGCTTACATACAAAGGATCCTAGGCGTTGGCCCTAGCCCTAATCACGTAATTGCATGCACCGTGCTCGATAGAACAATCCAACAGATGCTCCATTTATTACCCGAGGCCAATGTGCCTGGGCGAAGACGCCTCAGGAAGTGAATCTCACCACCCTCGTTCGCCCATCCACCTCCTCCTCGTACGCTGTGATGACGCCGCCAGAGAGCAAATCCGAGCGGCGCAATCCCAGCTGCCGCGTCCTTTCCTGCACACCTCGCCTCGCCCCCCACGACCCGTACAGCTCCTTCAGCCGGACCGACAGCCTGCCCTCGAGCTTCCAGTACGCCGGCCCAGCCATGGCGTAGTCGCAGATGGCCACGCCCGTCCTCGGCCCGCCGGCGCCGCGGTAGTCGACGATGAGCTGGCCGGCGGGCCCCCGGTCGCCGTCGTCGTGGAGGTGCAGCAGGTCCAGCGGCGTGTGGCCCCCGACGGCCGACGCGGCGTTGACGTCGGCGCCGTGCTGGCGCAGGAACGCGCCTACCGTCTCCGAGTAGTGCAGGCTGACGACGTGGAGGGGCGTCAGGCCGCGCGTGCCGCCGCGCGCGTGGATCAGTGTTGGGTCCAGGCTATGGAAGTACTCGAGCACGCGCAGGAACTCGGCGCGCCCGACCATGGTTCCTAAGGCGGTGAGTGACTTGTTAGCTTTGGAAAAGAGTTGAGGACATGGGTTAGGATCCAAGGCAAGAAGCAGACCCACCGATCAGTTTCTCGTCGGCAGCGAGCACGTGGAACACGTTGAGCCCCGTGCTCGTCACCACCAGGCTAGGCGCCGGCGTCAGCCCCATCAGGAACTTGATGGACTCCATCCTGGGGAGCGCCGCTGCCAGCGGCGACTGCAACCCCTCATCGATTCCATGGTCCCCCTTGAGCCTGTACACGTCGTGCTTTGCCCCTCTGGACACCAGGTGCCGCGCTAGGTCGAGGTTCCCGTACTCGAGTGCCAGGTCGAACACGGTGGCGCCCCAATGGTCTTGGAACTCGAGCACCTCGAGCCCGCGGCCCGCCCGCTCGAAATGTCCGACCAGGCCCGGCACCAACGCCGGCTGGTGGTGCACGGCGCCGTGCAGCAGCAGGGCGCTGGCGTCGATCCCGCGCCGGCCTGCCATGAGCGGGAGGAGCAGGTCCACGGCCGCCGAGAAGCCGCAGTCGATGGCCGCCTTGAGCGCCTCGACGCCGCTGAAGCCGATGCCCAGCGTCCTGGCCGTCGCGGGGTGGGTGGCGCGGCGGGCGGGGGCGACAGCGTCGAGGATGGCCTGCATCGTCTCGTGCTGCCCGTAGTAGCAGGCCAGACCGAGCACGTCGTGCGGCATGCCGCGGCAGACGTGCGGCAGCTCGGCGGCCACGTCGCTCCCCAGGAAGAGCCCTACTGTCGCGTCGAGGTCGCGCTTGTAGGCAGCCACGCCTCGGGTCAGCTGGACAGAGCGGGGCTTCTGCATGAGGCGCACGAAAGCGCGCGCCAGTTCGTTGGCGGGCTCGGGACGCGCTGCGGTAGTAGAACTCGCGGCTGGGGTGGCGTGGCCGAACAGTACGATGGCCTCCAGCATGAGGCTGACCGATGCGACATCTAGGTCGCCCACCGCGGCAAGCAGCGCGCTGGCGGTCCCGGGCTCCGTCGTGGTGGCGAGCGGACTGGCGCCGCTCTCTAGGAGCGACCTGATTGCGGCACTCCGCCCGGCCGGCGAAAGGGGGTCTTTTGCCAGGAGTACGTTTAACAGTGCTGTGCGGCCCGTCTTCGGGTTCCGTCCGTGGACGGCCACCACGGGCGCCATGGAGGCGACGGTGTCGACCACCTCCTCTACCGCGTCTTCGGGAAGACATGCGACATTCTGCAGCGGGAAAGTCCCAGAAAGGAACGGTGGCTGGCGTAGACGGTGCTGGCTCAGGAGATAGCGCACGGCCTGGATGTCGCCGCGACTCATGGCCAGGTCCAGAGCTGTATAGGAGTCGGCCGAGGTGAGGCTGCGGACGTCTTCTCCGTCCGTCTCGACCAAGGTTTGGACCTTGACGAGGATCTCGTTGACGGTGGCGCCCATTATCACCGGTGTCCGGGAGGGTTCCAGCACGGCGCATTGGAGGGCGGTCCAGCCACCTCTCATCTCCCTCAGGAGCAGCGCGGACATGCCACCACCGGCCGAGGTATTCTGGTATGTCTCGAACATGCGCAGGTTTGGAGGAGGCTGCCGCAGGAGACCGAACCGCCCTGTCTGCCAGCCAGGCCTTGTTCGCAGCCCGTGGGCCATCGACAGTTTCTCGCAGCTGCGCGCGCGGTACTTTGCGATGGCCTCGGCGCATGCGTCCGGGCTGACCTTCCACAGCGCCTGCACGGTCCCCTGGTGGCCGTCCCCCTGGCTGATCGTGTAGGATGCCCAGCCGAGGCTCGCGTCGGTGTTGTCGCTGGGCGCTCGGCCTAGCGATACAGATAAGGGCAGGAGGTCGGCGCGGGCGGCGACGCTCCCCCACTCCGCTGCGAGCCGCATCCACTCGAACGCCTCGCTGTCGTTGCGGCGGCGGCCGAATCCCTCCAGGCAGGCCACGCAGACCTGGTAGGCGCACTCTGCCGCCCGCTTCAGCTGGGCTGGGGTGACCAGATCCTCGATGCGCTGAGGCGGGAGGACAAGCCGCTGGAGGGACTTGACGATGTCGGCTTCCTGCTGCAGGTCGTTGACGATGTCCGTTTTCAGGTTGCTCGTCAAGCTTGCACGGAAAACCTTGAAGCTTTTCCGGATCTGCACGGCACTGCTGTCAGCATGAAAATGCAGGGGAGCGAAAGCCACGGCCAGGGCTTGTCTACAAACGCACGTCAAATACCCCAGAGTTCACATCCGGCGAGCCACCGGGGAACGCCGGCGGAACTTTGGAGCACTGATCTCCTTGGGATCTTGGGACAAAATCAGCACAACTCCTTCGAAGTAGAGCAGGGGCGCCACGGCTCACCTTGCGCAGACATTGCCGGTCGAGAAGTAGTCCTTCCAACCCATTCTTCCCGAAGCAAAGGTGCGGAAGGC
This sequence comes from Falciphora oryzae, assembly GCA_000733355.1. Taxonomy (NCBI): domain Eukaryota; kingdom Fungi; phylum Ascomycota; class Sordariomycetes; order Magnaporthales; family Magnaporthaceae; genus Falciphora; species Falciphora oryzae. Next base: position 86,451 of record JNVV01000049.1, read on the forward strand.
ATCCGGCTGGGAGTAGGACAGCAGGTTGTCGACATGAAAGTTCCCCTGCAGCGCCCGGTGCCACGGCGCGAGGAGGTCCGTCGCCTTCCCGACCCGTGCGCTCGCGTCCGCCCTCAGGGCCAGCTCCAAGACGGAGCACAAGACGTCAGCCACGGCCGGGTGGTAGCACGGGTGGCGCGAGATGTAGACGCGCCGCCCCGTCGCCGTGACGCCGAACATGGTGGTCTCGAACCCGCGCACCTCGTCCTGCGCCAGCTCCAGGACCGTGTCGCTCATCTTGAGCGCGCGCACCACCTCGGCGCCGAACGGGACGTCGTGCTCGTGCACGGCGCCGCGCTCCACGACCTCCGTGAACACGTCGCGGCCCTCGAGGAAGGCGAAGGCGAAGATCAGGCCGGCCGAGTAGATGTCGACCCGCGGGAGCAGCGCCTTGGGGATCTTGGCCCGCGAATGGCATTCCGGCGCGCACCAGCGCGGCGTGAACACCCTCGGCCGGATGCCGGCATCCTCCCCGTCATCGCCGGGGAAGTCCGCCATGATGATGGAGCCGCCAAAGTCGGCGAGCATGGCGACGAAGGGGCTCCTCCCCACGAGGGCGTCCAGCGCGACCTGCCCGGCCTCCAGCTCGGACTCGCACCGCAGAACGGCACTGCGGCGGCCTTGGCGCCGCCGGATCAGGATGTTCTGCGGCTTGAGGTCGCAGTGCACGACGCCGTGGCGGTGCAGGGCCTCGACGCCGCGGGCGATATCGAAGCACAGCAACAGCTTGACCTCGGGCAACGTGTGGCGATCGAAGCGCAAGTCGGTGTCGCGGTAGAAGGAGTAAAGGTCGCCGCAATCACCCTCCTGGAGCACTAGGTTGGGCTCGGTCAGGCCCGGGACCGTCGTCGGGGTGCCACCCCTGGAGGGAGTGTGGGAGACGCCGAATAGGTAGACGATGTTGGGATGGCCGCGCAGGTCCGGATGGGCCAGGATGCGCAGCTCGTCAGCCAGCAGCGCGAAGGCGTTGCGCCTGCTCGAGAAGGAGGACGAGGGCGACGATGGTGACGCAGATGAGTCTTCGAGAGACGCAAGTCGCTTGACGGCGTAATAGTCGCCCGTGCGCTTCACGTCCGGCTCGTACGCCAGCAGCTTGATCTCGGAGCTGTCGTTGAAAACGTTGAAGTTGCGTCCTGGCACGTAGCGGTGCACTTCGACGGAGCCGTGGGCGCCGTGGCCCGCCGAGATGGACCACGGTCGGTGCAGGGTGCGCGGCTTGAAGGGCGGGTTCACGGTGGCCACGACGGCCATGAACGACGAGATGCCTGTGGCGGCGTGCGCAGACCGGTCCGCCAGGCGTCGCTGCAGCTTTGCTAGCTCGCTCTCCCGCTCTTCAGCAGCCGCTTGAGAGCGTGCTGCGGCCGCCCCTGAGGGAGTGTTGCTGAACAAGCTGACGGTGCTCCATCTCAAACGACTTGGTAGAGCCGAGCCAGAGCTGGTCGTGGCCGATCCTGCCACCGAGCGCGTTGTAGTGCGCTGGCTGGCGGTGCTCCATTGCAGCCGGTCCGGGAGGTTGCTAGACGTAGTCGAGTCCGTCATCAAAAACAGGTGGTGGAAGTTGTGCTGGGTTCCAATGTGGTGAGGTAGTCGGGGATTCAAAAAATTCCGTGTTCAAGCAGGAAGGGAATTCTGGCAGAGCCGCATAATCCAATGAGTAAACTGACAAGAACATGGCTTGCGGTAGCTTCTCCAACACCTGGGCTGGTATTGAGGGATGGGATCACAGGGAAGCGGCTGAAAGGTTCTTCCCGTTGCAGCTAGCACATGCGGCTATGCCCACCGTCACACCGCTGGTGGCCGCATCATCAGCGTTCCAGACCCGTCCGGGGTTGATAGAGCGAGGCACACTGGGCACAGCCACCGGCTGGCTGCGATGCCCCATCATCTCCGGTTCTTCAGCCGCACCACCACCCCCGGCAGCCACGATACCAAAGCGTCTGGCTGCCCCTCCATTTTTCACGATAATCCACACCCACGGTATCTTGTAGCTATCAGCCTTCTCCGGGCTCCTTAACGGGGCACTGACCAGACCATAACCGTCCAAGCACATCGTAAATGGAGGTCCCGAGCTTCGTTATCGGCACGTCGGGCCTCATCGCCGTCGCGCAGCTGTGCCTCGACATCGCGCGCGTCATCGACGGCATCCGGGCCTTCAGGGAGGAGAGCGCGTCCCTGTACGCCGTCTACAACTTCGAGCAGGTCCGCCTGGAGCTATGGCTCGCCCACGTCGTCGGCGTCACGCAGCCTTCGCCCGCCGTGAATTCGGAAGGCCTGCGCCGGATGGGCTTGTCTGAAGGCCAGATGCCGCCCGTCTTGACGTCCGCGTCCCCCATCAACCTGCAGGAGCCGCTGCGGAATGCGCTGAACGAGGTCGCGAGGATCCTCGGCAAGCTCAGCAAGCTATTAACCAAATACGGAACCGCGGGCGCCGGCGACGCGCCCGTCATGACGCGCATCAAGTTCCAGACCCGGCTGTTCAAGGAGGGCGGCCGGGACGAGATCAAGGCGCTGCTGGGCCAGCTCAAGACGTGGAATGACAGCCTCGACGGCGTCGTCGAGAGCAGGATGCGCCACCACCTGGCCGCCACCATGCACGTCCGCCTGTTGGCCGCCGCCCGGACGGACCAGCAGCTCGAGGTCATCCAGGGCGCTGCGCGGGAGACGCACCCTGTGCTGGGGCAGGAGGCGGCGTTCCGGCGGGAGCTGCTCGGCATCGAGAGTCGGGGAGATGGCAGTGGGCAGCAGACCAGTGGTCTCAGTGTCAGTCTCGACCATCTCAGCCCCGGTTCACCACCAGCGCCGCTCAAAGATGGGAGCTTGAGATGCATAGGCCGGCTGAGCAGACCGGGACAGCCACCCAGTGAGTGCACATCCGGAAGTACGGCATTCATCCAACATGACTAACACCCTCTCTTCCACGCCTCCCAGTCCGCGTCCTCCAGGAGTGGAAGCTAGGCCAGCCCAACTGGGGCGACCTGGAGCGCACCACCGCAACCGCCCGCGCGGACCGGCTCGCCAGCGTGCTGCGCCTCGAGACCAAGCCCACCCGGCTGCGGTGCCTCGACCTGGCCGCCTACAGCCTCCACGACGGCCCGCGCGGCCGCCTCGACTTCTGCTTCCTGTACCGGCCGCCGCCCTTTGCCGACGGCGCCTCGCCGCCCACGACGCTGCACGCCGCGCTCTCGCTGTCGGAGCGGCGCCGGCCCACGCTCGCGCAGCGCTTCCGCGTCGCCGCCCGCCTGGCCGAGTCGGTCCTGGCCCTCCACGCCGCCGGCTGGCTGCACAAGGCCGTGTGCGGCGCCAACGTGCTCTTCTTCGCCGACGCCCAGACGGAGCGCGTCGACTTCTCGCGGCCCTTTGTCGCGGGCTTCGAGTTCGCCCGGCCCGACACGGTGCGCGACCTCACGCTCGAGGGCGGGCCCGGTGGTAGTGGCGGCGGCTTCTTCGCGCCGTACTGCCACCCGGAGCTTATCGCATCCCTTGCTGGAGACGCTGCTGCGGGAGGCGGCAGACGTCGATACCAGCGGCGGTTCGACATCTACGGTCTAGGGGTGGTGCTGCTAGAGATCGGGTGCTGGATGAGCGCGGCCACCATCCTGGCGTCGCGGAGGAAGGGGGGCCATGGCGGAGATTCTCCGAGCGCGCACGAGAACCTGATGCGGACCGCGGCCGAGGCGCTGCCATCGAGGGTCGGGACTCGGTATAAGCAGGCCGTGTGTGCTTGTCTGACCTGGGAGGCTGATGCCGAGGGTGACGATGCCGAAACGAGGCAGAGGCAAATTAAGGAGTTTGCGGACCGTGTGGTAGGCGTGTTGGGGGAGTGTCACTGCAGTGTCTGATGGAGGGATCCGGGTGGGTACTAAACTAACACGTACCAAAGTGAACGGACACGTCTCTTTTCAACGAGGTATTGATGGGAAGCGAGGGGAGTCTGATTACAAGCTTATATGCAAAATAAACGGACGGTCGCGTCTTTTAGGGGCCTGGAATGCCAGAGAGATCAAACCACCCCGTCCTTTACACAGCTACCAGGCACCTACGCGGACGGCAGCCGAATCTGCACAAACCTCGCTATGCTGGGAACGCCATCGTCCATGGCGAAGAGGTAGTAGAACCCCGGCAGCAGCACGCCGTAGTCACCCGGCAGCGAGAGCGTGTGCGTATCGCCGTCGCGCCGCGTGGGCGCCAGCGCGATGCGGCGCTCGTCCGTGTCGACCGTGTGCGTCTTGGTGCCGACGCGGACGAGCGCAAAGGTGGCGGCCTGGGCGTAGGTCAGCGACGCGCTGACGGTGAAGCTGTCGCCGGGCCGGAAGTAGATGCCGCTCATGGACGTGATTACCGGCCGCGTCGCGGGCGCGTCGCCGTTGCGGAATAGGTACGGCGGCGTGAAGATGGCGCCGTCCAGGTGGTTGCCCGCGCAGCCGGCACCGCACCCGCCGCCGCCGCCCGAAAAGACGGTGGCGTCGGGCAGCAGCACGCTGACCGAGTGGTACGTCCGGCCCGACGGCTCCTTAGCCTCGAGAACGCGGAACGTGCGCGTCGCGGGGCTCCAGAGCTCGGGGAACTGCGTCGCGTGCTTGTCCGTGAAGAGCGCCGTGATGGTCTGCCCGCCCGTGAGGAGCACCTCGCCCGTCGGCAGCACCACGGCGTTGCCCTGCGACCGCGGGTACGTCATGTTGGCCAGCTCCTCGGCCTTGACGGCGGCCCCGGAGTCGCCGAGCGTGATATGCGTCGCGGTCCGCACCGCGTTGCTGTTCTCGTAGCTGGGTGCGCCGCCGACGGTCAGGATGCGCCCGGCGTCGTACATGACGGCGCTGCCGCACATTTGGTCCGTCGACGACGCGCGGGCGCCGGCGTCGCCGACGCTGCCGAAGCCCGCGGTGCCGAACCAGTGCATGGCGCGGCTGGGGCCGGCGTGGAAGACGGCGCCGTTCTTCCAGCCGAACAGCCAGGCGTGGTTGTCGGACCGGTAGATGCCGGCAGCGTCGGCCGTCAGGATGGGCTCCACGGGGCAGCCGGGCAGGCGCGTCCACGCGTTCTTGGCCCCGTCGTACACCTCGCCTGTCTTTCCGCCCTGGCCGCCGCTCCACGAGCCGCCGATGGTGAAGACGCGGCCGTCAGAGAGAGTGCACGACGCCTCGTAACCGCGCGGGATCTGCAGCTGGCTGGCGGCCATCCATGTGTCGTTGCGGGGGTCGTAGATGCTGACGGCCTTGGAGGTGGAGCCGCCGACGACGACGGGGCGGCCGTCGGCGTCCATGCTGACGCCAGGGCAGAACATGTCATGGCCCGTATCGGAGATCCTGCGGGACGACACGCTGCCCGTGTCGAGGTCGTACTCGGCGAAGAGGGTGTACTTGTTGTTGGGGTCCTCGAAGGTGGTGGCGTCCTTCTGGGCCGACGACCACATGAAGAGCGTGTTGCGGGCCGGGATGACGGCCGCCGCGATGGGGATGATGGGCAGCGGGATCAGCTTTCCCCACGAGCCGGACTGCGACAGGGGCTGCTTGGCCGGGACCGAGAGGGTCGACAGGTAGGCGTAGTCGCCGCCGCCGGACTGCAGGTTCAGGTCGCGCCCGTAAATGCTCTTCAGCCAGCACGACTTGTCCGACAGGTATGACACGGCCGTGCAGCCGCTGGCGCTGGCCTTGTCGCACGCTACCAGGCATTCGACGAACGAGGCGGCCGTGACGGTCACCAGGTCGCCCTGCCAGGGGATGCCCTTGCCGCACGCCGCCGTGTAGGACCGCCCGCCCGACGGTGTGTACTGTCCTCCGGCCTGCCCCGCAACGTCCGCGCAGCTCTTGACTCCGCCGCTGCCGCCAGAGCTGCCGCCAGAGCTCTGCCTCGCGCTTGTCATCAACCCGCTGTCCATGTCCTTGTTGGTACTGGGCGGGCTGGAGCCCGATGACGACCACTTCTTCATGAAGCAGATCTTGGTGGGCTTGTAGAAGCTAAAGGCGTTGCAGCCGGCCGTCATGCCGCACTGGTAGAAGCAGTCCTCCATGCCGCCGGCAAGAGTGAGCTGCCTGATGTCTGATCGCGACAAAAGCCTCCTAGTCAGCGGCCGCATGGCCCAAACGGCTGTTGGGGGGCAATTGCGGGTAACAATGAGGATAAAAAAGCGAGCAAACTAGCGAGAAGAATACACACCCGATCCCCACAAGTCCTGGTTGCACAGAACATCGTACTTTTGCTGGTTCTGGTCCACGTAGTTGGCGCCCAGGCTGGCGCACGTCGGCGGGGCAAAGGAGCCCACGCGGTAGGCAAGATCGGTACCGCTGCCAGGGTCGGCAGTGGCGAGCTTGGCGTTGCTTCTGTTCGGGAGGGACTTGAGGTAGCACTTGCCCTGATAGTAGGTGAAGACGCGGCATTTGGCGTTGGCGCCGCACAGGTTGAAGCAGCCGTTGAAGCTGGGGGCCGCGATGCTGGCGAGATCGCTATTCTGGCTGAACTCCTTGTTACAGGCCAGCATGTACTGGTTGCCCTTGTTATCATTCAAGGTTGTTCCGCTGCCGCCCATCTGGCTGCAGCTCTGGGCAGAGGCTAGCTGTGCCCCAGTCCAGAGCGACGCTAGCACGACGCCAGCTGTCCGCCAGAAAGCCATGATCTTGGCCGGGCGTTGCAGATCTGATATATGCCAAAGGAGAGTGTGTTTGCTAGGTGGGGAAGGAGTGTGCCGGCAGGCGCTGGAACTGATGCATGTGCTCGGAAAAAAATGACAATGGTTGGTTCGATGCAAAAAGGAGTGTGTGGCGTGATGCCCCAAAAAGTGGCTGGTGACCGATGATGGGTCCCTGAGCGTATGAAGATGGAAGTCTTTGCTCCCATGGTCGTCGAGAGAGGCAGCTTCTTATATCTACAACACAAGACCGAAAGACACCCGCGCGGGCTTTTTCCACCATGCCAAAAGGCCTTAAATCTCCTTCTCCACAACGCCAAACGCTGTCCGATTATGGCCGCCCACCGTTGAAACCGGGCCTGTGATCCAGGCTAGGCCTGTTAGCGACGAACGTCGAAGCCGTCACGGCCTGGCGCGCATTCTCCCGGCGCTACTTCACCTCGATTCATTCGGCGGCGATCCAAGCGGCATAACGTTGCCTCGTGTCGCTCGGCTGGTGGTCCGATCGTGGCTGGGCCAGGGCTCTAGTCGCGGCTAGCCCAGGGAGCCCCTCGCGCTAGGAGGAGGGAGAGAGAGAGAGAGAGAGTATATTTAACGTCGTTCTAGTCGGGATCTACCATTCCCTGCCTCCCAGGGGGCATACGACGTGCTAGCGCTACCTAAGCTTGACACTAGGCTACATGTTGCTATCGAAGCGGCTAGCAAATCAAACCATAGGGCAAGCCCAAGGCACACGGAGTTCGGGCCGCATTCCGGCGCTCCTTGTTAGTAAGCGGGCACTTGGCAAAAAGGCGAATAAACGCCAAGGCGCTGTAGGCGCTGCTGTTGGTGGTAGTGAAAGCTGTCGGCCGGCAAAATGCCGGAAAAAAAGTAAGGCCGGGTGTGGCGCAAGGGACCTCGGGACCCCCCCTAGGCCTGGCCGGAGATACGGGGGACTAACGAGCCTATTGTTGGTCCTAATAGTACAAAGGAAAAGATGAAAGGTGCAAAGGAAAAAGGAAAAAGGAAATAGGTTGTATGCGGGCTTTTTAAGCCCTGTTACTACCGCCCAGCGATAATGTAAGAGGCTCTTCCGGGCCACCCACCCTTTTTGCTCGTTCACCCACCCCCGCACCGATATCGGGCCGCATGGACGTTTTGGTGGCGCATGCACCCAAACGAACATGGGCTTTAATGCGGGCAGGCAAGCAGCCACGCAAGCAGCCACGTAAAAATAAAAGGCAAATAGAATAAATAAATTAAAGCTATTACCAAAAGCAATATGTTAAAAGCGTAGTGGATTTATATCACGTATGGCAAAGCGGCTGCAAAGAAAGGTCAAAGGCCAGAGGCCCGGGTGCGTGCAAATGCCTATCTAAGTGCTGGAAGGCGCTGACGTAATAAGGCTTTAGGGCTCGTGCGCCCTGGAAACCTTCCACGCGCCAAAGGAGGCCGTTCCAGTGGGTGGGACCGGCCGCGGCCGGGGCCGCCTCGTCAGGAGCCTCGTCGGGAGCCTTATCGGAATCGTCGCTAAAGATGACGATAACCTCGTTTTCGTTCATGGTGCCGGGTTGTTTTTGTGATTGAATGCATCAAAAATGGTCAAAAGTTGATTCTGCAGGCTAAATTGGGTGGGCAGCGAAACCGGAACGCACAGGCGTTGCACGGGCCAAAAAAGTGGGTTGGGTGGGTGAACGAGCAAAAAGGGTGGGTGGCCCGGAAGAGCCTCTAATGTAATAGTTAGTAGCTTCAACGAACGAAGCAAAAAGGAAAAGCTTTTGCAATAGCCGTTTCCAATACCCGGGCCTATCAAAGGCCGGGGAAAGGTCCGCTATAGGCCACTTATTTTCTGCCGCCCTAGCTAACCTGCAATATACAAGGTGGGAAAGGGATTTGTTTTTTCCGCAACGGCACGGGTTGTCGTTTTCGTGCTGGAACTTTCGGTGGTACCAGTCGAAATCCCCGTGCCCCGTGCGTGCGGCTATTAACCGCTGTAACATTTTCCGGTGCAGCTGTAAAGCTTCGGGTGCAGGCCGTGGTGCCGGCGGGAGGCCTATAGCTTTATACCGGTCCGGTAGGTTGCTTTCGTACCAGGCGTTTCGGGCGTCCCGGGCCATTTTCCGGGCTAAAGCCTTAACTCCGGCCACTGTTGGTTTGGAGTGTTGGGGTATCGGTAAAGCAGATCCCAACTTTGCTTCGGCATCGGCCTCTTCGTTCCCGGGGATTCCCGTGTGGCCCGGGGACCAACGGACGTATACCCGGTATTTATCCATAAAGTAATAACGTAATCCACAAGCGAGTCGATCACACAAGCGAGTCGATCACACAAGCGAGTCGATCACTTGAAAATTCCATATTAAACGCGGTTTTCGACACCCTTGTTAAATCGACCAATTTTAATCCAAATTCGATGCAATTTTATATGCGAGTTTATAATTATACAGTCGATTTATTGTAATTATTTTAAATTTTATAATATTAAATTAGGTTTAGTATTAGAAAAAACCGTTTTTACAGGGATTATTTTAACGCGTTTTTTTTATATTTCACCCGGGTTAAGGTTATAAAATTTAAGATAATTACAATAAATCGACTGTATAATTATAAACTCGCATATAAAATTGCATCGAATTTGGATTAAAATTGGTCGATTTGTAACACCCTACACAGAAGCATGGCTAGCAGCCGCAGGGGACGCCACCGGTGACCACAAAGGAGGCCTCCAGGTGGTAGCCGGAGGGGCGCAAGCCCTAACGGATGTGCGGATCAGGAGAGTTTAACTTTGCGACACGCGCGCCGATCAGCCCCCGCAGATCAGCCCGGCCCGGAACCCTAAAAGGGACGAAACACATCCGGCTCCGACGGACGCCGCGGAGGAGGCGGTGTGCCGATAACAACCGAAAGGCAGGCCCCGACGGACGCTACGGAGGAGGAGGCGCGCCAACGACAGCCGAAGGACGGACGGAGGGCTAGAGCATAAGGAGGGCCCGAGAGACCCCCTGTGGAGGAGGTTCGGAGGGCAAGCTATCGTTTCTGTTTCTACCTACACTATAAACTTGTTGAGCCTTGCACGAATGCAACTGTTGAGCTGCTGAACCTTTGAGACCTCCCTGCGAGAACCCCCCTTTTCCAGGCCTGACACTACTGTAGCTGGCTATAGTAGGGCGGAGGCCTGTTACACGATTTAACAGGGGTGTCGAAAACCGCGTTTAATATGGAATTTTCAAGTGATCGATTCGCTTGTGTGATCAACTCGCTTGTGGATTACGTTATTACTTTATAGATAAATACCGGGTATACGTCCGTTGGTCCCCGGGCCATACGGGAATCCCCGGGAACGAAAAGGCCGATGCCGAAGCAAAGTTGGGATCGGCTTTACCGATACCCCAACACTCCAAACCAACAATGGCCGGAGTAAAGGCTTTAGCCCAAAAAATGGCCCGGGACGCCCGAAACGCCTGGTACGAAAGCAACCTACCGGACCGGTATAGGGCTATAAGCTTCCCGCCGGCACTACGGTCTGCACCTGAAGCTTTACAGCTGCACCGGAAAATGTTACAGCGGTTAATAGCCGCACGTACGGGGTACGGGGACTTCGATTGGTACCACCGAAAGTTCCAGCACGAAAACGACAACCCGTGCCGTTGCGGAAAAAACAAGTCCCCTTCCCACCCTGTATACTGCAGGTTAGCTAAAGCGGCAAAAAACAAGTAGCTTATAGCGGACCCTTCCCCGGCTTTTAATAAGCCCGGGTATTGGAAACGGCTATTGCAAAAGCCTTTCCTTTTTGCCTCGTTCGTTAAAGCTACCAATTACTACACTATCGCTAGGCGGTAGTAACAGGGCCTAAAAAGCCCGCGTACAACCTATTTCCTTTTTCCTTTCTCCTTTTCCCTTTGCACCTTTTATCCTTTCCTTTGTACTATTAGGACCAACAGTAAGCTCGTTGGTCCCCCATACCTCCGGCCGGGCCCAAGGGGGGTCCCGAGGACCCCCCGCCCAAACCCGGCTTAACCCCCTTCTCCGGCACACACGCCGGCCGATAGCACCACTACCAACAGCAGCGCCTACAGCGCCCAGGCGTTTACTCGCCCTTTGGCCGATTGCCCGCTTACTAATAAGGAGCGCCGGAATGCGGCCCGAACTCCGTATGCCTTGGGCTTGCCCCATGGTTTGATTCTGTTAGCCGCCTCGATAGCAACATATAGCCTAGTGTCAAGCTTAGGTAGCGCTAGCACGTCGTATGCCCCTTGGGAGGCAGGGACTGGTAGATCCCGATTTCCGACGTTAAATAAACTCTCTCATCATGTGCCATTCTCCCGCCTCGCACCAATCTTGAAAGATCCGCCAAACCGACTCATCGAGCATCCTCCGCACAAAACCCCCAAATCTCTCCCCTGCCCCGGACACAAGCCAGGACAGGAGGACGCACGGGCTTTAAAAGACCAAAATCCATTTTAAGAACTGTATTAGCAAAGGTGCATAGCCGCCCTTTCGTGTTAAGCCTGCCGGGCGCAGTAAACCATGTCCCGTATAGGAGTTACGAGGCCGCCTAAATGGGCGGGTTAGAGTGCTTCGCCCAAGCAGGACTCCCCGGGTCACAGGAGCGTTGGCCAGAGTGCTTCGTCTCCCTCATCCAAATCCCCCCGAGTAACAACAGCCCTGATCCCCCAAACCTCCTCCCGCTACATGCAGACACAATTGCCCCCACTGGCCCCCCGAGGTTCCCGGCGGGGAGTCGATGGGCGTGCGGGTGACAGTTCCCCCACGCGCATGAATGTCCCAAACGGCTCTAGGGATGGCCGATCCACTTCTCGTTCGGCGAGAGAGCGGAACCGGCCGTTGTCCGGCTTGCTGTCCAGCGAAGGAAGACCGTGTCGAGGTCGAAGTTGTCGGCCCGATGAGTTCGGGAGCGGCGGGAGGCGCAAAATGTCCTGGAGCTTGTCAAAGTCAACGACCTGAACATGCCAAACCTGGATGGGTTTGTCGTTGTTCCAGATTTCAGGCTCCGTATCCTGTGCGACAGTCTGCGCGATCCGTCCTCCGGGGGCAATGACCAGTCTGATGTCCGTCGGTTCCGCTATCGACTCGGGTATCTGATGCACGTTAGAAAGCCGGGGTTGGTGTACTGGATAGTGGGCCACACGATACCTTCAACTTCCGAAACGGGAATCTCCACGCCCTCCTTGCCTCCATGGACGCGCTCTCGGCTTCCGACGAGCACGAGCAGCTTAGCTCCATGTACGAGCTGCTTTGCTCCGCCAACCTGCACTTCATATGTGCCATATTCTGCATCGCCTGCATCACCTCCATCTTCTTGATTCTCTCCAGCTCCTCCTTCACCACGCCCAACCTTCCCGCCAAGTCGCTTTGCTTCCTAATCTCCTCGCGCCTAGTCACCGCTATCTCGCGAAGTTTTTCCGTGGCCACAAGGAGTGATTCGCGCATGCGGTCTAGCTTCTCCCTCTGCTCCTGTAGTCTTTTCATCATCTCGAAAATCTCAGCCCGGGCTGTTGTCTTGGCTTTCGTGAAGGGGTCATCGGAACCGGTAGTGAAGGCCAAAATAGACCCCTGTCCGGGTTTACGGCTTCCAGTTAGCTCTAACGTCGTGACAGGCGAATGGGGGGAGATGGCACCTTTCTTATGTCGTACTCGTTGAGACGTTTCTCTAGCCGGTGTCAGGTCAGCATGCAATCAAAGTCCTCGCAGCACGGGCATGCGGGCTCCACTTACGATCCGAGAGCTGCTTGTCAACGAATACAAGCTCCTGGTTCAGTCCTGAGGTGCCGAGAAAGTCTTGGATGCGCGCCTTGAGGTGCCAGATGAAGTCGTGGATCTCAAGGTTGAAGAAGGTATGTACTCTGCCGTCTGACGTGACCACAAAGATGGGGAAGCCGCGTCCCGTGTCGTGCACGGGAGTCTCCCTAGCCTTGTGGTAGAGTAGTCTGTTGCGGCCATCCAGGGTGGTGCTGGTGATTAGGGTATATAGAGTGAGCCGTTGTGTCCGAGGACTAAGAGAGGGAAGCTTACCCGCGCGGCGCAAACACCTGAATCTCAAAGCCGGCAGTCACGTCGGATTTCGCAGCCTGCTCCGCGATGGAATGGCTAATCAGGAAGTGGTCAGCGATGATTCCCGACCGTAGGTGGTCGACAGCGGCGGAACATAATTACCCAGTGTTTCATGGAAGGGCTACAAACTGGCGCACCCGGTTTTCCCCAATGTAGAGGCCATCGATCCATTCCTGGAGCGACGCCACGTAGTGATTTTGACCCGGATAATCACCGTCGGGATCCGCGACGTTTACGCCCCCGACCGATATCTTAAGCTTGAACTTGTGCTTTGAGCTCAAGGGTATCGCGATCGCGTCAGTTTCTGTGATGGGTTTATTAATCCTGTTAGCTATCGGCCGGGAACGGTCAGTGGTTGAAACAACGTACGTTGTACTGCAATTTCATACGCAGCCTTGCTGTCGCTTCGCAATGGTAGAGCCCCGAAACGAACCACGTCGCAAGCCGGAGTGACCGGTTGCAACTCTGCTGCGGGATGATCCATGACCCTCGCCGTTCGATAGAAGGCGACCTTCAGCTCAGCTTCGCGGCCGATACTGAGCTCGGGTACGAGGGGTGCATCGCTCCTTTGACCTTTATTCTTTGGCGTCGCCATCGAAAAGGGCCTGGTGTGAGATGGAATCCGCAGAGGGTCGGAAAGGAGATGGACGAAGAAGTGGCCGGCCATACCGACACTCTAGGCTCGCGGTAGAAATATCTTGGCGATTTGGTCAGAGTCAGTCCCTTATCTTGATGCCCAATATAACGTCGACCAGTACCGTAGCTGACTGCAGTGTGGCTTTATATCTACTGCCCCGATTAGTGTAGCGTGGCAGTCGGGCAGAGATGCATGTCCAATCATCCCCCCTCCTGCTCCCCCCCTTCCGTCGGCAGCGCAATGACCACTGCGGAAGCCCAATTTCCCAACCTCCAGATTCGCGATCAACCGGAGCAAAAACTGTCGGGTCAAACCACCATGTCCGACTCAACCTGCTGTCCCCAGTGCGGTGACAGCCCGCTGTCCATCACGGGAAATATCACGGGGATCTTGACCTTTGCCTCGGCGATACTGGCATCGTCCGTGCTATTCCTGGCCGTGGTGCGATCGGCCGAGAACGAGATGCAGCAGCTGCGCGCGAGCGTAGAGCAAGCAGCTCGCCACCTCGACGCAATTGTCAGGTACTTTCACGGCCTCGACCTCGTGGCCGACCCGGACCTGGCTTTCGTCCAAGAACCTATCAAGTCGGCGCTGTGCGACTGGCACGCGACGAACAAGGACCTCATCGAGCAGCTTAAAAAGCTCGAAGACATGCAGTCTACCGTCGGGAGGCAGCTGGTGTGGTGGTATCGACATAACGACATCTTGGCTGGTATAACGAAGCTTCGGAGCGAGAAGGACGACTTGTTTGCCCTGCTGCTGACATATAATTATGTCGATGCACGTCCCGAGCTCTCTTTTGTTGTTGTACTCTCCCTCGAAGTCGGGTGCTAACTTTGTTAGTCTGCAGCAAGCTAAGCACCCAGTCAGATCACCTTTGGAGACTAGAGAGGTCCGTGAAGAAAGGGATGAGCCGAGATACAGCATAGTCAGGGACGAGGTAAAATAGTCCCTATCGAGGGCCCTTGATCAAGTACTAACGCTGATTTCCGTCCTCTGGCCAGTCCGCTTGCCTCGCTTGATGACAGACGCGAACTAGCTCCTCCTTCCATGGGGCCAAGGCGAACCAGCGGTCGGGGGTCCTTCTTCACATCCTCATCGGCAGGGTCAAAGGATCGGGATAGCAGTGACGAGGAGGAAGACAATGGGGAGAAGAGTTAGGAGAGGACGATATGGCCCTGTTAGCGGAAGGGCTCGAGTTGGAGAATTGGCTGATTGTTGAGCAAACAGGTGAAGATGCAATAGTGGAGGTTTGAGCATCAATGAAGGTTTGGTTGACAGTGGAGATTATCCTGCCGGCACTCCTCACCCCGCAGAGCGCGACAGACCTCGCTACCTTCGCAGGCGAGTTCCTCAAGTTCGATTCGCTTTTTCTCTTCGCGAATTCGTTCCTCAGGCTAGGATACCTTTTCTGGGACATCAAGTTTGCGGGGATGCTGAGGCTGGCCTGGGTCTGGATCGTGCTTCTCGCGGTGGTGGCCGCCGCCGCACTGGGGCCCGGCGCGGCGGCGGGGCCGGGATGGCTATGGAGGGAGGAGCGGTTAGCTAGTAGGCGACATTGGGCGGCGATGACGGAGAAGGCGGTGAGGGAGTGGAATCGGAAGGTGGGATAGAGTGGGGAGACACGGAGGAAGATCGGGGAGAAGTACACGGCACGCGCCCAGGCCTCCGGCCTCGATTTCTTCCCAATACATCTCTCTTTTGGCCACCTTTTGCAGCCACCCTACCCGCCGTGATATTAAGGCCGTCTGGCCTTATCCGCGGGAAAAGCTCGCAATAATCTCTGCCGCCGCCGCTGCGGCCGACCCGGTAGGCGGGCGCGTGGGCCGGGAGGAGGGGGT
>JNVV01000049.1:101845-140741 GCA_000733355.1 Falciphora oryzae
CTAGCCCTGTTCGGGCCCTGGTGGGTGTTGCACGTTCCGCAGCGGGGACGGCGTGTTCGCGTACGTGTGCGCTAGGGTGCGCGGGGGCCGGTGTGGCAGCGACGCGTTCCTCCAGGCCGACGGGCCGTTAAGGAGAGCGCGCGCCACCCTACTGGCCGTTGGCAACGGCATGTTGCCGTTGCCAGCGCCTTTGGCGGGCGTGGTTGTTGGTATTAAACCGCTTGTTCGGCAGGTGTTAAGGAAATGTATGCAATTTGGCAGTGTGCACTAACAGCACAATGCCAAAAATTGGTGGATTCGAGGAAGGATGCGAGCAGTGAAAGCAGTTGACGCAGGGGCATCATTGTTCTTGTCAAGCTGGCCTCGCTGGCCGTGTGCAGAGTGCCTGTCCTGATACAGTTCGTTCGCTCCGACGACGCTCCCCATCATGACGCCAGGTCGCCCTCCGCCCACCCTTCTTATAGCCCGCATTTTGACGCCGAGAAATCTCTGTTTAGCCTTAGAACAAGCGCGCCGCTCCACCGACGCATAAGTCGGTGCACCCCCTGTCCGCGCACCCACCTGACCGCGCACT
This sequence comes from Falciphora oryzae, assembly GCA_000733355.1. Lineage (NCBI taxonomy): Eukaryota > Fungi > Ascomycota > Sordariomycetes > Magnaporthales > Magnaporthaceae > Falciphora > Falciphora oryzae. The sequence continues at coordinate 102,420 of JNVV01000049.1, forward strand.
TTTTCCCATACTAAATCCACTTTTTGCACCTTTTTCAAATAGCATTTAAAAATCCAATAAAAATTATAAAAATATATATATATTCATACGTCCGTTATGTCTGTAAAAGACCTCGGTGCCTCTACTATGTAGTATTTACATGTAAAAACCCTTGAACTCGTCCTCGGGTGCGTGTTGCCCCCGCTCCGGAGCCTGGGAGTAAAAACCATGTCTGCTCTTCGTATACGGTCCTGTTGTGTTGAACAGTGGTACCGTCTGCTTGTTTTCATGCAACTGCTCGTAAGGGTTCCGTCGTGGAAGCGTCCTTGTGATCAGTGGAACAAAAGGGAAGTACGTAAGGGAATGAGGGTGTGTTGCGCCGGGGCAGCGCCTCGGTGCCGGGTCTCGCCCTCGTGGCGAAACGGCTGTGTTGGTACTCGTGTTGTGGCGTCCTGGTGTGGCTTTTTCGCGTTCCCCCTGTAGCGGCTCGGTTGCGTGGCGTCGGTGTCTGCGTGGTTTTTTTTTCCTTTTCGCTTCTCGGGTATGGTGCTTTCGTTTGCTTTTTTATGGTCTTCTCTGGTTCGGTTCGTTCTCGGCTCGGTAGCGTTGCTTTTCCTCCTTTCTTTTTGTGCGTTCCCTCCCTGCCTTTTTAGCCGCCCTGAAATCTAATAGTCTTCCTGTGCGAAACATCATGCGTGCTACTTCCTTAAACGGTGTGCCCCCTGTTTCCCACAGCTCGAAGTACGCTCTCCGGCTGTCTGCTTGCGCCAGCCCGGTGCCTTCCCGCTGCCTGTCCCATCGGGCGCATTGGGTTAATACGTGCCACGCTGTTTCCCTTTGTCCGCTGCCACACTCGCATAGTGGCGTCGCCGCGTCGGGTACGCCCTTGCTGAACAGGAACGAGTTCAGCCCTAGTTTTTCCGTTCTAACTTGGATTGCCACCGAGCTGTGTGCCTTTGGCATCCCTTCGTGGTATTCGACCATCTCTTCCGTAAACAGGGGGTTGTCCGCTGGGCACGCGGTCCTATACCGGTTCGCTCTCCTCGCTGTTGCCGTCGTGTTTAGTAGGAAAATATTTAAATAACGTAATATTTTTAAATCGATTTTTATTTTAATTGTTAGTGTTTGTTAACAAATTACATATAAATACTAACAAATGAAAAAACGTATTAACGTGGTTTATTAGTAAGTGACGCATATTAGCGAGTGACGCACTTTGAAATCCCATATTAAACGGCGTTTTTTTTCAATTAAATAACTCGCTCAATTTGGGGCTAAATTCTACCAAAATTAAAACAGTTAACGTGGTTCACCACCGAGTGCCACAAACCACCGAGTGCCACAAACCACCGAGTGCCACAAACCACCGAGTGCCACATTTGAAAATTGTTGATCCACGTGATCTAGCGCGTGCATCCAGGAAGGGCCCACGCCTCGTAGAGCAGCAAACCTACGGGCCGTGCGCTCCCACGAGCCTACAAAAGGGGATCTTCGATCCCCTTCCTGTAACTAGATTCCTTCTTCATTATGCATCAATACAAACACCTTTCCAGATCTATAGATCTTTGTTCTTTCCTTTAGGAGATCTCCGAGCCTACAGGAGTAACACTCCTACCAACACTAATCAGTATTGCTTAAAAAGGCAACACAAATGAGCAAGGTAAAGGATTCAACCGTTGATACCTTCTTCTAAAGCGATTGGGTCAACTGGAAAAGTCTAGGAGCAGAGGAATCGGATTCCACTGCTCGGTAGCGCGTCACACACGAGTCAATCGAACAACAGAGGCACCTTCCTAGAGCAGGCGACTGGACCCCTGTTTGCGAGATCTAAACAACTGTGAGAAGGGCGTTACGTGATCCCCTTAAGCACCTTCCTAGAGCAGGCGACTGGACTCCTGGATCGATCACCCAAACGATATTGCTCGTCAAAAAAAAACCCCCTCCCCACCGACAACATGTCCGACACCCCGGAACAACAGGCAGAGGAGCTCAGCAATGAGCAACGTATGATCACAGAGAGCACGCTTGTGTCATACGACCTCCCCAAGTCTTTGGCACAGAACATTGACATCCCCCTTTTGACAAACCCCTCCTACATCCTCGGAGGATCACCCAACGAAGTTTCCATCGCTCGCCGGAACGCATGGATGCTCAAAACACTGCTCTCATACGGAAACACGCGTGGGAACAACCTCCTAAGTGACGTGCTCGAAGATTACGAGGGGTAGGAAGCAACACATTTCGAAAACCTCGATCAGCGGATCGCTCGAGTCTTCCGCAAGCACTTGGAAGATCATGGGATCCCAGTCCCCGGACCGCCAAAGGGGAAACTCAGCGAAAGGCTTATAACGGTCATGCGATGGGAGTCAGTCCCTGGAACACAAACACCTGCAACCGGATCACAGCCTCCCCCTTTTCAAGATCGCACGGATCCCAAGACAGACAGTCACCCGATCGACGTTCTGGATGCCTCCAAAACAACACGCCATACCATTCTTCCAAAAAAGCCTACAGCCAAGCGACAAATTGGCCGAAATGAAACCCAGGGATCACCAAGCCAGCGACCCAAAAATCCGTTACGCCTCCGAATATCCTCCCCAACCTCTTCCATAAACACGACCCCCATTTCCCCCTTCGAAAACCACCGTACCAAAAAGCGCATCGATCCCCCAACCACCCCTTTTCCAGCTCCACGGATTCCCCCGCCCAGCCAATTTAAAATCCCCCAAGCAACCACTATCGATCAACCGGCACCTCCCCGGGCACCCCTAATCGGCCGATTTACAGCTCCATAGGCACACCCGGACAACCAATCCCCAGTTCCACCGATCCCTAAACCCATCACCACACCAGGATCCTACTTCGACCAGTACATGCAACGAAAGGATCGCGGAAAAACCATTCCGCCGATCGATAAAGCACAAACTATAACACCACTACGCCCTCGATACGAGACCCCAGCGCTTGCGAAATCCCCATACAGGCAACTCCCCCCTAAGGAAATGCCTAACGCCATCGTCGACAGGAGCTTAATAAAGGCATTCCAAAGCGCCTAGGATAAAGAATACAGCTATTCCGGTAATCCATACGACATTCTAAACGACAAGATCTTGTTTTTCACAACCACATGCGAAACCCTCGAAATCCCCCTTTCACAGCTCCATACGATCTTCCCTTTAGCACTTCAAAGCAACGCCAAGCAGTAGTACACCCGATATATCGGGTATGGACCCACCTTTCGAAAGATCTATATAATCCTCAAAGTGCACTTTGACACTAAAGTCAACCAATCACTGTACCATACGGATTGGAGCTCAACTACCTTCCAAACAATCCGTTCAAAAATCGCCAACTCTAGCAGATCCAACATGGAGGTTTTGCAAATCCTTTTGGATAAGCTGCAAACATGCCAACGCGCCCTCGGCCCGTCCTATCAAAACGAGAACCAGCTCATCGCAAGCACCCTACGGGCAATCCAGGGCGTGCCGGAGCTTAAAACCGTCCTCATAAACCCCAGCCGGACTTTTAAAAACCTATCTTCCCAACTAAAAAGCACTTTGCAAATGGAAGAAAACGCACGTATCCCCAGCACCCATTACGTGGAACGGAAGTTCAATAATCGCAAGGATCATAAAAGGGACAACGGAAGCCGAAACCGATCGTACCAGCCAAAAACGTTTCAACCAAAACCCCAATCATCCCGGTACCCACGCGGATGCTAGATCTACAAAAAGCCGGATTGCAGATCGACACGCCACCCCCTTCGGGAACAACAACGAGCCAAGGAGCGGTGGAAAGCACAAAGAGAGGCGGAAAACAAACCACGCAAAAGGTACACCCAATTCCTCGTATCAATGGAGCCCGAAAGCACCGACGAAAAGGAACAGCTATCCTCTGATTCTAACGATCAGGATACAAACGAAAAGGAAGATCATAAAAGCAGCTACTTCATAACCCCTGCCACAGCCTCGTACCTTATCGAGGAAGCTTTCACCCACCTCCTCCATACGCAACAAATTTCGGAATCTAACAAACCTCATCCCCATATTCCTGCGGATCAGGTATTGGTCCAACACAAAATCCAAAGCACTCAGCAATGGCAAAGGATCCTTCCGGATACAGGTGCAGCGAAAACCTCCACGGCCGGAAAGGATCAAGTCCACGCACTCCAATGCCACAAGCCCGATCTTGTTATCAATACAAACGGGCACACAAAACACGTAATCTTTGGATCAGGAGAAATCGTTTCCAGCATCGGAGAGATCACTGTTCCGACCCCGATCGGCCAGATCACGTTTTCCGTAGTTCCAACCCTAACCCCTTTCCTGCTGTGCCTTGTAGATATGGATGCATTGCACGTTTACTTCGACAATACGCGCAACGAGCTTATAAAAAACGACGGTACGCGCGTTCCGATCATGAGAAGGCACGGCCACCCCTGGTTCTTCTTTGACGACGTCACCCACGTCACCGCGGCAGTCAGTTTCATAACGGAAACAGAGATCGCGGGAGCAGTCTTCCTTACGGAGGCTAAGCTAAGGCGTATACACAAACGCTTTAGGCACCCATCTATCAACAAACTTTGGAACGTTCTAAAGCGTGCAAGGTACGAGGCTAATCGCGACGCTCTCGCAATAATCAATCGAGTGTGCCATTTCTGTTAAAAAAAAAGCCCTGCACCACAACGATTTCGATTCAAACTCCAGGACGACATCGACTTTAACTACGAGATCATTACAAACGTGTTTTACATCGATCACAAACCAGTCCTCCATATAATCGATGCGAGCACAGCTTTTAATGCTGCAGCGCTCCTTAAAAATATGTCAGCAAAGGAAACGTGGGAGGCCCTCAAGCGGTGCTGGATCGACGTCTACCTAGGGCCCCCAAACGTAATTTCCCACGATGCCGGTACCAACTTCGCCGCGAGCGAATTTCAAGCGGAAGCAAAGCTCTTTAGGATCACCTGTAAGCAGGTCCCAGTCGAAGCGCACTGGTTAATCGGCAAGGTTGAGAGATATCACGCCCCTTTACGCCGGGCCTTTAATATTATCCGACACGAGTGCCCAAACATGCACCTCGAATCAATGCTCCAAGGAGCAGTGAAAGCCGTGAACGACACGGCCGGCCCCGACGGACTTGTCCCTACACTGCTCGTCTTTAAAGCAATGCCCCGGATAAATAACGACTCGCCACCCTTACAAACCCAAATGCAAAAAGCCGCTACAATCAAAAAAGCCATAGCAGAAATCCGGACCATACACGATAAGCGACGGGTGCAGGAAGCATTAGCTGCACGCAACGGGCCGAATATAAAACAAATGCTTCCAAGCTCCCTAGCTTTAGGAAGCGAGGTTTTGGTGTTCCGAGAAAAGGACGGGTGGCAAGGCCCCTATAAAGTCCTGTCCATAACAGACATGTTAGTTACGGTGGAAATGGTTAACGGCAACGTAACCTTTAAAAGTACGGCGGTTAAACCTTACCATAAAGCAGAAGAACCTACCGTGCAAAGATCCGAGGAGCAGCCAGCACCTTTTAAATACTTTAAACCTAAACAGCTAAAACGCCGAAGAAGACCCCCGAAAAAGAAGGTCGCCAAATAGCTAAACAAGGATCCCCAAAATCAAATAACCACCTTGCCCGAGATTACGGTATTACCCGAAGTTCCTAACGAACGACGCCGCCTTTATAACACCGCATAATAAGCAGTTGCAGTGAAACGAAGCCCCCGACGAGTGAATACGACGTTTTTAAGCGCTAAAAAGCACCAATCCTACCAATTAGCGATCCAACTTAAACAGGAAGGCAAGATCACAGCTTCCGGTCCACCATTTAAGCAATTCACCCAAAAGGAATTGGACGCACTTATTAGCGCTAAAGTAATCAAACCGATCATTGGAAAGATCCCTAACGGAGCTACGATCTTTGGATTACGGATTGTAAACGAGGTTAAAAGGCAGACCTCGAAGCCTTTTAAGAAATCGAAATTCGTAGCCATAGGATATAACGACGAGGAGAAACATAACATCCTTACGCAATTTCCCACGATTATAAAATGCAGCTAACGATTGATCCTAGCTGTAACGATCGGCATAAGTCACTCCCAATGCACTACACACCCACAAAAGGGCACGATTCAGGACTGTCTGCACAGTTACTGAAGCTGACTTATGAAGGTGCCAGGACGGTGCGTGCGGGGTTGTACGCCACGCTCGTCACACTAGCGATTACACTATCGCTTATGCCTATAAAATTTAATTTAATAATCCGAAATATTAGCCAAACATATACTCAATCGGAATTAAAACTGCAAAAAGACGTTTTTTTGCGCTTACTTAAGGAATTGTTAATATAGTTCAAACCGGGCACGTTGCTTAAGGTGATTAAGCCCCTTTACGGGATCGCGGAATCAGGCCTGCACTGGTTTGTTACCTACCAGAAGCACCATAAGGAGCGCTTAAACTGCCGGACGTCGAACTACGATCTTTGTTTGCTTATTTTAAAAAGCAGACAAAGCGTTAGGATCGTAGGCATGCAAATAAACGATACCCTTAACTTTAGAAACCCGGACTTCCTGGAAAAGGAAAAATTAGCGCTCCAGGAAGCAGGCTTTCGTACAAAACCGAAATCGATCTTTAAACCGGGAAACGAAGCCGACTTTAACGGGTGCAAGATCCTGATAGGAGATTAGGTGCTCGAAATTCGACAAAAGAATTAAGGTGAAAGGCTCGAGCTAATAAAAACCGATTTAAAGAGCCTGGACCACGAGTATATCGTTTAAAAAGCTCGAAGCGCATATATCAGTTCCGTGTGCCAACCGGAAGCCGCATTCGACTATTTCGTAGCGGCGCAAACTAAAGACCCGGGACAAAAGGACGTAGTCACGCTAAACAAAAGGATTAAATAGCAGATCGACAACGCTTAAAAAGGATTAAAGTACGTTCTTTTAAATTTGCAAAAGACTAACCTCTACGTTTTCGTAAACGGATCATTCGCAAACAATCCAGACCTAAGTTTACAAATTGGGTTTGTAATTGTGTTAGGTAACGAAAAATCCGATAATTAAAAAACCAGCTTTTAATTAATCGGGAACATTTTGCATTAGACGTTAGTCAAATGCAAAAGGGTTACGAAAAGCGTTCTCGCGAGTGAGATTTACGGGATAGTTAGCGGGTTCGATGCAGCTTACGTCCTCAATTTAACGCTCGCAACGATCTTCGAAAAGCTGAACAAAAAGGCCCCGAAACTGATAATCTGCACCGATAGCTTTTCGCTATATTAATGCTTTATACAATTAGGCACAACGGCGGAAAAGAGGCTTATAATCGATGTTATAGCACTTAGGGAATCCTACGAAAAGCGCGAAATCGACGAGATCCGCTAGATCGCGGGATCAGATAACCCGGCAGATGCGATAACTAAAGATCAGCTAAATAGGGCTTTAAAAGATCTGGTTATATGCAACAAAACAACGGTGCGGATCGAGGGTTGGGTGGAACGGAAGAAACAATAAAAAGAAAGTAAGGGGAAGCAGGAAGAGTTGATCTGTTAAGGCGCAAAATGGCCGACTATAAGATCCGAAAAGACAAAAGCAGCCAAACGCCAAAAACAATCCGAAAACGATCACATAAGCGATACTCCTAAGCTCTAAAAAAGACTTCCACCATTAACAAACACATTGCCGGCTTAGGCGTTAACATCGTTAAAATCCTCATTTTCCTTTCCCTCCTCGACGGCCTTTTTATCCTTATCGTCCATTTTATCGGGAGCACTAGATAAGCTGTTACCTGCTCCTAGGAACGCCGTATCAAACATCCGCTAAGCGGCAGCACGGCCCGCCGCCTTCCGCTCAGCACTGCTTATTTCAAAGAGATTCGTATTAATTTTACCGGCTTATTCCTCCTTCCTAATAAGAATCATACATTTGGTGGTGGTGCGCCACTTCGCGAGCTCCTAAAAACAGCAAAAAAAGGGTTAGCAAAGCACCGGAGCAGCCAAAAAAAAGATCGACGTGCCTTATCGATATAATTAGGCTTAAGGAAATACTAAGCCATAAATTTCTTGGCCGGAGCGATTGCGATTTCAGAACTATCGATCGTTAGCTTACAAAATCAGCAAACCATTGCCTAAAAGATTACCTATACTAGCTGGCACGAATAACCAAACGCACAGGCCTAGCAACGGTTGCCGGCCGGCTCGGTATTAAAGCATTTAGCCCCCTTTAACTTGCCGGCCAAAAGAGAGTTGAAGCAATTCAGGCATGGGAACGATCTCTGTTTGCCCTGTGCAGGGCGCGGGCGAGCAGGCGTCTTGCCTTCCCCCTTCTTGGCACGGCTTTTTTTAACGATACGGTCTGGGACCGTTTTGCCGCCAACCTGACCTTTGGCGACGGGCTTGTCGTTGCCAGCTCCAGTAAAGCGAATATCAACCATCGTAACGATCGAACGAGCAGCAGAAAAGCAAAGCAGAGATCGGCAGGCAGGCAAGCAGGCATAAGCAGTCAAAAAGAGGTGGTTGTAAAGAGCTAAGTCCCAGATCACAACGATCAAAAAACCTACGGCTTTTTAAATATCCCAAGCCAGGCCCTATGAGTCATACTCGCGATCCGTTCCTTCCTATTTTGCAAATCAGCACGCACACGGCTCAATAGATCTTTATTAAGCTCATCCACCACTATTGGGAGCACTCAAGCCGCAAACACCTGATCCCACGAGCACCCCACCAGACTTTGCCCCATCTACTATTGTTCCTATCTACAATCTTTACCTACCTCCAGCACAGTCCCTCCTTTCCTTCTTTTCCTTTGTTCTCGAAGCAAATTAACGGATCCGAATTACTTTGTCATTAATATAGTGAGATCCCCGGATCTGGAAAACGAACAAGTGGCCGATGCACGCGCTCAAAGAAAGAACTGCCAGTGTTGATCCACGTGATCTAGCGCGTGCATCCAGGAAGGGCCCACGCCTCGTAAAGCAGCAAACCTACGGGCCGTGCGCTCCCACGAGCCTACAAAAGGGGATCTTCGATCCCCTTCCTGTAACTAGATTCCTTCTTCATTATGCATCAATACAAACACCTTTCCAGATCTATAAATCTTTGTTCTTTCCTTTAGGAGATCTCCGAGCCTACAGGAATAACACTCCTACCAACAAAAATCCCATATTAAACGCGATTTTTGATACTTTGCTAACTTGGCCAATTTAAAGCCAAATTTAACCAAATTTAAAAAGGTTATATTTAACTAAATAAGGAACTTATTTTAATTTTCTCAAATTTTTATTGTTACCCTTTTAAGGTTAGTTTGTAATACTGTATAATATACTGTGTATAGTGTGCGGATTAACCTAAAGGAGTAATAATAAAAATGCGGAAAATTCAAATTATAATTTTTATAAAGTTAAATATAACTATTTAAATTTTGGTAAAATTTAGGCTTAAATTGAGCGAGTTATTTAGTTGAAAAAAACGGCGTTTAATATGAGATTTTCAAGTGTGGCACTCGGTGGTTTGTGGCACTCGGTGGTAAACCACGTTATATTTAACTTTATAAAGATTATAATTTGAATTTTCCGCATTTTTATTATTACTCCTTTCAGGTTGATTTAGAAAATGTATACAGTGTATTACACAGTGTTGCAAACTAACCTGAAAGGAGTAATAATAAAAATGCGGAAAATTCAAATTATAATCTTTATAAAGTTAAATATAACTGTTTTAATTTTGGTAGAATTTAGCCCCAAATTGAGCGAGTTATTTAATTGAAAAAAAACGCCGTTTAATATGGGATTTCAAAGTGCGTCACTCGCTAATATGCGTCACTCACTAATAAACCACGTTAATACGTTTTTTCATTTGTTAGTATTTATATGTAATTTGTTAACAAACACTAACAATTAAAATAAAAATCGATTTAAAAATATTACGTTATTTAAATATTTTCCTACTATTTTTATTCACATTATTTAGCTTTTGAATTTTATAAATCCATTCGGTTTATATTTTTATAATTTTTATTGGATTTTTAAATGCTATTTGAAAAAGGTGCAAAAAGTGGATTTAGTATGGGAAAAAGTGCGCGGTCAGGTGGGTGCGCGGACGGGTGCACCGACTTATATGTAGCAACGACCCAGGCTTTTTTACCCCGATCCCCGCATTCTCATTTCCCCGACTAGGTTCTTCTCCGCACCCGGGATCCTCATCCAATGTGACCCCAGAATTCCGGTTTAGAAATGAGGGCATTCCCCGAAGGAAGATAGTGTGGGGGATTGCATGGGGGCAATTGACTAGATTATCCCAGGGCAGCTGGAGCTGGCGTCTGCGTATAAGCACGGTCGCTCGCACCACTCTTTTTGGGATGCTGCGCGAAATCAAGGCAGAAACACAGAGATTGCCAAACCACCCCAAACACCCAAGTAGCTGACAAGAACCACCAGAATTTTCAGGAACATGCGGTGGTACAGAATAAGAAGCGTATCAATTCTCGCCACAGATCCCCTCGTTGATATTGGCCGGATCTGCATGCAGAGTGCTATTTATTCTACGGGACTCAGTAGACAAATGAAAGTTCTGGACGCTTGGTGAACCCTACTGAAAGCGGCAGCACCGGCTTCGCCGAAAGCCTTACCGCCCACGTCACAGCTCCACTGTCGCCATGTTTTAGATTGCCCAGGGCGTAGACACACACTGCAGCAGTGCAGGAACGATTAGCTGAAGTGGCAGGCGAACAAGCAAATCGATGCGCCAGGTTAGGGAGTGAGTGACCCGACGCCAGAGACCCAAAGTGTACGAAAAGGCCACGTGGAGAATTTTTTCAGGCAGCCCTCCGCCGAGTAGGAAGCTGGCAGGGCAAAGCCCATGCACCTCCCCAGCCTACCGAATCCGTCCTGCCCTGGCATTGGAGAATTCTCCCGCGTCTATGGCAGGCCAGAGCAGCCATGCCAAGACCCCGCCGTCAGCGAGTTGCCAGTTGTCGTTTATCGTGGCTTGGGAGGCGCTTGCATGGCGCCACTAGCTAGTTTGCATCGCCTCCGAAGTGTTGCAGCGTGAACGTTGGGCAGCAAAATCTCAGCCAAGCCGATAGATAGGTAGGTACCCACCCACCCACATAGATACCAGACATAACTACCAGAGCCTTTCCGGCCCACCCAAATGGCAGTTCTCAGCGCACCACTGCTCATCTTTGGGGGAAAAAAAAACTTGGACTCATGCCTCCTCTCTCAGCTTAATTTTATGCCATAGAGGTCACTGCGATTCCCTTCTTACCTCCTACCCAGGTACCTATACAAGTTATCGTTTTTTTTCTCTCTTTTTTTTTTCTTGCAGACATCCACCATGTGGCTCTCCAGGCTTGTTGCCAGGCTCCATCGCCCCATATGGTTTTCTCGCCTCGTCGCCATGTTCCACTCTCCAAAGTCTGCAACCGAGCCACCGACTCGCCCTGAACAAACATCTGCGACCCAGCAAAACCCCCACGCTCCCGAGCGCCAAGATCTGGATAAAGGCAAGCAACCATCCTCAGCCAGCCACGGACAAGCTCGTACTCTCCAGCAAAGCCCCAAGATAGTCCAAGATGCGGACGAAGGAAAGGAGCCATCTTTGGTCGACCAGCAAGAAAATGCCCACGCCGCCAACTATACGGATAAAGACAAGCAGCCATCACCGCTTGACCCCCAGAATTTCTCTCCCGCCCAACATAGTTCGACAGTTACCGAATCCATGGAAGCACAAGCCATCGAAACTATGGAGCCCCAAATCTCTGAAACCAGGGACAAAGGCAAGCAGCCATTACCGATCGATCCCGAAGAGGTTTCTCCTGCCCAACGAAGTTCCACAGTCACCGAAGCCATGGAAGAACAAGCTATCGAAACTATGGAGCCGCAAGTCTCTGAAACCAGGGATAAAAGCAAGCAACGCATGTCGGACTCGCTGTACTCGCCACTTTCCACAACTCCGCCTGAGATCCGCGTCTTGGAAATCATCGACACCAAGGGAGCGAAGCTGAAATGCCAGCTGCACACCGTCGTGCTCGATGAAAACCTGAAGTTTTCCGCCCTATCGTACGTCTGGGGCAACCCCACGGACCCCAACAACCAAGCCGTGATCATCGTCAACGGCAGAGACAAAGTTGTCACAAGGTCGCTCGAATCTGCGCTCCGACACGTCCGCAAGTCCTGGAGGCACGAGTTCCCGAAAAAGCCACTACTCTCATTCAGGCTCTGGGCAGATGCCCTTTGCATCAACCAGGATGATATCCTTGAAAAGAACCAGCAGGTCAAACTGATGGCTAGCATCTACCCCCAGGCCGAATTGGGTCTGGCGTGGCTTGGGCTTGACCAGGACGGAACCATTCGCCTTGGTTTGGAGTCAATGCGCATGATCTTCACCGCTCTTGCCGACAGTGGCTCGTTTCCTAGGAACGGCAAAGAGGCTTTAGACCTGCTGCGAAATAGCACGGAGGTTTTCAACAACCAAGAGAATTCTTCCGATGAAGCGCAAGCTCAGGCCCCAAGATCTAGACCAGCAGCTATTCGCTACCTTTTAACCCTTCCAATTTGGCGGCGCGTCTGGATATATCAGGAGATCGTTCTGGCGCGGAAGGTACTCATGTGCACAGCATCCAGCTGTGTCGATTTGGATAATATTATACCAGCCAACATGGTCCTCGAACTCGCCTCCCGAGACATAACCCGGTATGTTCTCACGACCCCCGGCGCAGCTGCCTTCGGGCACGCATTGATGGGTCTCGATGGTGGGCATGCTTTCACTTCCATTACTACGGTGCGCCTGCTTCGCCCAACGGAGCCCCCCACCACCATCGCGCTGCGAGGGTTCAGCTGTAAAGCAACCGACAGGCGCGACCACGTCTTCGGCCTTCTGAGCTTGTCTAAACTGGATCTGGAACCGGACTACAACAAATCCTTCATCGAACTGCAATGCGAATTTGTCGCTGCAATTCTCTCAGCTCTGGGGACAATCGAAGACGCCCACCGCGAATTAGCCTTGCTCTGGTCAGCCATCGATCCCCCTATGGCCACTGCCGAAAAGTCACCATCATGGATCCCATTTCCGCTATCTCAGGGCACAACTCCAGCAATTGGAAATAGAATCTACCCTACATCAAATACATCAATCCGACACACCAAGTTGCTTGAAAGGCCATCAGTTATTGGTCGGACCCTGTGCCTACAGGGCGCACAACTAGGCATCGTACGGTATTTGTACGAATTAAATCACCAGCACAACTCCGACCAGTGGTGTGATGAGCGGGACAGAGCTGTCCTCCGAGCCAAGCTTCTGGAGAGGCCAATGGAGGTCTGCACTCTTAAGACAGTCGCGCGGCTGCTTTCCAGCCTGAGTCCTCCGGATCTCTATCCAAGTTTTGCCATCGGCCTCCTCAAAATGCTTGTTGGTTATGACGACGACAACGAAACGCTCCACCCAGACGCACGCCGCCTGAAAGGGCTACTTGCGTCCCTCGGACTTGATTTCAATCCGGCAAGAATCGGCGAGTCCTCCCAAGAGATGTTAGGTCTTCTTGACTCTGGTCCAAGAAACGACCACGCGCCTGAGTTATTAGGGGGGCTGTGGGGTGATGGGATATGGAGGCCGGAAGCTGGACTGGCCACGACGCTTCCGACCCTTTTAAAATACTTTGACCTGGCCGAGATGGATGGCGACGTCCTCGGCCGGCAACTGATCCTGGTGTCGAAAGACGCTCGGGTGGGCGATTCGGTTTGTCTCCTTTGTGGGAGCGAAAATCCGGTTGTGCTGCGCAAGCACTCTCGGCAGGAGTGGCGGCTAGTTGGTAAAGGTGGGATTGCTGGATTTCGAGAAGGGACTTTTGTCGAGGAGATGGAGCTTCCCGAAGAGATGGAGGTTGAACAGTTTGTATTGGTGTGATGGGACGGCGGAAGGGCCAATATTGCGAAGCGAGAGCTAGGTAGCGTAAACGTGATGAGAATCTAAGGGCGTGTTTGGTGGTAAAGGTGTTTTTTGTTTTTTCCATACAAAAGCTATAAACCGACGGTTTTTTCCGAATTTAAATCTGATGTAATTTTTGCAAAACTTGATAAAAACAAATTTTTAACTGTTAATTAGTTTTTTTTTAACCAAACGTTTTAAGCTTTTAAATGCACTTGTTGGTAAAGGGGTTTCCAAGCACCAAAAAACTAGCAAAAAACAAAAAACCAAAAAATCATTTACCACCAAACCTGCCCTAATAGGGGATATTCATGTCAACGGCGTCATTACATATAGCTGGAATAATTACTGAAAGAATCTACTCCTCAAGAACCAGTTCATTATAGAAATTTTACAACAGAAGTGTAAGTTCCACGGAAATTCGCCGCCGAATTTGGCTGGCGCTGGTCGCCGATTCAGGCGGCATTTTGCCCTGGATGCCAAGCCCAAGTCCGCCATGGTTGATACACGTACGCCCTACCGTCTCCTTATTGTGATGCTTACAATAGCACCCTCTTCCGGCAAAAGCTCAGGCTATCGATCTCAAAGTTAGCGAGGTGCCGTTCGATATTAAAACTACATAAAGCCCACTTTGGTCTCCTCTAGAAGTTCGCTCATTCATAAGGAGTTAACCTCATCACATTTTCGAACCATCCTTTCAAACCATCGAACCTACTTCGCCTTCCTTACACTATCCACATCACACACTAGTTTTCTCTCCTCCACGTTTGTTTGATGGATCCTGACCTGCCACAATCTCATTTCCCTCGACTCATTTTCTCGCATCATTTTACCGTCCATCTCCCAACAACTTTATCACTTGCTAAGCTCTCCAATATCAACTATGGGCGTCAAACCCAGCCAAAAGGGTGATGTCGAGCATTCGGCCGAGCATTACCAACGACGTCGTGAAAAGTTGGTTGATCGAGGAACCGTAAAGAAGCCACATTCTGACTCCACAAAGATTAACAAATACGGAGTATTGTGCAAATGGACAAAGTAAGCAACACTTCACTCGAAAACAAATTATTTTAAACGATAAGAACCTAATAATCTTTTCAAACATTGCGAGCTACTTGGCAAAAACAAACTGGAACATATCAAACAATCGATTAAAGAAGACCTTATGGTTTTTCTTAAATGGATGCTCGACGACTACAAAAAAATCCGGAAAAGAAGTACAATCCACGAATATAAAAGGGTTTTTGCCATACTATACCACGATGCCGTCGGCTGTGCTATAGCGGACAATGTAAACGAGGAGCTTAACGACGTAAATGAACAGGCAACCAAAGGAAAACCGAAAAAGCGCAAAATAACTAACGACATCTCTCTAGCTCAGTTCATCAATGGCTACCTTACAGCAACGTACGGCCTGGACAAAACACCCAAAGAAAAGCCCGTTATGAACGTCGACGACCTTTTCCTTGTCCTTCATCACCATTAGGTTTTCGATACGTCGGTATTTCCAAACGAAAGGCAAAGGCTACAGCTTTCGCTTTTGCTCCTTTTCCAAGCATATACTGCTTCAAAACCGGGAGCGTTGGTATGCAAGCGAACAACCCGTGAAAACCTTAAAATGCATGATATGGAAAGCGAAAGCGGGACTAAAGGCAGCATATCCGACCAAACTGGCCTGGAATTAGCGGAAGTCAAAACTCTCTGTTACAAAAACGTTACGATCCTTTTATTACCAAATCCAAATGGTCGAAATGTCCTTGCCATGGAAGTTACGCTTAAGTTCACAAAAGGATGGGAAAGGCGCCCCAATCCGTAAGTACAAAACTTGCCATCAAATCTTATAGCACTAAAAGCTAACAGCCTTTAGCAAAACATTTATCCTCACAGAAATGGACACGCTTATTTTCGACGCGATCATGCATATAATTGTTATCGGCATACTCGACAACGCATTCGAAGCCAACATTAATTCGGTAAATAAAATATATCGTCTTAGCGTTCTACCACCCCGCCGCAACTACGTCTTCCGTTAGAAAAAAAAATGGATGGATATTCCCATTTTCCGCCAAGCTGTAAAAACAAAAAACGGGTACAAAACTTCAAAAGCCGAAGCTTTGCATTATCACACCTACCTCTACACCCTCCAACGACTCGGCATCAATGCGGGATTCATGCAGCTGCTAATATCCTATATAATTCGACGTAGGGCTAGAAAAGCCGTAAAAGGTAGGAAACATATACACCCAACATTTTCAACCCAAAGTACTAACAACCTTAAGCCGTTGCTACACAAGCTCAACTGCAACAGGTTATAAGCCATCAAAATGCCGGTACCTACTAGGCCTATATCAATTCAAAAATTCAATGCCACGTTAAGGCAGCTTTCCTTAGCCGGCCATCGAATTAAGCCCTATTCAAAGCAGTTACGCATATAAATCGCTACGTCGATCCTCGGGCACCGACAGGACTCACCGCCAAACAAGTCTCCAAGTTGCGACTTCATCCGGAAATGCAAAAGCGACAAAAGCTTCTAAACTTCCTCTCTCAACAAATCAAATCGGACTTAAAGACGATCACAAAAGCACAAGCGGCCAACACGGAGCTATACCAACTATACCAACAAGCGAAGAAAGCTTTCGATTCCGTAAAAAATGCGTTAAAAAAAGCAGCGCAAAGAAATGCGCGGCAACACTTTTTCAGCAACATCAACACGCAAGATATCAACAAACAGCTTCAAAGCGCCACATGTAAGTTGGGCTTTGGCTTCGTCGACTAGGAACAGCCCGAAATCGAACACGTTTTGGAAAAGCGCAAAAAGGTCGCCGATATTATCTGCAAAAATTTATCGCAGCTAAACAAAAATGCTGAGGTGGAGCATCGAGTCACCGCTAAAAACGCTATGCTTTCTCTCTGCCGCAAAAAGAAGCCGCAACGGAAACGAATGCTTGCTCAAAAAATTCGCGATAGGGGGCAGGGCCCTGGGCGTTTGCAAAATACTCGGAGCTATGCTAAAACACAGTGCTGTTTTTGCATCCGAAATGGCGATAATCGTCACTTTTCTTCTGTATACAAGACGAAGGACCATGTGGAGATTCACTTGGCGACATTTGATGCATACGGTGAAATTCCTTGTCCAAAACTAGGATGCTGCCAAAAGTTGCAAAGTTACATTGCATTTAAAGCCTATGCTGCTTTAACGCATAATTATGATATTTTCCGAAGGCTTTAAGTATGTTTTACTTTTCATTTTTAACAAAAAATTATTGTGTATTAGCTTAGCGTTGTTACCGGGACATTGTCGAGATATTTATTACGCATTGAGTTGGAAAACAAATATTCAGGATTCAACTTTAACGTGACATTTACAAACCGGCGCGCGGAATATATATAAATATTAAGCTAAAGAGGAGAAGAGAGGTTAAAGGGGAAGGTGTTGCCGAGGGCCGTATCTTTATGCTATCAGTTTTGCCTTATCTAAGCTCCAGCCAATCAGTTATCAACTTTATCAACCACTACTCGTGGTGCCGTGCCATAACACTGAAAGCAGGTCTGCTGCCTGCAGGCCTGTCGCGTGCCTCCCGTTGGGAGCCCCGTTGGTTGCCATAACGGCTAGCAACTCGCTCACCGCCCTCTGTAACTTGCTCATCGCCTTCTAGAATTCGTCTACCGCCTTTTATGAATTTGCTTACCGCTTTTGGTGATTCCAATACTTTTTATAACTTATTCACCACCTCACCACCTTTGGCTATAATTTTAATCTAAATAACGCGTGGAAATCTTCCCCGGGAGGTTTTACGCTGTTTGGGGGCACATTATCTGTAGGGCTGCGCTTGTAGGCGTACAATAGCAGGGCTGCGAATGGCAAACCTGCAAGTGTAAAGGCGTAGGGTAAACATAAATGGTTGCTTGCCCTCCAGTTTTTTAAGGGGGAGATTTATATATGTTGCTTTGGCGGCCTTCGGCTGTCAAGCCGTGAACCTTCCCTTTATAGGCTTTGAAGCCTAGCATAGGTTTTTGATTTCGCTTAAAGGCTGAACTATACTCGTGCAGCCCTTGGAGCTTCTTTCACAGGCTCTTTTATCCTGTAGTTCTTGCCTGCGAGGCGGTTACCACGTGCGGTGTTAAGTCGGGTGACCCCCTGTCCGCCACCCAAAATGAATCGGATCCTGTCCAAACCCAGCGCATTCGACCGCGTTTTTCTGCCTCAATTTAGCCAACCTCGATACAAGAGTATATTGATTCCTGATCAGAATCTTCCGCTCTTTCAGACGCTGTATCATTTGCCTCCTGAACTTGCCCCCTTGCTTCTGCAACGCGCCGGATATTCACGAAGGTTTCGTTGGGATCCGGTGCCACCCTCCTTTTTTTGCGAGGCCGCTGTTCCTCCAATTCGGGCTCCAACCGCCTAATTTTTTGATAGGCCGTAGCTAATTCGAAATTACGCATTTCGTAGCCTTTTTGGACTTCCGGAGGAAAAGTCGGGCCGTGGGGCTTGCCGGAATCCGGGCCTTGAAGGTGCTAATTTGGGAGGCCAATTCTCTGGTCTGCTTGGGAGTTTCCCAGGGCACCTGGGGCAGCAGGACAGGGACTTTTGAACGTTGTTTAGCCCTGTTATCATCTGCAGATTGTTGAATTCCGGCTCTCTGGCTGTTTTGGTTAGAGTTTTCGAGTAAAAGTCGGTTCGATAGGGGTTTTCGGATATTCCGGGGCCAAAGGCCCGATGCCCGCCACCCCGACTTGATTATATAAGGGGTAAGGGCTTGTGGTCTTGCAGAGGCATAGCCCTGCAAAAATAAACGTTTTCTCACTACAGTTGAGCAGGTAAATAAAGCCTGGGATGTTGATCCACGTGATCTAGCGCGTGCATCCAGAAAGGGCCCACGCCTCGTGGAGCAGCAGGCCTAGGGGCCGTGCGCTCCCACGAGCCTGCAAAAGGGGATCTTGCGATCCCCTTCCTGTAACTAGATTCCTTCTTCTTCATGCATCAATACAAACACCTTTCCAGATCTATAGATCTTTGTTCTTTCTCATTGGAGATCTCCGAGCCGACAGGAGTAACACTCCTACCAACATGGGAGCCGGTTATTCTGCGGTAGGCCTGTTTGAGAGGGCTGAAAACGGATAGATCCAAAGGCTGCAAAACGTGCGAGGAATGAGGGGGTAAATAAAGCAAAAAGACGTTGTTTTGGAAGCAAAGAGACATAAACTCTTTGGTTATATGGGATCCGTGGCCATCTAATATCAAAAGCCAGCGTTCGGGGGTAGGGGGTTGGGTGCGAGGGAGAAAGACTTTTTGCAGCCATTCGATAGCCGTGCGATCCGTAGTCCACCCGCTATCCGTTGCAGTGAATTCCCAGCCTTTGAATTGGCCTAGATCCTCCGGAAACCACTGCTCCTGTACGTATTTTCCTTTGAAAATAATGAGGGGAGGAAGCGAGACCCCAGTGGCCGAGATGCATTCGATAAACGAAGTCCAAGTGCGCGTGCCGGGCTCTTTTCTTTGCAAAAGCCAGGCTTCCGCGAGGCCTAGAACGAGCCCGTTACCCGTTTTGCCCTCCTGGGCCGGCCCTAGCCGCTGAAAAGGCTCTTGTGACTGCCGGATAGGTAGGGCGCCTTTAAGTCGGTCTCGTAGGGTCGATCTCGGTATACCCCATAGTCGGGCGGCCCTCGCGATTGGGACCTTCGCCTGCACAGCAGCAACGGCCTGTTCGACCTCTTGTTCTGTATATTGTTTCTCTGGCATCTCAGCTTCAAAACGCAGAAAAAAGTAAGGAAAACAGATCAAAATTGATGGAATCCCGTAGAAAAGAAATACGTGCGAGGATCTGACGATGTGGGACTGCGGGGTGGCGGACAGGGGGTCACCCGACTTACACCTTTTGTAATTCACTTACCGCCTTTTGCTCATTCACCGCCTTTTGCTCATTCACCGCCTTTTGCTCATTCACCGCCTTTTGCTCATTCACCGCCTTTTGCTCATTCACCGCCTTTTGTAATTCGCTTACTGCTTTTTATAATTCATTTACCTTTTTGTAATTATTTTACCGCCTTTTGTTAACACCTACCGCCTTTCATACCTGCTTTTCTTATTTTTTTCAGCGCTAAAAAGTGCTGTAATTTTTTCACCGCCTTTTATAAACTTTCACCGTCTTTCATATAAATTTTTCACCGTCTTTGATAAAACTTTTTACCGCTTTTTGTAACTATTTCACCGCCTTCTTTAATCTTTTACCGTTACAACTTAAAGGACCAAGCTCCAGTGGTAAAGGTTTTGAACTTAAGGCCCTAGTGTGGCGAAGGTTTTATGCTTGCCACCCTAAGGACTGGGACAGAGTTTGGAAGCCCGGTACGGATAAGAATAGCTACAAAAACGCAAGCAGGAGACCATACTGTTAAAATTTTTAAAGGGATTACTAAAGGGGCTACATAAGAAAGGGAGATTGCCCAAACAAGGAGGTTTGGGGGGCAAGCGACGGGACTGTAATGTTACGGCCGGAATAGGAGGGGAGAAGACCAACGGGCAAGCCACACGGAAGGACAAATATAGCAGACATAGCAGATATAGTAACCGATAGGACGGATTAATATGTTTGATATATATGCTATGCGATATAGCAGGTATAGCAAACATAGCAGGTAGTAACATAGGCAAAGGAAATAAGGATATAAGGGGAGGAGTCCCTTAGCATAAATAGTCCTCGATTGAGGCTTCGTTATTAGTTAACTTAAGTTAGTTTTTGGATAACCTCTAAAGCAGCAATTAGACCATTATTTTCCAGCTCCTAGACCAATCCAAACCCTAGTTAATTAATCGATAAAACGTTGCTTAAATACCTTTCCTTAGGTGCCTTACCTTAGTAGCAGAACCCGTAATTATAACACGTAACTACCGTAACTAATCCTAATATACTATATTATTAATACCGTTAAGTTGGACCTTTGAAATCTCCTTGCGAGAACTTTCTATTAGTGCCTTAGCGGCGCGTTACATTTACCGCTTATTATAATACGGTAACGTGGTCCATCACCGAGTGGATCATATCACCGAGTGGATCACCGACACGCGTCTACGCGTCAATTGAACTTCATCCACGAATATTTCCACAACGAACAATGGCAAACACAAGCGACGAAAGCAGGGTCATTTTGGCCCTTCATGCCATCAATTCGGATCCAAAATTGAGCGTCCGGGGTGCCGCCAAAATCTACGCGGTTAACTATTCGACTCTCGTCCGGCGCAAAAGCGGCCAACCTGCTCGACGCGACAGCGAGCCCAACTCTCGGAAATTGACGGAATCCGAAGAGGAGGCGCTTGTCAAATACATACTTGAGCTGGATTCTCGCGCGTTTCCCCCCCGGCCTTCTGGTGTTGAAGGTATGGCCAACCGACTGCTCGCCGAACGCGACGCGGGCACCGTCGGCAAGTGCTGGGTTGAGAGGTTCGTTAAACGCCGCGCAGAGCTCGGCACGCGCTGGATTCGAAAGTACGATTACCAAAGGGCCAAATGCGAAAATCCTAAGCTCGTTTCTGCCTGGTTCGACCTTGTGCGGAATACTGTAGCCAAATATGGCATCCTGGATGACGATATTTACAATTTCGACGAAACCGGCTTTTTTATGGGCATGATCGCGGCCGTTATGGTTATTACAACATCGGAAGGCCGTGGTAAAGCAAAGCTGGTCCAGCCTGGCAACCGGGAATGGGCTATAGTCATCCAAAGGGTGTCACACGGAAGAACCTGTGGACTCACCTAATCGGCCTCATAGAAGGACCGGGAACCGGTATAGGTGCCCAACGGCCCCGAGGCCCAAAGGCCGAAGGCCGGAGGGGCAGTGTGAATCATATACTCGATACTTCGCACGGATCACAGGGTGGTTTATATAAACCCTGCCATCTCCTATATCTTCCATAAGAGATTCCTTCTTCCTCAAGCATCTTTTAAGCCCATAAAAAGATTATCTGCAATATAAAAATCCTTTTCCAAGCCGTCTTTAACCCCTTATTACAAATAATCTTTCTACGCTTTACCCCCTAACGGAAGCCTTACTATCTTTCCTCCTAAGCTCTGGAAAGGCCCTGTCAATCGGCACCCCCAAGCCCCAACTGTTGCCTTCTCTAGCGAATAAAACCCTGGGGCCACACCACAAACATTTTAACTGTCACCGGTGTTCTCGAACGGGTAAAAGCGAAAAAAATATATAAAAGGGTCGTTTCACCCTCTCAATCGCCCTGGAGAAACCACGGGACTCCAAAAAAGGCCGGAAATTCTCCCTTGTACTTTTGGGATTTTACGCTGCCTAAAAATACAAAAAACCGGACCCCCTCATCTCGTCTGCAACGACATCTCCTTCCCTACTAAACGACTTTAGCATACCGGCTATAGAATCCCCTTTTTTGCCTAGCGATTCCGGTATACCTGCCGATACCATGCCGGCCCAATCTAAAAAAGCGGCCGGAAAAGCCCCTGAAGGCCCCTCCCGGTCTACACCGAGAAAACGTCAAAATACACCTATGCTCGACGATTAAAAGGCACTTATCCTATATTCGGCACCCCCTTTCAGCATAGCCTTCGAACAACAAGCCCTTATATCCGTAGGACGCCTTTAGGATCCCCCGGGCTGGATAACTAATATCCAGCGGGAATTTATTAGTACGCACGAAGCAATTTCGGCCCTATCCCGAAATGTAAGCCAGGAAATCCTCGCCGATCGGGAACAAATCCGCGAAATCAGGACCCATTACGACCACATCACTCACGCGTACAATACCGTTATCTCCTTATATAAAAAAAGCCTAATCGCTTCTGCCGAGTAACAAAAGGCATTCCGGCAACGAATTATCGGAAAAAGCCAAGCATTTGCATAACAAATTTGGGCCACGGTCGCCACTTTGGCCGAAAAGCAACAAACCCGTTCGGAAGCCCTAATCCAGCTCCGGGACGTTATTTGGGCCTAACAAACCCACTTGCAAAACCTACAAGCACGATTTTCCACCTTCGAAAAGGGGGTTACTAACTAAGCCGTCGATAAAAATGCCCAAATCCAGGATCTCCTAACTAAAAAACATGTTTCGCCCGAAGCCCTTACCGAAGCCGAGCGACGCATACTGGCCCAAACTTACCAGTTTGTTAAAAACGCCGTACGGGAAAGCCGGCGGCTAGCAGCACAAAAAAAGCAGCCTAAATCAGCTACTATACTTTCGGCCTTGCAACGATCGTTTCAACAACCTGGATTAAACCGAAGCTCTCCCCAAAACGTACCCGTCCCTACTAAAGAAAATAGGGCCGAAGTTAACACCGATATACTTCCGCCTTCCGCTTTTAAACAAACAAGCTCGATAGCGCGGGAACGGATCGTCGAATCAAACGCCGGCTTGCTAACCGCACAAATGGAACGGACCCTAAGGGATTCACAAACCCGAGCAAACCAAACCCGCACAAGCATTACGCCAAAACGGCCACAAAAACAACCCGCCGGTAATCCGGACTTTTCGGACTTTTCGGAATCGAATGATAGCGATAATAACCTGCCACCGAAACCTCCTAACCTAAAGCCACGGCTGTTCCGATCACCCTCTCCGCTAAGCGATAGGGCCTCGCAACCCCCTATAGGAATTCCCTAAAGCACGGTTTTTATAGTTAACCCCGTGCAACTTAAAGCCCTTAGCGCTTTCGAAAGGGATCGCACCAAATTTAAAAACTAATGGTTCGTGGTACAAGCTTATATAAACGCCTGCCCCTAAAGTTTTACGGGTGACCCGCACCGCATCACTTGGGTTAAGTCCCTTCTAAAAGGAGCCGCTTTCCAATGGCACGTAGCCAGGGCACGTTCATTGGAATCCATAAACGTTTAAAATTCCTAAAAAGGATACGCTTCGTTGCTGGAGGAGTACTATAAAGACCCTAACGAAAAACGAACTAATGCCAAAAAGCTCCGGTTTTTAAAGTATAACGGCGATATCGTCGGCTACCTAACGGAGCTAGGGCAATACAATATTACTACCCGATAAACTGGTACGACCTTCTGGGATTTCGTCCGATCCTCGCTACCCGAAGGTATCGCCGATTTGGTATATGCCAATAAAGGTCGAATCCCTACGAACGACGCCGAATTCCTCAAAGCCTTCTAAAAGGCAGGGATTACTTACGAGCAAAAGCTCGCAAATAGAGCTTCCATTAAGGCTTTAATACAAGGAACGGGCTAAAAGGAAAAGGGAAAAGACGAGCCCGCTTCGAATCAGGAGCGTTCGAACGCGGGCCGTCACCGCAGCAAGGGCTCCAAAGACAGGAACCCAAGTCCATCCTTAAGCTCCCGTTTCGGAAAAAAGGCCAACGATAAAAAAGCCGCCGACAAAAAGAACAACATTTAAACTACCACCAAATTGGCACTCGAAGGAATCGAATAACGCGATATCGACGCACGAAAGTTGGCTAAAGCCGACTGCTAACGCTGCGGAAAAGAAGGGCACCATACGTTAAAATGCTACGCCAAAAAGGACACTAACGGCAAGGAACTCCCTCCTACACCAGCAAAAACGGCCGGTGCCAAATCCATTTTTAAACGCCTTGCAACGGACGAATAGGAGGAACAGCCACAGGCCAAAAAGGCTAAAATCGCTGGCCTCACTTCAAAAGCCCCGAACGAACCACGAATCTTTAAACTATTAAATTCGGAATCGGACGATGACTGTTAACAACCATCGACCGTCGCTGCTGCACGAAGGCCCTTAACGGATAGGGAATTCGCAAAGCCAATCCTTCGCATATACATACGGGCGAAGGGATCGAAGGAGATACCTGTCCGGGTCTTTTTAAACGGAGGCAGCGATACGAAAGTTATATTAAACAAAATAGCGAAGCAACTCCCGGGTCACCTGGTTGACAAAGCTATCCCTCGCGTGATAACCTCCTTTTTAGGGAAAATCGAACCAGAGGCCGGAAAGCAACTAGTCGTCGACGTTACCCTCCGGCACAAAACGCACTATTTTACGGAAACGTTCGAAATTAGTCCTACGGATCCAGATTGCGATATTATCCTGCCTTTCGCATAGCAAAAGCAACACCTACTGTTAGGATTACTGGATCGCGACTTTCGGGATATCCGGATGGATTCGGACAAATGCCGGAAGTGCAAGAAGCCCCGGGCCCGAAAGCTATAGGATTTACAGCCGTTTAAAGGCTTACGCTATCGGGAAAATATAAAAACAATCGAGCCCGCGATTATTACCGCTATTAAATACGGGCACGGTATCTTTTCCCTTAAGGAAGTAACCAAAGCAAATTCGGACGGCTTTAAATCGATGCTATAGGAATTTAGGGAATTTTTCCCTATTATAACGGAAGCGGCTGCTACTCGTTTTTCCGATTATTAGCCTTGGGATTACGAAATTTACTTTAAAAAAAGGAGCTTAATTAACCCATGGCCCTTTGTACCTAATAAGCTAAAAGGAATTGGATGTCCTAAAGCCGTGGCTGGAAAAGCAGGTACGAATCGGTCGGGCCAGGCCATGCAAAACTGCTAACAGTTCGCCCCTTATATTCGCAGAAAAGAAAGACCCCCTCGATCCCTTAAGGGTGGTGGTCGACTACAGGGACGTAAACGCTAAAACGATTCCGATTCGGTGCCCTATCCCGCTTATTACGGAGCTCCAAAATCGACTTCGGAATGCCAAATGGAAAACGAAAATCGACCTCAAAACTGGGTTTAACTTAATTTGGATAAAAAAAGGGCACGAATGGCTTACGGCCTTCCGCTGCAAATACGGCGTTTTCGAGTTCACGGTTATGCTAATAGGCCTTATCAACGCCCCCGCCACCTTCCAAAACATAAGAGGCTCTTCCGGGCCACACTCCCTTTTTGCTCGTTCACCCACCCCCGCACCGATATCGGGCCGCATGGACCTTTTGGTAGCGCACGCACCCAAACGAACATGGGCTTCAATGCACGGAGGGGGGCAGATACGTTATAATAGAAGGGAAGTAAATAAAGTAAATAAAAGCTATCGCCACGTGCAATATATAAGCAAAAGTAAAAAAACGTGGTGTTGAACCGTTGCAATATAGGGAAACAAATTTAAGGGCACAGCGTTGAAGCCGTATATCTAGGGGTGCAGCGAGGCCTAAGGACTCGCAAAGGGATCAACAAACTCCTCCAAAGACGAGGCTAGAGACGAGGCTACCTCTCGAGCCGGCGTTGAGGCCGGCGTTGAAGGTAGGGAGGTGCCGAGGGTAACTACAGGACCCCCGCCGGCGTCAGATTCGTCCCGTGCCTGCAGGGAAGCGCCCAACTCGTTTTGGGAGTAATCCCGCTTGGCACCGGCCGGGATACCCGTGCGGGCCCGCCCTCGAGGCCGTACCGCCGGCGCCTCGTTACCAAAGGGGCCGGCGCCTAAAGGCCGGCCTTTCCTGGTTCCAACCGGCTCTGTAACTCGTGATAGGGGATCCGTTACAAAGCGATTATTAGGGTGCAGCCAAAAGTCATCTACAGCGCTAATCTGTAGGCCAGGGACGTTCGGATCACGGCGTTGAGCCTCGTGGAGGGCAATAAGCTCATGGGGACAGGGCAGGCCGTATTGTGCACGCGTAGAGCCAGCGCAAGGGCCGATATCTAGGCCGTGCGGGTGCAAGCGGGAGGGGATCGTTGAGAGGGCGAGGCGGTTAATTTGCTCGAGGAGGGTAAAGCACCACAACGAGGCTCGCAAAGAGAGATCCCCTGCCCACGAACGGCCGGCAAAATCCCACCTAACGCGATCTAGGGACCTCTGTTGGCGCTCTGTAAAAGCCGTGATTCTGTGCCTCGTTTGCGTGCGAGTGGCCTGCTCAAGTTGGGCCAACGTTGAGCGAGAGGATAGCTCGTAGGTTTTGAGGGATCCGTTGTTACTTTCGACCCCGGCGGTGCTGATCGCGCCCCTGTTAAGGTTGTACTTCGTATAACAACAGGCCCACTGCCGTCGGGCAGGCCAGACGCGTTGTTGCAGGTAGTTGATCAACTTCGTCTGCTCAAAAAACTTTCCGACAAGCTAATCCATGGCCTTTTTATGCGCCCGACGGTCCCGGACATAAACAACGTGCTTCCACAGGGTAAAAAAGCCGTCCGGTTGTGCGGAACGTCGCGAGGGACGTGTTGGTAGGCATCCAACCCTTAGGCAGATCGGATATGCCGGTGGCTGTTGTTAAGGGCTTGCAGATCGTCAGCCTCGTCAGCCTCGCCTCCCCCCTCGCTTTGGGAGTCTGGATCCGGCGACCTCTCCAGGGCCTCTACAGCGGCCGATCTGCACCATTTCTTTTTTATTTAAAGCACGACGTCGGCGTTTATATGATATACGCACAACTGCATCTTTGCGAAGGGAAACGCCGCCTCAAAGGCGGCCCGTATGCGGCCGTCTTGATCGGTAAGGGCGACTTTTGGCGGGGGGATCCCTTTTGTTGTAAGGAAGCCGCGGAGGCTACCAAACACCCAAGCAAACGTCTCTTCGGTCTCGTTGTTGATTAGGGCCCAAAAGACCGGCACCGTTGTGCGCTCGTTGGTAGTGATTACCACCGTCAGAAGATGCAGATTGTTGCGGTTCGTTTTGTAGGTAACGTCGATTTGGAAGCAGTGCGGGTTGGCTTGAAGGAATGGGAGGGCATTTTCGTAGGCCCAGGCGGCGCCGGCAAAGGTAGTAGTTGTTTCTGGGTCTCGACGAAGGAAATCGGGCGGGTTAAAGGCTTTAAACACCACCTCCAGATCCTCCAAGGCACGCACAAAAGCCGCGGCAGGCCGGTAGCCGTCAACAGTGCCTTTCCGGTAGGCCGCCCTGTATCTATATAACGAAGGGAGGTCCCAATCGAGTTTGGGAAAGCGGCGGCGGGCGAGGTCGAGGATCGATCGGGTACGGATAGTAGCGTCTTCAAACAACGGCTTGAGATAATCCCAGTGCCTCTCGCGGAGTTGGCTCGCCCGCTCTCGAACGGAGGGCGTCATGGCTTCTGCAGGGAGGGGGCCGTGGCCTTCGTAGGTAGACCCAAGCATCCTAACGCTCCAAAGCCCTCCGTTGGCCGCGAGGCGCTGCAAAAGAAAGCCGTATTTGCAGTTGGTAATTTAGGAGGTTTGTGTGCGAAGTCGAAGGGCCCGGCAACCGGTAGGCCGCTGCCGGAAAAAGCACCCGGATTGGAGCTTTTTGAGGCCTTGGGAGTCCGACCATGATCGCACGGTAGAGATCTTAATACCCTGCGAGATACAAAAGGCGTCAAGGGCGTTAGCTAACGCTTCGTAGTTAGGGTAGAGAGTTGAAAGGGCGTCGGTAAGCTCGGCGTGCCAGGGGAGGCCGTTCCAGTGCGTGGGACCGGCCGCGGCTGGGACCGCCTCGTTGGGAGCCTCGTCGGGAGCCTCGTCGGGAGCCTCGTCGGGAGCCTCGTCGGAAGCCTCGTCGGAATCGTCACTAGAGATGACGATAACCTCGTTTTCGTTCATGGTGCCGGCGTGCACGTTGTTATTTGTGATTGAATGGATTAAAAATGCTCAAAAGTTACGTTTGCAGGCTAAATTAGGTGGGGAGCGAAACCGGAACGCACAGGCGTTGCACGGGCCAAAAAAGTGGGTTGGGTGGGTGAACGAGCAAAAAGGGAGTGTGGCCCGGAAGAGCCTCAAACATAATGAACCATATCTTTATGGACCTTATCGATACCGGGCTCCACGTGTATTTGGATAACCTCCTAATATACGCAAAAACCAAAGAACAACACGATAGTTTGGTAAAGGAGGTGCTTCGCCGCCTTACTAAACACAACCTAACCGTAGCCCCTCGCAAATGCGTCTAGGGGGTACTGTAACAGGTCTCAGCCCTACTATAGCAAGCTACAGCAGTGTCAAGCCTGGAAAGGGGGGGTTCTCTCAAGGAGATCTCAGAGGTCCAGCAGCTCAACAGTCGTATTCGTGCAGGGCTAAACCAGCCTATGGTAAAGATAAAACATGTAACAGACTGTGGCCCCCTAAGGGAAAGGGTCACGCCTGTAGGGAAAGGGGATCTCAGAGGTTCAGCGGTTTATCAGTGCGAGGCTCGACAAGTGTATAATGATGAAGAAATAGAAAAACGATTGCTTGCCCTCCAAACCCCCTTTACAGGAGGTCCTTCGGGCCCTTCTTATACACAGTCCTTCGGCTGCCGTCGGCCTGTCGTCGGCATGCCTTCTTCCCCGCGGCGCCCGTACGGGTTTGGATATGCTCCGTCCCGAATCAACGCTTCGGGGTTTAGATGTGTTATGTAGGGATCCCTCTGTACCAGCGTGTCACAACCCCTTGGATCTGACTCTCCTAAAATAGCACGTCGCATGCGCCACCCTATTGGCTGGCGGATATCGTGCCCGCGGTCGCGTTGGGTTGGCGGGTGCTAATCGCCAAAGCCGTTGGCGGGCGAGGGCGTGGCTGGCTGATATCGCGCCCGCGGGCGCGTTGGTTGGCGGGTGTTACAACTAATTGTAACACAGCGGCGCGGGCCTTATACCACTGAGCCAATAGCACTCCAAAAGGTCATCAATCCAAGCTGCTGCTTGGATCGCCCGTCTGCACAGCTTATCAAGGAGGACAGCGCACCCAACCCACACGGGCTGTTACAAAACAGAAACGATAGCTTGCCCTCCAAACTCCCTTCACAAGGGGGTCCTTCGGGCCCTTCTTATGCCTGGCCGTCCGGCCGTCCTTCGGTTGCCGTCGGCACGCCTCCTCCTCCGCGGCGTCCGTACGGGGCTGGTTATGCTTTGTCCCCTTATCAGGGTTCGGAGCTTGGGTGCGCCTTGACCGGGCTGAGCGTCCGTATCTGCGGAGGCTAACCGGCGGGCGTGTCATAAAGCTAAACTCTTTTGATCCGCACGTCCTTCAGGGCTTGCGCCCCTCTGGCTACCACCCGGGGTCCTCCCCTAAGGCCACCGGTGGCGGTCCCTAGGGCTGCTGATCATGGCTCTATGCGGGGTGTTACAGGTACACGAAGTCGAATTCCTTAGTCACATAATAGGACCCGAAGGCATCGCAATATCCAAGGACAAAGTTGATGCTATCATCTAATAAAAGGCCCCCAACTGCCTTAAAAACTCCCAGTCGTTCGTCGGCTTTGCCAACTTTTACAGGAGGTTTATTAAAGGGTTTTTAGGAATCGTTAGGCCTATAACGACGGCTAACGCCTTGCCCAAAAGCCAATGGCGATGGACCCCCGAAATGGAACAAGCCTTCGAAGCCCTTAAAGTCGCTTTCGTTTCGCCTCCGATACTCCGGCATTTCGATCCGTTTCTCCCGGCGCAAATCGAAATAAACGCTTCGGATTTTGCCTTTGGAAGGGTGTTATCCCAAAAGGACCCCGAAACCAATAAACTGCACCCCGTTGCCTTCCATTCACGCAAAATGTCGCCTGCTAAAATCAACTATGAAATCCACGATAAGGAACTTCTGGCGGTCGTTAACTATTTCGCTAGGTGGAGGCATTACCTCAAAAGGGCAAAGCACTGGATAAAGGTTTATACGGATCACCGGAACCTCAAATATTTCCTAACGGCCAAAATCCTTAATCGAAAGCAAGCCAAATAGGCACAACAGCTGGCTAGTTATTAGTTTATAATCAACTACCGGCCAGGAAAGCAAAATGAAAAAACCGATATACTATCGAAATTACCCCAGCACAAGCCTAAAAAAGGGGGGAGTAAAAATCAGCCGATTACAACGATCCTGCAAAAAAAACACTTTCCAACAAAAATTTCGGCCCTAAAAGGATAAGGAGATAACCCCATGGAAAAAGCTTTGCCGCAAGGAGCACCTTTTTTCCTTCTATCCCCAAGCCGGCTTTATAATATTCCAGTTTTAAAATGGGCTACGGAATTTACTAACGAAGTTAAACAAGCTGATATATCGGATCCCGAATACCAAGGTCGCCTTTAAAAGCCCGAAAAGGGTAAAAAAGTAAAGGATAGCCTCCTTTATCATAAGGAAAGATTGTGGGTGCCAACGGAGGCCTTACAAAAGGAAGTCCTCGAGTTTGAACATAATACAAAAGTCGCTGGACATATGGGTATGGATAAAACCCTCGAGTTAATTACTCGGCACTTTTAGTAGCCTAATATTAAAGCAAAAGTCCGGGAATACGTAAGGGGATGCCTGGAGTGCCAACGCAATAAGGCCCTAAAGCATGCCCCCTTTGGACTCCTACAACCTATGGAACTGCATTACTAGCCCTAAAAAACGATGGCCATAAATTTCATTACGGACCTCCTTTTAAGCAATAGGTGCGATTCAATTTGGGTAATGGTAAACCCCTTTACCAAAATGGCGCATTTCGTCCCCCTTAAAATCGAAGGTAAAAAATCAGATAACCTTATCCGCATTTTCGCCAAAAAATATTAGCAACTGCACGGTATGCCTTTGGATATTATCTCTAATAAAAATTCCGGATTTACGAGCTACTTATGGAAAGATTTCCTCCGTTTGGTAGGCATCAAGCCAAAAATAAGCACTGCCTTCCATCCCTAAACGGATGGACAAACCGAAAGGCTTAACCAAAGCCTAGAGGCCTACCTTAGGTCTTTCGTAAATTACGAAATGACCAACTGGGTCGAACTGTTACCTACGGCGGAATTTGCCTATAATAATATATTTTCGGCAAATACCTCCATTACTCCCTTTTTCGCCAACTACGGGTACTACCCAGCTTCCAATAATCCCCCTCTCCCAGGACGAATACGCAATCCAGCAAGCTAACTTTACCGGCATTGGATAACCCAAATGCACGAAAAAGCCAAACAACACCTCGAAAAAGCCCGGGAACGAATAAAGCATTGGGCCGACAAAAGGAGAAGCCCCTCGCCGGTCTTTACCGAAGGACAGTTCGTTATATTAAACGCCCGGCATATAAAAACCCGTCGCCCTGCCAAAAAACTCGATGCCAAAATGCTCGGGCCCTTCCGGATCCTTAAAGTTATTTCTCCCACGGCGGTACGATTGGCCCTGCCTAAAACCTGGAAAATCCATAACGCTTTCCACGTATCCCTTACCAAACCCTACCGCTTTGGTAATCAAGCACGACCTAACCCTAACCAGGTATTGCGGGAAGCCCCCTCGGTTATAGGAGATTTCGTTATAAAAAAGGTTATGGATTTTATGGATATAAGCGGGAAGGTTCGTTACCTTGTCCGATAGGAGGATTACCTACGAAAAAAGGATTGGACGTGGGAACCTTGGGAGCACTTCGATACCGACGGATCTAAGCAACACGTTGTTGCCTTTTATCGGCTCAACCCCGATAAGCCTAGGGACCTCCGCGTGCCACAAGATATAGGCACAGCCGCATCTTTTAAGCGGGCTTTAAAAGGTTTCGAAACGCGCCCTAGGAAGAGGAGGATAGTGTTACACGGAAGAACCTGTGGACTCACCTAATCGGCCCCACAAAAGGACCGGGAACCGGTATAGGTGCCTAACGGCCCCGAGGCCCAAAGGCCGAAGGCCGGAGGGGCAGTGTAAATCATGTACTCAATACTTCGCACGGATCACAAGGTGGTTTATATAAACCCTGCTATCTCCTATGTCTTCCATAAGAGATTCCTTCTTCCTCAAGCATCTCTTAAGCCCATAAAAAAATTATCTGCAATATAGAGATCCTTCTCCAAGCCGTCTTTGACCCCTTGTTACACCCTGCAGGAAGAGACTTTGCTTTTTGCCCGCCTACAATCTGATAGGGAAGAAGACGACGTTACCCTTCCTCCTACCTGGCAGCCTGCCGAGGCGCTCTCCCCCTACACGCCGTGGCGCCTTACGGCACGAGACGAGGGCACGGTCCGGAAGGTAATGCGGTTTTACTGGCGAGATAAGTACGGCCCAGATTACGCCTTGGGGGTCTCTTTTCCGGGCAAATATACGGCAGAGGATTACGAGGTATCCTTTCCGGAGGGCACAGATACGGAGGAAAGCGTGACTTCCGCGTCAGATACTGCTGATCGCGATAATCAGGACGAAAAGGCTGATTTAGGCGACTCGATTGATCCCGCCCTGGCTTGAATAGCTTCATTTTGATCAATTTACTGCAGAGTGCATTTTTCTTAATTTGCACGAACAGGGCTTGGGCGCTGAAGGTGGCCCCTACTTTATGCAGTTGAGTGTGTCATGCACAGAATTGAGGGTACATTGATTTCCCGCTAATTTGTATGGGGAATTATGTTCCAAAAAAACGACAGATTGCCGTGCCGCACTCTATCCCCAAAGGGCCGATCGAGTGCGGGGCGCTTTTAGCCCGCACAAGTAGGGCTTCGAACGGGCTTAAGCGCGTTGTGGCGTGGACGGCGTTGTTATATGCAAACATGGCCCCGTGGGTAATAGCGGCCCACCCGCCGGCCTCTTACCTACTTGCGTAAATGCGGATGTACTTTTCGATGGACTGTCGCGAGAAATCGACCCACCGGATGTTGGCCTGTAAACAATACCCTGAACGCATTGCCGAGCAGCGAGTCCGGGAGCGGTCCGGGGTCTTTGAGCCCATGGCCGGCCAGGTACGTAAGCGTCGCCAAAAGCAGCCCGACGACCGTTCTCTGCAGCCACAAGTTCTTCCTGATTGGCTTGTCCGGAGCTCCTCCGCAAAGGGGACGAAGTGGGCCAACACACGCAAAATCCAAGCGGCATGGCCTGCGGGGAGGCACCCCGCCAGCTTGACATCCTCATGAAGAGCAGCAATGTCGCCGGCTCGACGCACGACCGGAAGGACGTGCTTGTGGTCGGCGAGCACAAGCAGTCGCGCCACCCGCCAAAGAACTTCTACTCCAGCTCTCCAGATATATGCGGGACGTCTTCTCCAGCCAACCAACCCGTCGCTTTATCCACGGCTTTCTCCTGCACGGAACACGATGAAGGCTTGGGTCTGAGATTGGTTTTGAGAGTCTCCATCACCTCCACCTAGCTTCTCAGCCTCCTCCTATCGGCCTTATTTCCTGTATGTCGACGCGAGGTTACAAGGAGGGGGGTGAAGGCACGAAGGGGAGTGAAGGCACGAAGGGGAGTGAAGGCAAGTGGACAGTAAAGGCAGGGTTTGGGGGGAGGGGGCGTGAAGGCAGGTGGAGAATGAAGGGAGTGAAGGCAGGAGGGGAGATTATGGCCATGTAGATTTCTTCCAGACTTCCGAGTCCGGTGGTTTGGATGTCCTGAGTCATCTTCGACAGACGGTCGTTCCGGAGCGTGAAGGACTGCCAGGCATTTTCGCCGCTAGCGTCATCGGGCCGTATGTCAGCCCGGCCCTCGATGGAACCCGTCAGTGTCTTTGCCGCAGCCCGCATGAAAGCCGAGAACATATCTTGGGCATATAGCATCTTCAAGGTGTCGTACGACTCTCGTCGGTCGGATCAGAGCTGAGTGATGCCAGGTCCCGGCTCGTGTATCGAATTTCGCCTGGCTCTCGGGATACACCTCCAAGGTCGGACCCACGGCCAACGATTCTGTGATTCCCCACCTTCAGCATGCCGTCCTTGTCTTTCTCGACTTCTATGATCCGTACTGCATCACGGGGAATCCACCACTGGAGATCTCGGTGGAGGCCCGGCGTATATGAGCCCAGAAGTCGCAGGCTAGGCTTCGCGGGCGATCCTTTGGCGCGCAGCCACGCATCATCGTTTTGAGGCTGAGCCGCTTGTTGATATTGGCGTTGCTCCTCTTCATCAACAGAAAATAGCCACAACGATAGCGCTGCTTCGATCTCGTCTGTGTATGCTTTCCAGGTCCCGTTGTGTCGTTTTAATCGGAAATAGATTGACTGGGCGTCTGACTGGGCGTCTGACTGGGCGTCTGATTGGGTGTAACGAGCTTGAAGGGGCCAGATAAAGTCGCTGGGGAGAGAACTGCCGAATAGAGCATCCAGAGCATCCATCGTGATCTCGATTGCTCTTGCGAGAGCGACGGCCTCTGCAGATGCGGGTCCAGGCCAGCCAGCGAGCTCTCCAAGATCTCTCCTTATTTTCATCACCCTATGAGCCTTCGCGTCGCCACTATGCTCGCTCGCCGGGACCAGTTTCTCGTACGTCTGACTTCCGCCGGTCACGATCCTCCAGTCCCCGATAGCTTTCTTGGGGTTTAAGGCAGCTCCGTTTGAGGTAGTCAGCCAAGGTGCTTTGTCAAGATCTCCCAGCGTCATCGCAAACCACTCAAGCTCAAATCCTTGGGCGAGACGCTTGCATGCAGGAGGCTTCGCTAGCCCACAACGAACCCATGACCTGAGGCCGGTCATCACGAGGACTGCGCCAAGCTGAGCGACCGAGGCAGACCAGTGCATCCCTCGCAAACCGATGAACTGCACAAGGAACCCGCAGAGACTGACAGTTGTGCCGAGGACTGCCTTGAGCTCCAAGACGGTAGCACGGCTTTGTTGTCTGTTTGGGACGGCATGGCGTCGCGATCTGGTTTCTCCTCGTTTTCTTTGTCCGCTCGGCTCGATGTCGTGATGACAGTGCGATCATCCTTGGCAAATATCGCAGAGGAATCGAAGACCTGGTCGCTCACGGTCTTCGTCTGTTGCAGCCAAACCAATCGAGCTTTGTACCCCTCTCTTGCTCGGTATCTTTCCTCATATGTGCTGCTCTCCACAATATGGGCACATACCAGCATGCCAGCCACCAAAACCAGTGTCCCAGCCGCAGTACAAGGAAACGCGTAACCAGCGATGGGAAGATCGCCCTTAGGAAACTCCAACGTCGCGTAATAGGTGGCGAACCCGGAGTACATAA
This sequence comes from Falciphora oryzae, assembly GCA_000733355.1. NCBI lineage: Eukaryota > Fungi > Ascomycota > Sordariomycetes > Magnaporthales > Magnaporthaceae > Falciphora > Falciphora oryzae. The sequence goes on from JNVV01000049.1 coordinate 138,035, forward strand.
GGACCCCCAACTGGAGAATGGTCGCAACAACCGCTACTGCACGTAATTCTCCTCTCCCGAACTGATTGTGGGAATTGAGCGAGATGTTTGGCGCAGCAGCAGATTTATTTCGTATGATGACGATCTCTTGTGGCGGGTGACCCACTGGTACTTGCTCCGTGTCTCTTGAACGGAAGCGAGTGCACTGCGAAGTACGCCATCGGCCGAAGCCTTTCTTGAAGTTCAAATCTAAGGGAAAGGTAAGTATCTGGCTTAAAGGAAGTAATGGAGTCACTAACCAATTTCCTCAAAATAACTTTTGCTTTTCGCTTCATCCAGGTCGATTATTTTTGCCTTCTGGATCCCTACGCCATTTGCGCTTCCTTGCTGTTCACTCGCGGGTAACAAGCATATAAACTCCACGACCGGAGCTGATCCCATACATCTCACCACCTCTTGGCCATTCCAGAACTCACAGACTTCTTTCGAGGTGGACGCTATAAGTTCCGCTTCGGCGACCGCGAAGTTCTCCCTGGCTCGTCCTATGACAGCCTTGAGCCATGAAGGGCCGCCGACTCTGATCGCACTGACAATGGCGGTAATTATGCCCAGGGGAGCCATTGCCAGTATAATGTTATCAGCCCAGCCCATCGACTGGCTCATGAACTGCATGGTGACCCGTTCTCCGAAGAGCGCCAGCAGCCTAGCCGCAAAAAAAAATCATTAGTTCACGAGCTAGAACAGGGTAGGACTGTCAGACGTACGGCGCCAAATCCGAGAATAGGTTGTTGGAAAAGTCATCTCTGGCATCAGCGGCGGCGACGCATCCCGCGAATAGTAGAGCGAGGAGAAACTTCAGGTTCTCGGCCGCCGACATGTTGCGAGTCGGTGAGCGAAAAGGCGAAAAGGCGAGCAGGCAGATCAAACCTTCACGGTCGGGTTGGGAAATATCTTCAAGATTAACAGGACAATGGACGCAATTATGACGGCGGCGGAACAAATGTTGGCCGCGGTGCGCAAGTTCGCTGAGTTTTAGTACACATATGGTGCGGCGGGGAGCAATGTATCTAATTGAGAGCTCGTGCTGCAGGTCAAAACAGGACGCTTCTCTCTGATTGGCAGCCAGCCAGTTGAGAGTAATCCTCGCCAAGGGCGGATTTTCTGGCCTTGGGCGTGACGATCATCCCCCCGGTTGTCCGATGAGGCCGAACTCTCCTTTCCAATCGTTTTCCAAATTTTATGCCTGCTTTGGAACTAATCCTCTTTGAACGACGTGACGATCCACAGCCGACGAGCTACTCGCCCGGGCCTGCATTCTGTCGGCAAATAGTCACCCACTCCCTCCATTTTCGGTCAAGTTTCTCTACTTGGCGAATTGTCGATTGTCGCATGCACCCACGTCGCAATCCCAACGTCGCTTCTAGGAGACACCAGCGGGGAACTGAAAGTCACCACGACCTCAAGCTTCATATCAGCTCCTCCCAATTCGAATGCCAGAAAGTAGCTTGACCGTGACGATGCGCTTCTGGCGCTTTCGTGGAGGCTCAAAAAGACGACCAAGTTGCATTCGGGTACGAAGCGCGGCACGGCCCGTGTGTCGCGCGAAGGCCCAAAAGTTCTCCGCAGGAGACACGGGCCCTCCCGGATGTTCTGTAGCCCGAGGACGAATCCGACCCGTCGTCTGTCGCATGCGTCTTTTTCGCTCTTCGAGTTCTCGTGTGTACCCTCAACCGTTCTCAGGCACGACCAGGTACATTCTCCGTTTGCTTTCGATTGTCCAGCATACTGGTCAACACTCTTTTTGTGACGGCTCTTCGTACCATACCTTCGATGAGTGGTTCAACGTGGCTAGCGCCACCCTCTCATGGCACGTAGCCCTGGCAGGGCTCGGTGCCAGGTAGACCCACTTGTTGCACGGGCGCCTGGCAGATCCGTGCAATGAGTGGAGCCCGGCCCAATTGCCCTACCAATGGCAATCGATCCGAACAGGTGCAACGCACAACCCTTCCTTTTTGTTCTTTAACTCTTGATAGCCAAATCAACCAGAGGGTTTGTTGCAGCCCGGCCTCTTCGCCCTCGTTGGTGCCGTGACAACCCTGGAGGCGACCGCGCGTTTGCGCGACTGGATGCCCTGGGTTGACTTCCTGCTAATTGTTGGCAAAAAAAAAAGTCCTCTGGCGCCGCGACAAATTATTACCTTGATTTTTTGGTGCCGGTGATAGGAGCCCCTTCTGGGCCGCTGCCTGGGCTCGAGTGCGGCCCGTATAGGGTGTGCGGGGATTGATGCAAGAGCAGGGATCAAGCCGTGTTCTGTGGCTAAAGGGCGGTTTGGGCCCCTCACTGGCTCAAGCCTATCGGACCCAGCACCGCAAGGTGGTGACGCGCTCAAAGATTGGCTAAAGGTTGCTCGCCGTACAAAGGCGAACATGGACGTACACCGAGAAGACATGCGAGAGTCGATCTGTGTCTTCGACCCGTACCAGGCCGATCTGGAGGGACATGGCATCATCTTCGACGTAAAGCTGACCGTCTTTACGGACGTATACTCCTTTATCGAGCGCATCAATACGTTCCGCGACGACCCCGAGACTCGCCAAGACGCCGAGAGGCAGATCCTCAGCCTCTTCCAGACACTGCTCAGCGGCTCAGCTGCCATTTGGTACACCAACGAGCTCAACTCCACGTCTCGCAACCGGCTGCGTGCTTAAGGTCTGGACGGAGTCCTCGC
>JNVV01000049.1:152675-171335 GCA_000733355.1 Falciphora oryzae
CCCTCCGGACCTCCTTCACAGGGGGTCTCTCGGGCCCTCCTTATGCTCTGGCCTTCCGGCCGTCCTTCGGCTGTCGTCGGCGCGCCTCCTCCTCCGTGGCGTCCGTCGGGGCCTGCCTTTCGGTTGTTATCGGCACACTGCCTCCTCCGCGGCGTCCGTCGGAGCCGGATGTGTTTCGTCCCTCTTAGGGTTCCGGGCCGGGCTGATCTGCGGGGGCTGATCGGCGCGCGTGTCGTAAAGTTAAACTCTCCTGATCCGCACATCCGTCAGGGCTTGCGCCCCTCCGGCTACCACCCGGAGGCCTCCCTTGTGGTCACCGGTGGCGTCCCCTGCGGCTGCTGGCCATGCTTTTGTGTGGGGTGTTACAAACCACGTTAATATTTATTTTAAAAATGAAAAAATAAATAAAAAAAAACCTATTTGTATTTTTATTAGTATTTTTATTAGCATTTTTATTAGCATTTTTATTAGCATTTATAATAGGGTTTTTAATAGGTTTTTTAATAGGTTTTTTTTAATAAAAAAAACCCTTTTTTATGTGCACATTTTATACTGTATTTATGCAAATTTATGCATAAATGACTTTTTTGGTGACTTTGAAAGTCACTAAAGTCAGTCACAAGTTAGTCACAAAAAGTCAAAGTCAAGTCACCATGGTGACTTTAACTGACTTGATTTTAAAAGTCATGACTTTGACTTTTGACTTTTGACTTTTTTCCGAACCCTGCCTAGAACGTAGTAGCTTTGGTCCCGCTATCCCGCCAGCTTCAGCTTTAGAATGTAACTTTCCGTAGCTGGAGCAGCCATTATGTTTTTTGCCTAGAGATTCCTGCTTAGGCAGCCCATAGAGCTACCCAGAACTTCAAGCGCCCCTCCATTTTCGCGAGCAAGACAGAACAGATTCAGCCTAATGAAATGTGACAATTAAACACGCGGCGCGACGGGATTCGGCGGGGTTGTGTTGCCCTCGCGTATCACAAGACCGCCCGATCTATATAGTGGGGAGTGTCCGTTCACGAGCTTCCCGCGCTCAGGTCGTCCCGCCGGCTCTCGCGAACCTTGGCCTGCGCTCGGCGCCCCCTCCGACCCCGTTTGCACCCAGCGTCACGATGCAGACGGCCACGGCGACGACGACGGCCGCGACCACGAACGCTGCCACCACGAGCGCCAAAAACGACTCGCCTCCCACCACACCCGCCGCGGCGCCGGCGGCCAAGAAGCCGAGCTCCCCACCACCGCCGCCATCGGCTCCCACGGATGTGCAGCGGGACGCGGGCGTGAGCGACGCCGTGTGGGAGCAGCTGGAACGCGACAAGCAAGCCGCGCGCGAGCGCGAGTCCACGTACCAGCAGCTCGTCAAGGAGGCCCGGGGGGCGGCGGACGGACGCTGCGAGGCAGACCGCGAGGCCATGGTGCGCCGGCTGCTCAAGGAGGACGAAAAGCGGCGCAAGGAGGCCGAGGCGCAGGCCCGGCTCAAGAAGTCTGGCAGGTGCCCTGCCGGGTTCGCGTGGACCAAGCAGGCGGGCGGGTATCGGTGCGCGGGCGGCGGGCACTTTGTGCCGGATGCAGAGGTTGAGCGTTGCGCGTCCTGATTAGGTGGTCTGGGCGTCTGCAGGGAGCGCCCGGCAGGCGTACGACGGTGGCGGCAAAAAGCGGTTCGAAGACGGAACCGCCTGGCAAGTCATGTCGAAGGTGCTGACGGCCGTGTTGCAAGACGCAGCCTTGGACGGTGCATTCTCGTCATCGATGCCCTCGACGAGTGCCAGGAAGGTTTTATCGAGCTTTTCAGATTCCTTACCAACGCAGCTTCTTTACCCTGTGTTCGGCAGGCAGGCGACCACGGAAACGGATCTCCGGTCTCTATCGTGTGCGTTCCCTTATGTGGCAGTGTGGTTGTTTGGCGGAAACCAAGCGAAAGCCGCCTTCCTCAACACCCGCAAGAAGGAGAACAAGATGAACCACTCCGGATTTTACAGCACCGGTTACGAGGCTTCCTTCCGCCGCGGCTCGGAACCGCTTGAGGCGGCACACGAGGTTAGAGCGCGAATTATTGAGAATAAGGGCGCCTTTGACACGGTTACGATTGGCATTGTCGATCCCTTTAGCCGTGCTCTTTTGCGCCCACCCTCGAGGGGGCCCCCCGACCTCGTTGCCGACCGGATCCAAGAGATGACCGGACGGCACAGGAACCGTTGCCAAGGCGCGACCGGCCAGACCTCGCCGTCAACCGCCGTCCCTGGTCTTACGTGTCTATCGCCCCCACCCACCGACCTTCAGGTGTCGTCCTCAAGCCAGAGCCTACGCCACCGTCAACGCGACAGTTTTTGCGCGGCCGAACGGATCAAAGTCTCGGGAGTATGGCCAAATATCCCTGGCGAATACTTTTTCCATTCCAGCTCCGACAAAACAAAGGCAAAAACGAGCGAGTCGTCTGGCTCCCAGTGCGTGAACGACAAACAGCCGCTGCTCCCAACTCCGGGCAACAAAGGCGGACTCCCCATCGAGCGTCTCTCTTCGGGACGTGGCAGCCTCAGGGGCCCGTCGAGGCCGGCTGCTGTCCGGAATGACCCGGTTTCCCCAGCGGTCACGATAGTCAGAGATCCGTCGAAAAGACCCTCCCATACGGACTCTGAGCCATCCGCCGTCGCCTTTCGAACCAGCCATACGCAGGAAACGGCAGGAAACTGTATCACCAGGAGCACATTGGTGACGGATGAGCCGCCCAAGTCTGCCACTTATGCGGACGAATATACCGTCGTTGGAGCTAAAGCGGAGGAATCACTACGGGTTGGTTATGACGGAGAGGCCGGGACGCCGCATGGGACGGACGGGCCGCTGAGCCGTCGTATCATTACTTACGGAAGAACGATGAAACAATCCCTGCTTGAGACATTTCGGCCTAGTGTACCAAATGGATTCAAAAGGGTAACTTGGATATGTGTAAATGTTCCCGACCGCGCCGGAGAACGGACAGGGGATGCGAGACGGGAAAAAAGAAACTAGGAATCTACATCACGCTAGGATGAACGCTTACTGCGAAGGAACCAAGCAGGGATGCGGGAGGTCGATGTACGCCGATATCGAGGAGTCTTACAAAGGCGAGGCCCGGAACCTGGAGGCAGCGCTGCGCCAGAGCGCGGCGTTCGCCGCCCAGTCGGACCCAGGCACAAACTCTCCTCGCCCGCACTCAAACGGGGGAAATCATGGCCAGGCGGGCTCCGCCTCGGCCCAGCCGACAGGCAACGCCCTCTCCGCAACATCGACGGCCGGGTCAGACGGGGCTGTGGGCCGGTCGGTTGCTGGGGACCGGAACTGGCAGGTGACGGGGAGACCGGCGTTTAACGCCGAAAGACGGTACCTCCTACTCTGCATCGAGGGCTTCCAGAACCTCGAGCTCGCTCATATTGACGTGCTCGACGGAAGCAACGACGAAATTGTATTCCAAAGTATGCGCGAGGCGTACGCGCACATCCGGTTAGGGAGGAGCAAGCGGCGGCGTTTCCACGAACACACGCCAAAGCTGGCGAAGAGTCTGAGGCTGTTCTTGGACTGGCTGTACACGGGCGTCCAGGGCGCCATGGCAAGATTTCTCGACGCACGTCGCTTGAAATGGCTTGTCTGGTCCATCGAGGATATCGTATTCTCCATCCCGCAAAAGCCAACTTCGTTCAAGTACGGGTGCTACCTATTGTTAAAAGTTTGATATTGGTGGTAACTGACGTGCCCGTTTTTAAACCCTTCCTTCCAGTTTGACCTCCGACCGTTCAAGATGGAAGCCTACCCACACATCCACCCAAGGGTACCCTGCCTACCACCGTTGGAGGAGGTCCTGCAGCGCAACTACTTTTTACCAGTTTTATCCGGTAAGCGAAAACAACATTCAAGCATTGTGGGTGAAGAACCTGCACATGCTGTTCGAGCCGGGACGCCACTTTGACGTCTACTGGTCGAGGCAGTTTCCCAAAAAGCTGAGGACGATTCTGGAGTATCCACCACGCGATTTCAGCAGTAACAGCAGCGGCAGCAACGGAAGCGACCTTGGAATAGTAACCGGATGGGGCATCAAATTGTCGACGGCTTCAACTGGTCTGGCTTCCTAATGCTCGTTGGATTCTGCCTCGTCTTAATCCTCGCATCTACACTAAGCTATTCCATTATCCGCGGGGACACGCCTAGGGGATTCACAATTGGGGCGTGCTTGCTTACTGTTTTGGCGATCGGTGTCAGTATTGCTATGCATCCGGTGCCTGGATTTAGGTAGATAGAAGAACTGTGCCGCCAAGCAGCCCCAAAGGATGGTCCCTGAAGATAGGCACCGAGGCCGAGCCGCAAGTTTTTGCACCCATTTTCGTTTTTGTCCAGGGATGCAGGTTTACTTCCAGTCAGGCAGACACAGTTTTAATTATCCAATTCCCGGTGTACAAACCAGCCCCACGTTTACCAATCCTTTCCTTTCCCTTTACCTTTGCCTTTTCCTTTACCTTCCTCCTCCTGTTCCCGTTTCCCTTCCTTCCCCTTATCCCTTTCCTCCTCCCCGGCCAGGTCGGGGCACGAATTTGCTAACCTCCGATGTGCCTAGAAGGAACCAAGCCAACTGCCCGTCACCGAAGCGCGGAGCGCATGTCGATACCGGCGTTCTCGTACTTGGGAAGCGGACTGAAGCGGCGGGCTGACTGGTCGTACTGGATCCATTTGCCCTTCTCGGCGATGCGGCAGGCGAGCTAGAGAATCCGCTCCCGTCGGTGGTCCCCGAAAGAGGGGGTCTCGAACATGCGCTCATCGTCCTCTGACTTGTCGACCTTGAAGTGCTCCGCAGGGAACGCATGCTCCGTCCAAACCAAGCCGCGAAAAGCCCAGTCCTCGGGCAGGGGCTTCGTTGGAGTCTTGGGGAACTCGGTCGACTCGTACGTCTCGGGGTGCTCGAAATCGGGGATGAAGGAGTTGAGCGAAAGGGTAAGCAAGTGCCAGGGGAAGGTCGATTCAAGGCGGCTCATGGCGGGATCGAGGCTAGACATGGCGTAAATAAGAAAAAGTCGCGCATAAAGGTACGAGAGGATATTCAGGTCACCCAGGCGCGCCATGACGATCAGGTCAGTATCCTCGGCGAATTTGACTGCCTGCTGCACCCTAAGCGGCCACTCGATCTCCTCGTCGGTAGCACCTTCCATGGTGGTGTTTGTAGCCACATCTTCCGGGCGCGATGCCGCGATCGCCTTCATCAGGATATTATTAACATTGCCATAGCCAAAAATCGCTGCGATATTAGAAAGTGCGATTTAATAGCCCGGCTCCAGCCACTTCCGAGTGCTCCTTGCGATGGTAAGGTCGAAATTGTCAAGGAACTCCTTACGCGCGTCTTCGAGGAAATTCTCGTTTTTGTTCGTAAAAAAGACGCCGTAAACCTGGATAAATGCGCGGTTAATCGGGAAAAGCTTGCTCTGGGCGCCAGACATGACGGGCTCGAAAAGGGTGAGGATACTGTCCCTAGCGCTCTTGAAGGGGATGGCTACAGTCAAACTCTTAAGGTAGTAAAACAGCTGGGCTACGACGTCTGGTCTGGCGAGGATCGCCAGGTGGTGGTGCAACCTGCCAGTCGTGGGCGCCTTATCGCTCGCTTTAGAATACCAGCTGCGGGAAACCGCGGTCCAAACGTTCCTGTCATGGACGTCGTCGTCCTTAATGACCATACTAAGGAGGCGGCTGTCAGTTACGATGTATGCGGGCGCATCGGGGACGCCATTTATGGCACATACCGATAGCACGAGAGATCTCCCAGGCATTCGATCCAGGTGTCCTTAAAGGCAGGCACCGTCTTATAAAGCAAGGCCTTCATGCTGTAGGCAAGATATATGAAACTGAGCATATACTCCGACGAGCCCGGCAAGCGATGGTGGAGCAACTCGAGGAAACTATGGATGCCGTAGCGCCACATCCGTGCCGGCATGGCGTACTTGGACGCAAGGCGCCGAAAGGCGGGCCCAGCAAAGGGGTACTGCGAGGCGAGGAAAAAATCTGTCGAATGCAAGTGTCAACCGAGCACAGGAGGCACAAAAGGAGGGGACAGACGTACCATGGTGTTCATGCAGAAACGCTCCATGCAGAGATATCAGGGCTTGCCACTGATCGTCGGTCAACTTGGGCGATTCCTGATGATCGTTCAAAGAAGTCTGAGTAGTATCGACTTTTATGCAACGAGATTCGACCATTACGAGTTTGCCGTTGGTATGCCAAGGCCATGTCAGCATGGGCCGGGTGTTTCCACGTGAGGAGTCCCTGCTGAGGCCCAAGTCGGGGACTTCATCGTCAGGTTCTGGGCCTGCGACGCAGCTATCGTGGTGAGGGCCCATGACGGCGTCCGCTTCCCGGCTGCCGAGGCCGGGGACGACACCCCGTTTGACGAGAACAAGACTAAAGAGGAGGAGGAAGAAGAAGAAGACGGAATTGAGGACCGCGCCGCGACCGAGCCTCCCCCGACAAGCATACGCCATTGCCAAAACAACCCTTGGCTTAATTCCCTTGTTAACACCCCGTTCTCTGCAAAACTCAGACAAGCGGCACCTCCTCTCCGCTGCCGTTGGATTGTCATCGGACGCGGCAGCCATTGCTCTTCATGCCAGCAGAGGCACTGCTGCTTCCATCGAACTGCTTGAAACCGGCCGTGGTGTCATCGCGGGAACCTTCTTCGAGCAATCCGACTTTGCCGCTCTCGAACGCGAGCATCCCGACCTGGCGCGTTCTTTCGTCGACCTGCGGGATCAACTGGACACGCCGGCCCCAGGACGCTCCCTTGCTACATCCGAGCACCACGCTGCGGCTGCCGAGACGGAAGGCGGTCGGCGTCGCGAGGCAGGTCCCCTGCTCGCGGTCTGCTTGAGACAATCCGTTCTAAGCCCGGTTTCGGGCGGTTCCTCCTCTCCGCGTCTGAAGCCGATATGCTGGAGGCTGCACGGCCCGACCGTCGTCCTGAACGTCAGTTCGTATCGCTGCGATGCCTTGGTCATTAAGCAATCCGGCATCCGGCTGCTGGAGCTGCCACACCTCTCCCGAAACGCCCTCAACGACCATGCCCGGGAACTTAAATCTCTCGATACGCTTGGATGGCTCTGGGATGTCATCGTCTGTCCCGTTCTTAATTCCGTAGGCTTTACTGGGCCTCCGTCGGACAGTCAGTAGCCGCACGTGTGGTGGATTCCTACTGACAGCTTCACGTTTGAAACTCGCATCCAAATTTCTCATGGGACCCAACGAAGCGATCTATGAACAACAGGTCAAGGAGCTCTTCCCGATGCTGCTGGGAGGACCTGCTTTGGTCTGGTGGGACAACGAAATGCCACCCTTCGTGCAGGGACAATAGATGATCGTCTCGTTAGGGGCTTGCCTGGAAGTACACGCGGCTCGAAGTCTTGGCTGCCGGATCCGAGAGGGACTTTGGCTAAGTGATGTCATTTCCAGAACACGTTCCCCAAGTCGTCTAATGACAGCCCGAACGTGTTCGTTTTCGACAGCACCATTTTCCCGGGTCCTCGAGTTCTGCTCAAACTGCCAGTCCGACCGCGGCAAGGGTCGTATGTTGGAAAATCACCCTCGGGCTTGTGTAGCGTCGTTCATCTGATCTTTCTTTGCCGGAAAGTCGTAACTACTCCCTCAGCCAGTGGTCTGTGCACTGCCGCCAGAACTCACTTCCGGGCCAAAGCGTGAAACCTAGTCGCTATTTTCGTTATCAGCGGGCTGGTGATTATACCCAAGTGGGTAAGTAATCGCACATGTGACAGGAGTCCAGGCTTCCCGGCTGTACGCTCCTTTGACGGCCTTTTCTAAAGACTCCTCATAATCCCAAAACGAACCTCCCTTCGACTGTGAACCAATCTTATTGTCAATGCTGTTGAATTATCCATTCCGCTCCCTATCAGTTCCCCTTCGCGCTTGGGTCCGCCTGCGCCATCGCCTTCGCGACCGCAGGGCGCGACTGCAGATTCCCCAGCCACTTTTTCACGTTGGGGAACGCGTCTACATCGTACCGCTCCTTGACCTCCGGGTCGAACTTGAACAGGGTGATCCAGAACTGCCAGGGAACAAAGGCGAGGTCCGCATACGACACCCGCCCGCCGACCAGCCAGGGGCCGTCGCCGCCCTCGGGCCCGGCCTCGGCGACGCTGCCCTTCTGCTGGGCTAGGTGGCCCTCGAGCACGCCTGTGACGCGGTTGATCTCCTTGACATAGCGCTCTACGGCGCTGGGGAGCTTCTCGGTGTGGTACTTGTGGAACCAGACGAACTGGCCGTAGTAGGGGCCCTGGCCGCTGACCTGGAAGAAGAGCCACTGCCGGGCGAGGGCGGCCTCATTGGAGCCAGCGGGGAAACTGAGGCGGTGCTCCGGGTCGTACTTTTCGACGAGGTACTCGAGGATGGCGCCCGACTCCCAGATGGTGAGGTCCGCGTTGGGGTCGTGCAGGGCGGGCATGCGCCCGTTGGGGTTGATGGCGAGGAAGGCCGGCTGCTTGAGCTCGGAGAAGGCGGTTTCAACGCCCTCGTATGGGATACCAAGCTCCTCGAGCACCATGACCACCTTGGGTGGGTTCGGGCCGTGGATGCCGTAGGCCTTGAGGGGCTTGATTTGGGGGGCCATGGCTGATTGCTTGCTGAGAATCGTAGTGTTGGGATTAATGCTGATAGGGGAAAGTAGTGTATTAGAGGTCAAATAAGGAGATAGAGTACAAAGAGATCGGGATCCAAGGATGAAGGAAAGGCCCCTATATATAGCCGTTAGAGTGCCCTAAACAAGAAAGAAAACAGAGCAGCTTCTGGCAATTCCCCGGGGAGGGTAAATTGGGGGCGCTGAGGGCCAAATGGTAGGCTGTAGAAATGGAAGAGGTATGCATCTTTTGCCAGCCACCATGCATGCCTTCGGAGCGATTGAGCCTGACCACCACCCACTCTCCAGCGAGCCTGACCTTTGCGCGTGCAAACCTCGCATTTAGGCAGCACTGGACCTCACTCATCCCTCGGGCCGCCATGGGTTCCCCTATGGGGGCTTGTGTCTCTGGAGGCGGCGGAGGGAAACTGGCTGTCGGCTTGCCTCCCCAACGATGGATGCACCTTCCCCCCGAAAAATTTTCCTGTCGGACCCACTGTTAGTGGCCGCTAAGGAATCCCGGCCATTTTGGTAGTGGTGCCACCAAAAATGAGCCGGCTGCACAACAGGGTCTAACAGGCCATTTGGCTCTATCTGACCCGCGTTCTCCGACTCCTTTCAACAACGACGTCGGCAACGCAACTGGGCCAAAAGAGCAGAGAATGGCTGGCAAAGGTATGCGGGTGCCTATTGCCAGTCGAGGGGAAGGCCTGCACCCTATCGCCCAGGGCGCGCTTCGCGCGCGCCGAAACCTTCGACAATCGGGTGCTCCAACCTCCGCGCATCACCAGACCGCCCTTCGACTTCCTTTTCGCTTTCGCCTCGTGCACCGAGCCGAACGATTCGAACGCACAAGAAGACTGCAGGCCGGAAAGCAGTTAGAACACATTGGACGAATAGCCGGCCCGGCCGCCGCCGTCCCCCGCCACACACGCGACCCTTTTGGGCGTACACATACGCGACCCTTTCGGGCGTACACACACGCGACCCTCCCGGTCGTATACACACGCGACTCCTCCTCGGTCGACCGCATCCTAACGATACGCACGGCGCAAAATTGGCCTGCTTAGGCACGCAAGCTGCCTAAGCACGCACGCGCAAAATTGGCTTAACGCTCGCGCCTTTGTTTGTTGCCACGCGGTGACTATACTAAAGTATAGGTGGTATCGCACGCGCAAGATCTTGACGCGGCTTTGTTTGCCAACCGTGAAATGTTACGAACTGCCGCGCACCACGTTGGCAAGCCGCGCAGCGTATTCGTTTGATGCGCGATAAACACATAAAAAGTACACAGGGTTGGAATTAGGCCCTCCAGCCCCCGAATTTTTTTTCTTTGGCCGGGCCCAGGGGGGGACTATTGCGGTACCTCCCCGATTAAACCCGGCCGTACTTTATTTCCGGCACCTTGCCGGCTGACTGCTTTTCTCTACCACTAACAGCAGCGCTCACAGCGCCCCGGCGTTTATTCGCCCCTTCTTTTGCCGATTGCCCGCTCACTAACAAAGAGCGCCGGAATGCGGCCCGAACTTCGTGTGCCTTGGGCTTGCCCCTTGGTTTGATTTGTTAGCCGCCTCGATAGCAACATATAGCCTAGTGTCAAGCTTAGGTAGCGCTAGCACGTCGTATGCCCCCTGGGAGGCAGGGACTGGTAGATCCCGACTATAACGACGTTAAATATACTCTCTCTCTCTCTCTCTCTCCTCCAGGCGCTTCGTTCAGCGCCGCCTCCGTTATGTGCAGGCGCGTCCGTCTCGACACCTCGAGGCTACTAACAGACTGGTGACTGCCATCGAGGACGGCCATAGGCATTCGTGGAAAACTATCAGACTATCCAGTTTTAAGAAGCCGCATTTGGGGAGCGACCAAGACGAAACCCACGCAGAGGTCGGGCTGTGAGGGTCGGCCCCTTCTCGCTAGTCGCGCATGAGGTCCAAACTAACGAACGCCACTTTGGCAAAGAAGCAGAGAATGCTTTGCAAAACAAAGAAAATGCCGCCGCGACGCGGCAGCTTCCAGAGCCCGGCACACACCACCAGCACTCGGTCGCCTTCCCGCGCAGATCCGACAAAGCAGCATCGCATTGACAGGATGTGGAGGAGTTTGCCCGTCCTCCCGAGGAAATCCACCAGCTCAGCGTTATCAGCGCGCTCCTTGAACTGTGCCCCAAAAGGCCTGGGGTCTCGGAAGTCCAAGCCCAGTCAATCAATACAAAAAGCCAGCCGGGACCACCAGTGCGTGTTGTATTGCTGCTAGCGCCAAGTACCCGCTGCAGGCTGCTGCTGCAGGCTGCTGATTTTGAGCCAATGCGGCGACGGCGCCAGGAGGCCCCTGCCGAGCAATGAACCGCTGACCCACACGTAACTTTTCTTGGCCCGCAAGTACCACCCGCAACCTTCGCATTACGCTCTCTCTAACCCTTGGGACATCCACCGAAACCGACTTTGTACACGTGGTCGCTTCAGCTTTGCGTAACCCCAACTACAAGGCCGACGCACCAACCTGCAGACCATCAGTCTGGTGGTGATGTCACACAAGCGCGTGTTAACCAACTTGAAACGCGTGGATATCAAAAACTTGTGGCTCAGCGAGGCGTATTACGACGGCAAGATCGAGTTGGCTTATCAAAGATGGCCGACAACCCCGAACCTGCAGCGCAGTATGTGCCCGCTTCCGAGATGCAGGAGTTGGAAGACCGAGGGCAAGGTGTGAGTAACCCCAGGCTCCCCCCAAATTCGCGAAACTGGCCCGGGTAATGGAAGGAATGTTGAGTAACTACAGAAGGATAATGGATGACCGATAACGCAATCACCTCAGTCCCTCGGCTGACAAAGGGGGTTTTGCACTTAGCTCGACTTCTTCGCGCGGCTCCCCCGCGAGCTCTTGCTACACATTCTGTCATACCTCGACCACCGCGACCTCTGCCGGGCGGCTCAGACGTCCAAGCTCTGGAGGAAACTGATCGACAGCAACGAGACGGGGTGGAAGGCGCTATGTAACCATTATGGCTTTAAAGTAGGCAGCGAGCTGGAAAAAGCGATCCAGCAAGGGTGGGCCTGGCAAAACCCCGTGGGCGAATATGGTTGCGAACTCGACTTGAGCCTTCAGAGCCAATCCATCCGCCCGGCGAAGCCCGCGTCCTCCCAGCAGCCGCGCAGCTCGAAGCGGAAGTGCGGTTCGAACAGCTATACGTCGTCGGAGCGCTCGAAGCGTCGTACTAGTGCCCAAAAGGTGCCCCGGGAAGAAAAGGGCGACTCTGAGGCCAACGTCCATATCCAGACAAGCGGAGGCCCGATTGCGGCCGCCACGGCTGCGGCGCTAGCTGTTAGCAACCCCTGCCTCGGCTTGCCCAGCCTCCGTCAACTGCATCTGTTTAAATCACTCTTCCGGAGGCACTACCTGATTCAACAGAATTGGACCAGCGGCAAAATCAAGCCCGGCTATGTTGCCTTTCAGGCACTTTCCAGTGGCCCCATCTGGTATTTCGAGTTCGACGAGGACAAAATCATCGCGTGCAACTACGACGACAAACTGATTCACGTCTATAATACCCACACCGGCCGGCTCCGGCAGAAGCTCGAAGGCCACAAAGAATTTGTTTCGGCCTTGCAATTCGAAGGCAATATCCTAATCTCGGGAAGCTCGGACGGCTCCATCCGCGTATAGGATATCAAAGAGGGCCTCTGCACGCAGGTTCTTTACGGGCACACGTCGGCGATAAGCTGTCTGCGGATTCTTACACCAACTGACACGGGCGTCGTGAAAGATGGCAAGGCGGTTATAATACCGCCCAAGCCGCTCATCATTACGGGCTCGCATGACGGTCAGCTCCGTGTATGGCGGCTTGCCGAGGCCGGCCCGCGGCGGTACATCCAGACGGGCCCGCCGGGCAACGATGCCGAATGCCCCTACTTCCTACGTATCCTGCAAGGCCATACACTCTCAGTACGGGCCATTTCAACCCATTCGGATACGCTCGTATCGGGCAGCTACGATTGCACGGTGCGGGTGTGGCGTATCAGCACGGGCGAAAAGCTACACGTCCTCCGCGGGCATAGCAACTTTTTGTCTTCGGTGATTCTGGACCACAAACGCAACCGGTACATTTCGGCCTGGAAAGACGGGTTGGTTAAAATATGGGACCTCGAAACGGGTAAATGCCTGCGCAATCTCGACTGCCACAAGGATTTATTCTAGCTGGACCTGCGCGACGAGCGGCTCGTATCTTCGCATAGGGGCGCCCTCCGGATTTGGGATTCGGAAAACGGCAAATGCAAAAGAATCCTGACGACGGGGCATATTGATGACCTTGTTAGCTGTTTCCAGCACGACGGGCGCAAAGTCATCTCGGGCGGTGGAAAAACGGTCAAGATGTGGGACATCGGTACGGGCGAATGCATCGAGGATCTCCTAACGGACCTAGGTGAGGTCTGGCAAGTCAAGTTTGATTGGCGTCGCTGCGTCGCTGCCGTACAAAAAAAGGGTCGTCATTATGTCGAAGTAAGCCTTGCTGCGGCCCTCGCTTCTGCTCTGTTCCTATTCCTAACGGTCGATCTCCCCCTTTAAATCCTTAACTTCGGCGCCGTCCGCGATGGGAGGCCTCGCGAAGAGCTCGGCAAACGGATCCTGGTCGATGCGTCCCCGGCCCATAGACGTGTCCCCCGACCCAGGTAGCGGCATTAAGTTGCCACGAGCCGGCAAATACGTGCCGAACCCGTTATTTATAGTGTTGCACAGAGTCTCCTGGCTGAGGACACGGGAGGCGGGAATGGACTTGCCCCCCGGCTTCTCTTGGGACTCCACGTCGATCGAGGTCTTCTCTCCCTTCCACTTCTGTTCGGTCTGATCGTATTTTTTCGAAACCCTGTCTCTTTGTCCCTTGTCGATTTCTCGTCTCGTGTGGTCGATCGGCCAGCAAGCCACTGCGAGCGTTTCGAGTCGAAATTCCTTATTAGGCCTGGGTGGCGAGGCTCCGTCTGTGCCCCCCGTACCTCGAGGCCTGCAACTACTGTAGCTATCGTCACAGCATTCCCCTTTAAATACGGCGCAAGAAATTGTTACAATATTCGCTGGAAGCGCCTGAACCAGAACCAGGACTGTCCCACCGTGGACCCATTGCTCCTGACGGTGTTCGAGAATCTGATCGCGGCCACCAGGTGCATCGAGCTGGTGTACCCCACTTTGTAATCCAGCGGAGAGGGTCTAGAATCATCACGCAATTAGGGGCATAAGGGCCTGAGAACATAAATTGAGACCGTCCCCTGCGACACTTTATGGGCAGAGAGATGAGAACAATAGTATATACTATAATATTTCCATTAACATCATAGTGCGCAACTCATCTGAAGATCAGTACACGTCCTGGGCCCAAGGCCATAATCAGATAAAGTTGGTTGGGCCTCGCAAATTACAATCTTCTCCGCTCGTGCGCCCTTTGCGAGTTTGATCCGTTCCAAGCGCAGTGCAGTTTCGTCAGATCCATTCTGTCCCATAAGCCCCCTCGCCTCGCCCCACCATCCCTTCGTCTCTTACTTTAGGGGTTGACGTATTTAGGCTCGATTGTGTTCCAGCCGTCATACTGCGTGACGTTCAGGCCGCTAACATCGACGTTTCCAAAGATGCGCAAGTTGAGCGGCTGCCACTCGCGCTTGTCGGCGAGGAACAGGCGCGCGGCCTCGGGGAGGCGGTTGAACTCCTCCTCCGTGCTGATGTCGAGGCGGTTCCCGACGAAGACGCCGCAGCGCCGACAGAAGAGCTGGCTCCCGACGCGGATCGAGTAGGCGCCGAGGTCCTCCACCCCGCCCCCAGCGACCCGGATGACCACCTGGTCGCGGTCCGGATAGACCCAGGTGGCGCCGATGCGCTGGCAGATGGAGCAGTTGCACTCGACCACGGCCGTCTCGGGGTCTTCCTCGAATGGCTTGGCGACCCTGAGGGCTACGGTCACGTCGCCGCAATGGCAGTTGCCTTGGTACAGCTTGCCGCCGCCGGCTTCCTCGAACTTGCGGGCCGGGTCTGGGAGCCCTTCGAACGAGGGCGGGACGTACTCGGGCTTGTACGACTTGCCGTCGTAGCTGATTTTGGCGATAACGCGTTGTTAGTATGGCAACCAACGAAACAAGAACCGAACGGCTGCTCACTTCTTCTTGGGCATCTTCCACAGGTCAAGCGGCCCCTGGACGGCACGGACGTTGACCGCGGTTTCGCTGGGCATGTTGGTGTAGGTGTTGATGACGGCGATGCCGCATTTGGCGCAGGACATGTGTGCTATGTCGCCGCCACCGAACTTGTACGTGGTAAGGTCCTTGGCGACGTCGCCCTTGACGACCTTGAAGTCGTCGTTGGGGACCATGGCGAAGGCGTAGTTCTTCTTGTAGCAGATGCTGCAGTTGCACACCATGACCTCCTTGATTTCGGGGATGACGGCCTCGAAGACGAAGGCGCCGCAGTGGCAGTTGCCCCGGTACGTCACCTTCTCCTGGCTTGCAGGGGTTTCGGCCATGTTGGGCGATCTATTCGGATAGCTGGCAGGCGGCGGGAGTGCGTGAGCGAGATTGGAATTTGGGTGCTGCCCAGAGATACATCAGTAGCTAGCAACAGGTTCGGCTTTTTCCATCTTATAGTGTCGAGCGGAGACCGAACAGAGTTTCCTTGGCCTCCGAGACTCCCACCCCCTGGCTGCCCCTCTTGGCGTTGGTGTTCTAGCTCCGGCCGCACTCAAAGCCCAGAGCGACACAACTCGCCCATACTGTTACCCAAGAAAAGGAAAAAAAAAAAAAAAAAAAGAAAAAGAAAAACCCAAACCCCCAAATCTTCCTCACCGCCTCCCAGAGTTCACCGTTATGTCGGTTGTCATGATGATGCGCCCCACGTTCTCCTGTTCACTCGGCGCGAAGCTGTTTGCGAGGTTCGACGATGCGTTCGCGTAGTTGCCGGTCGCGATGCCGCCGCCCTCGGGGCCTATCTCCCGGAGGGCCAGCTCCTCGGTGCCAATGCTCTCAGACCGGGCGCCACGCTCGCCGGTGAAAGACTTGTTCAGGTTGGACTTTTGCGGGCCGGCCAGGGTCGGGCGGCCGTAGCGGATGTAGCTGCTACGGTCGCGGCGGCCGCTGGTGAGGCCCAGGCCCGGGAGGAGGCGCGAGAGCATCGGGCGGAGGGTGGGCAGGTTGGACGCGAGGATGGAGACGCCGAGCTCGACGCAGGACCAGATGGCCGCGCCGATGTTGTCCCACGATGGGTCGGTGCTGACAACGCCGCTGTAGAGGGTGGAGAGCCTGTAAATGGAAATAATGCAGACGCTGGTCGGGAGTTAGTAAGGAAGGTGGGTGGGTTATGGCGGTTAGTTAGGGGTTTCCATTTACAAGAAACCCAAACAAAAAATGCCCATTACCATGAACCTTTGCTTTAGCGGGAGCTGGAGCTTCCAGACCGAAGGCAATGGTATACAAAAAATGGCAATATCGGTGGTCATGCTCATTGCGGAAAAAAAGTACCAAATAGGCAGGGTATCGAGGCATTTATCAGCTATGCTGGGGACGATAATGCTAAAGGGTAGACACGCGAAAAAGTTGAAAATGGCCTGTACGACAGACCAAATGCAAACGTAAATAATGAACCAAAAGCAAATAGTTCGTACGACTTTGTTTTGGAAAATACGCCTGTATTGGAACAGGAACCCCAGCTTTGCGACGTTTATCCCTGCGTTATAGCTAACGATGCCGACCATAAGGAACTGCGAGTGGTGTTAGACGAGGGGGCGTAGGGGGGACCAGGCGGGATGCCCTGGAGAGTGGAAATATTATATAAAAAAGGCACCTTTAACTGCTCCAGTGTCTCGGCCATTGTGACATTTTCGACATGCCTTCCCATGCCGTACTTGACCTCGAAGCACATCACTATCGAGTAAATGATGGCCAGTACCTTGAGGATCCCATGTTCGGTCAGTATCAATTCGTTGTCGATGAAACAACACTTAACGGGAAAATTGCCGGCTGGCCCAAATCGTCAACTTACGGTGGCGACCAGAATGGCCCAGTCATTTTTGCCTACGGCCTTTAAAATCGTGGCTCGGGTGAAAAAGCGAAGCGACGTGAAAATCACGTTGACCACGAGAAAGCCGATAGCAATGCCAGCGACCACTGGCCCGTTGGTCTCGGTGCGGATGTGGGTTGGAGCCTCTGCCATGGCGTCGGACGTGCGATGTTGGAGGGGCCGCGGGAGGGGTGGGCCGGCCTGTACAGGCACGGCTTGTACGTTGACGGGAGGAGGGTCCGGTCACCGGGTGGTGCGGTCGCGAGGGGGCTTCGAGGGAGATGTTTGTGGAGCTCGAAAGGAGCGCCCTTGAGAAGCAAATCCAAGGTGGGATCGAGGTAGTTATATTTCCGGCGGGCTGGCGATGATCAATCTTGCAGATCGGCAGAGTCCGCTCGTTAATCCGGGGCAGGAGTCGAGAAACAGGCTGATGCTACGCTTGTTAAGGTATAACGAATGCAGATGAAGGTGTCAATCATTTCCTCTGTGGCGTTAAGGTTATCGAACAGCCCAGGTGTCCCTCTAACGTTTTGGCCAGGGGTGCTTTGCATGAACAAAAGATCTGCAGTTTAAGCCATGCCGGGCGTGCTGAACCCTCCTGCACCACTGCTATCAAATTTACAGCGCCCTCCAGGCTATCACCTGCCTGGAGGAGACGGCGCCTCCTTTTCGAGCTTAACGCGCAACAGACGGACATATGCGCGAGAGACTGGACCGGCAGGCTACGGTAATGCGGCTGTTACTACTGGAATTACTGGAGAGAGGCATTTGTGTAAGGTGCTGCAGTTCCAGTCGCCCGTCTTGGGGGTGGCAGTAATGTGGCGGGAGTGTCGTTTCCTTGACTTCGACTTTGCTGTAGAGACGCTGCGGCGGGCTAGGCACGGGGATTTTGAGGGGGCGCTTGCGCTTGCCATCCGGGGTCATGCTGGCGCTTGTGATTGGCCTCGTCGTGAACACCGTGCGTGGGAATCAAAACCATCCTGCCGGAAGCATCCTGCTTGGAGGGGGTACCACTAGTCGCATGCACCGGCCTTTTGGGGCTCTAAGAGTGCGGTCGAGAAGTTGAAGTACCAGTAGTTCACGATCCGTGCGTACGTACGTATCATAGTTTTCCCGCTTGACCGAGTTCAGATTTGCGACAAAACGGGTTTGCGGCGCTAGTTCCAGAAGGAAACGGACTTAATTGCTCCCAACCGGAAGGCTTGCGGGACGGTCCCGCAGAAAGAGAGCCTCACCCAATCAACAAAGCCCAATCAACAAAAGCAATTAGAGGAAGGAGGGGAATCGCGAGGCGGGCTAGCCAGGATCATAGCGACTGGGTTGCTCGGTCACGGCCTCATGCCAGGATCAAGAACATTACGAGCCCCCTTATGCAACAGCAGACAGCGCGCTAATGTTAGCCGATGTGGCACGGACAACGAAGCCCAATAACATGACGGTTCTTCAAAAGCAGGCTGGCGCAAGTGCAGGAGCTGTGGATGGGACACTCAAACTAATGGGGATAGCTGCTATCTAACTACCTGATTTAGTTTGGTGGCCAAAGCTGGACGAGGGCCCGAAGTGAATGGCTGTCAAATCAAGGGAGCAGGAAGATGGTATTCCGGTTGGAGTTGGCCCTGCAGGGCCGGATCCTGTGGGATCCGGGAAGTGGGGTGCAGCCCTTATCAATTGATAAGGGTTGCCAACTCTCCTATCTGCAAGCGAGGCCCTACTGGCCGTGACAATGGCACAAAGCGCTTGAAGATCTCTCGGTTATCCAAATAGCAGCCGCAGATGCCCGAGTAGGCCAGGGACCACAAGTCACCTTTGGGAGGAGCAACAGAGGCCAGCACCGCCAGTCCGCGCGAGATGGACAAAGATATTGGCAGGAAAGTCCAGAAAGCTATGACGCGCTAGGGCGATCCGTGGCGTCGCATGGGGCGGTGGGGCTCCCACTACCGGCTGGGCGGTAAGCGAGGAAATCACGCCACAGCAGCGTCCGAGCGAAGCACGAACTGGCAGCG
>JNVV01000049.1:185462-211883 GCA_000733355.1 Falciphora oryzae
CTCAACATCTTGATGCCCGCAGAAGCTTGGTACTCAAGCGGTGTGCTTAAGCCGGAGATGCAAAAGAGTGAGGCCAGCTATCGGCTCCCGTCGGAGTGGGTCTCCGCGATGCGTTGGGCGTACAGTCCCCGCCCGCACGCATGTAGGATTGAGCCTCCAACGGGCTGCAAGGAGTTCGGCGGGCAGCGTTTAAGAGATCACATTACGGACAGCCGGGGCCGTATTTGCATCGCGCAAGGCGATGTAGTTTCTGAAGATCGCAACAGGATTGGTCAACGGCAAAGTTGGCGCTGGGAGGGTGCCTTTGGACGAGCGCGCCACTGCCTTGATCGCGGAATTGAACCCAATTTTGAAAAAATCGCCTTTCAGAAGCAGGAAAATTGGAAAATTTGGGAGCATTTATGGCCATGCTTCCATTCGATGGACAACTGGACGATGGTGTAACACTTCGGGACTACCAAAGGGTTGGGCAAGACGACATGCAAAAGTTGAAGGAGCGGTCAGCGAGGGGTATTGGTTCACAATTGGCAAAGGTGGCGGACGAGTTTTTGACATCTTTGCGGGAAGGCGAAGCGTACCTTAGAAGGGCTTGGGAAGATGTCGACGAAATAGAACTGGTGAAATCATCCTTGGAGCACCAAATGGAGCTATTTGAGCGCGCGTGAAGCTCCAATGTGGCAGCCGCACGGGCAGCAGCGGCAGGATGAGGAAAGGAAAAAGATTACAACAACTGGCTAACTTTTTTTTTTCCGAAGGCGTTAGGAGGCTAGCACAGAATGAAAATTCAATCTCATTTCAATTGGTTATGTAATTAGTCAGCACGTCAGCCCAGGCTGACGTGCTGACTAATCGATGCTTGGTGGCATTTATCGATCAATGCTTTGCTCGCCGCGAGGTCGGACCTTATGCTTCCGCTCCGGCGGTATTCTTTCGAGCATTCGGGCGTACGTGTCGTTGAGGTCTCGCGGCAAGGATTGGAGGGCCGTTTCAACCCCTTCTCGGTCAAGACAGGCCTGGAGGCTATCTAGCTGGCATGCCACCCATCGGAACCTAATATAATCATTAGCAGGTGATTCGGCACAAAGCAAAATGGTGCGATACGCACATCCCATTCGATTTTTTTCCAATCGTTTCGCGAATTTCGTTAAGCACTAACAAAACCTGCGCCCTAATATCGGTCTACCGTTTTTAAAGGACCGATATAATTAGATTTGACCTCTGATCCGCCTCGCGCCACGTCGATGAATCTCTCCCATTTGGCCTCACCCTTTTTGGTGCTAATTGGCAGCTTCCGCGCTTCGCCTTTCCTTTCCTTCCATTTTTTGTATCCGACGCACTCGTCTACTATGATATGCTTATAAGCAGCGACTAGGAGCTGCATTTCGGTATGCCGCTCGAGCACGTCGTTTCGCGTTTACGCGCAAAGCTCATATTTCTCCGTGTCGGTTTCGCAAAGGCGGATCTGCGTGCGGAATTGGTTGATTTGCCGGGTTTGGTTGAGGCTTAATACGAGGAAGTCGTCGCCGAGATCGCCGGCGGGAATTTTATTAACAGGAGCCATAGTGCATCGAGCCATGCTTTATCCAGCTATGGAAGTGAAGAAAAAGAAGATGATGATGTGAGTGGGCGGTGCACAGCAACTGCCTACTTGAGGGCTAAAAACCGCCAGCTGTAGAGCTACGAAGGTGGGACATGCCTTATGCTTTGAGGAACGAAAGGCTTTTAGAGGACGGGCTCGCGGAGGAAAAAAGGGGGTGCTAAAAACCATAAGGAAGCATCACGTGACTTTGTCGGCCGACGAGGGGCGTCTTCCAGCCGGCCTGGGATCGGACGGGGGTGGCGGCATCGGCGGCGTACGCGGAGCGACGGCAGCGCCAGCAAAAGCGACGCTTCACAAACGTTGAGCGCACAGAGGACGAGCACCCCTAGTGCTTGCCCGCCTCGCTTTTACCGCTGTGGATCTGATGGTGGCGATGCGAGGTCGAGGGCGCGTTGTAATGAGCACGAACTTGTAAACTAACACGCAGACTTGTTAGTATTCCGTCGTCGCATTTATACAAATTGTAAAAAGCCAGCAATACATACCCTTTGGCGACCCCTTAACTCCTCCTTTTCGTCGCTTTCCAGAGTCCTTGAGCTTTCGTTGCCGAGGTTGAACCGCCTGTGGTCCCTTTTATACCACGCGCTGAGCAGCTTGCCGCTAAAAGTCAGGTCGTTGTCGTCGATTAGCGTGGCCATTAGCTAGGTGGGCGCAGGTTATTAGGGCCAGCTAGTGCGCCTGCACCTCCATGACGTCAGCCCGGAAGTGAGTCGTAACAGCTCGCCCCGGGTCCATCTCGATTACCTAAACGTTCTAGCGAGCACGGTAGATGTGGTCGGCGTAAAGCCGACGAGAAATCGCCGAAGCAGGGTTTTGGGGATCCGCTAAGGCCGTAACTGATGGGTCAGCCAGCGTACTAAGCGCTAAAAGTTTACTGATTGTCGCGTCCCGACGGAGGATCCCAGCAGGGCTGCATAAAAGGGTTAGCAAAAGGACCACGCATAAGCCCGGGAGTAAAAGCAACTTACAGTGGCTTACGGCGGAACCCACATAGGGCACATAGCTAGCACCGGCCTTCCGGATCACCCTATTGGAAGCAGATGAAAACGAAGGGGTGGGTGGTACCTCCAGCCAAGTGAAGACCGACGTGGCAGTTGCCACAACAGGCGCCCGAAAACCTTACGGGCCGGTTGAGATCCGCATAATGAGGCACTGCGTACCGGATCCGAATGGGACTGCGCAGCCGATCGACGATGGCGCGGCCCATCGCTCGAAAAGGCGCATCAGGGGTGTTGGGAACGGTATAGCTCTGACATTCCCGGAGCGCCCATACGGGCATTACACCCGCAGGCCGAGCCTCCAGGTAGTAAGATTCTCGCCACGTGGTGAGACCTCGAGGTTCCCAGTAATGGTCGGCCAGGCCCGAAAGATTGATCCGATCCGGATCGTTATGCTGGCTTGACGGAGCCCGGGCATCCTCGGCGGCTGGACCGGAAACGGAGCGTTGGGGAGGCCAGGTCCGAGTATCAGCGTCGTGCCTAGGGTCGGCCCCAGTTTCGAGCCAAGCAGGAAGCGGGCGACACCCGTGCCGCGGGAGTTCGGGGAACGGAGGGAAAGTGATTTCCATAGATTTCGACGGCGTAAACCTGGTCGTTACGTGGTACCGATTGGGAAACACCCGGTTAAACGGGCCGCCGATGCCGGGAACGTTTTCCCGGAGCCCAAGGAGCTGCCGAAAGTGATCCCGAGCAAGACGATTGCCACGGAAGTTACTATCGAAAAAAGATGGATGCTGTTGGAAGCGCAAGCCCGAGCACGATTCAACCTCCTCATGCGGACGAGCGGGCTTTGGAGGCGGAGCAGAAGGATCGGAAAGCCGAGAACGAGCAGAAACGAAGGAACCGGTCGGCGTATTCCCCATCTATGCGAGGCGGCGGCGGAGACGCGAGAGCGAGCTCCATCGGACCCAGTTTGAGACGGCGCCCGAGGAGAAGATAAAGTGCCGAAGTTCCAGTTGGTCGCGTCGGCTTGCTAAACCGAGCGAGAGGAGCTGGAGCCGGACTGAGGATGGGGTTGACAACTCGAGCCTTCGCCGAAGCTGCCCGACCGAAGAGGATGGAACGTACGCAATCCGCGGCGGCAGAGATACGCATCTCCATAGCTTCGTCGCGCGCGCGCGCTTCCGGGGACTTGATTCTGGGCATCTGGGCGTTTATTTGGCGGCGGGAGGCGAGGAAAGAGATGGCGGGAGGGCGGGTAAGTGACGGTTCATGACGTAGATCACGCGGTCACAACGCGTGCTTTTTTCCGTTAAAATCTCACGCGTTTGATTGCATGGGGAGTCGAACGCACGGGCCGTTCATGCTACTGTCGGGTTCATGCAGTTGCCAGGGAAGACTTGGATTTATATGGGAAATGCTAACAAATTTAAGTATCTACAGAAAACGCCAGATTGCACGAAAAACGTCAGGTTGCACGAAAAACATCAGGTTGCACGAAAAACGTCAGATTGCACCACCGCACTAAATCCCCAGAGGGTCGATTGTGCGAGGCGTTTTTAGCCCGCACAAGTAGTGTTGTGCTCCTCCCCGTTATCGCTCAAGCTTGATAACTTCACCTTTTTTCCCTAAGACCGGCCGCTCGGAGGACCCCTGATGGGACATTTGCCAATTATGGAGGTTTCGTGCCCGAGTAGGATTTACAATCCCACATCGGGTAAAGGAATGGCGAGGCGCCCTTAATATCTGCAAATCACCTGCAGGTCATGGATATTACCCGGCAACGAGTAGCACTATTTTGGGAAGCTTACAAAGGCTTTTCCAGGCCCATATTACCTTTGCGGCAATATAACCATGCATTGGTTCGTTGAAGGAGTGTAGCGTTTCTCAGTGGCCCAATGGAGCATGGCTGGTAGAGATGTCACCGGTATAGCTTGGCACTAGAGTTGATGCGAATATAAAATTACCTAGTTTTAGGCCTAGTTTTTTCGTCGCTTATATCTACCTACGCAGAGTTCCATCCAAAAAGTCAATGGCCTCAACAGTCTAGTCTCGACATAGCGAAAGATGCGCGGTCTCGTCTACGCCTTCGCGTTCCTCTCGGGAGCTCTTGCCCAAACGCTGAACACGTCAGAAATCTCTATCAGAGCAGTCTCTTATAGTGGCAATGGCTGTCCACAACGCACAGTCTCTACCAGCCTCTCCCCAGACAAGACGGTAAGAGCACCTGAGTTTCCCTTCCAAGCAGAAATGAGAATAAAAAACCACCGAAACACTAACACCACGGTCACCACAAGACAATCACCCTCGGATTCGACGCCGTCCACCTCTTCCTGGGCCCCGGGGCGACCAGGATGGACACAGTCAAGAACTGCGTAGTCCATGTCCAAATGACATACCCTTCCGGCTGGGCCTTCGTCATGAACGGGACGCGGTGGCACGGGCTCTTCACCCTGGCCGACGGGGTCACCGCGAGATTTTACACCCAGTTCGAGTTGAACTCCCGCGACCTGCAGACCATCGACGTGCCGACGGTCAGCATCAATGGCTCGGCTGCCGTCGCGGAGCAGCTGTTCAACGTGGAGCTACCCGTCCTGAACGAGATGACCTCGATGTGTCCCGGCGGTTCCGATATGATCATAGTCCATGACCGCTGGTCTCTTACGGCCTCGAGGGCAGATGCGGTCCAGGAGGAGTGGATGGTCGAGGGCACGCCGCTAGTTCACTCGCTTCAGCTGCGGTGGGAGGAATGTAAACGTCAGATTTACGGGCAGTCATAGGCGGAATAAGTTACGTTCCCAACACCTCTGGCGCATGCTTATCTACCACCATATGTTATCGCTACATTCTACACAAAGACGAATACACCCACTAGGTAGGACAGACAAACGGCTACGATCTCGAACGCAAACATGTCAGTTACCCTCCCTAGACTTACGGTGGTCTACTATAACGTCGGTGGGTGGGAGGGTACGAAGCCACGCCATAAATGCTTTAGCGGCAGCTTGCTTTTCTTGTGTGGCCACCGTAAGCCCCGTATATCTGTAAGGGAGGTAGGCCGGACGAGTGCAAGCCGGAAGGAGTTCGGCCGTTCTTTGCAACGAGGTCGTAAGCCTGCCGGGCAGGCCTGCCCTGGGCCCACGGGCGTTGGGAATCGGCTTGGCCGCTGCGGCCAGAGGGCGGTCTTCCGGAAAAGGCAAAGTCTGGCAATTCCAGGGAGCCAAAAGGGCACCTGGCGGCACCCCCCATCGTCCTGCTCAACGCCCTTGCAGCGATCCAGGCCAGCCACGAGCTTGAGGATTCCAAAGTTCCCGAGATCCTCGAAGGCGCGTTCAAGGAGTACCCTAAAATGGCAAAGAAATCCAAGAACAACCCCGGCTACGGCTTTCAGGGACTCGCATATGACCGCCTTTTCCCTTCGACTCTTGAGCACTCCGGGGATAGAGACTGCAGCGACTGCGATCCAGCCCAGGCAGTTGATAGGGATGAGCGAGACACGCAGGTGCCCGAGATTCACTACGGTGTCATCGCGTCTGGGAACACGCTCATCAAAGATGCCACTATACGCGACCAAATTTCTGGTGACGCCGGAGAAGATTGCATTTGCGTTGAGATGGAGGCGGCCGGGTTGATGGACCGCTTCCCCTGTCTTGTGATCCGTGGCATCTGCGATTATGCCGATACACACAAGAACGACCGTTGGCAGAGATATGCCTCCGCCACGGCCGCCGCCTATGCAAAGGAATTCCTCGCCTTTGTTCCGGCGGCAGAGGTCGAGGAAACAAAGAAGGCATCGGAAATACTGCAAACCAGTTAGTCGACCTCTATGCCCCCGCGTGCGTATAGCTAGTCCAGCAGCTGAGCTAATGTTATATACGTATCTCCCAGTCGAAGCGTCCGTGGGCCAAGCTCAACAAGACATCAGCACTCTGGTGTCTGATGGCCACTTTCGTGACATCAAAGATTGGCTTTGTGCCCCTGATCCTTGCACCAATCTGAATGACGCAAGAAAGAAAGTCCAGAAAGGAACTGGAGCTTGGGTGTTCCAGAGTGCCGCATTTCGCGACTGGGAGGCACACCCGGACAGCCGCTTCCTTATGTTGGGGCTGTCCGGGTGTGGCAAAACAATCCTCGCATTCAACATCATTACTTGGTTACTTTCAAGGGAGCAAGATTCTCACGTCACTCTCTTCTTCTTCTTTGACTTTAGAGATGGAAAGAAGGAGATTGTTGATCAACTCCTGCGGTTACTCGTGTTCCAGCTATACACGAAAGTCGGCTCGTGCCGAGCCGCCCTCGATACCGCCTTCAACTTTTCCAAACCCGGGTTAACATCAGCCTTTGCCGATAACATTTCGAAGATCCTGCGACGGATGTTCAAGGCATGCGGCAGCAAAATATTTATCGTTTTCGACGCGCTTGACGAGTGCACCACTCGGAAGGATTTGATAGATTGGCTGGAAGATGTTTTAACCGAGAGCATAGCTAGCATCTCTATCGCCGCAACCGGCAGACCCGAGGCCGAGTTTGAGAATCGGTTTTTAAGCTGGAAAAAGCAAGATGTCGCTGCGAGCTCCGCGGCTCCCATCAGACGCGATATATAGTCGTTCGTCGAGGAGAGGCTCCGGGACAAGGCCTTTCAACGATGGAAATCAAGGCCAGACGTCTTACAACAAATTAAGAGTGATGTTCTCGATAAAGCTGGAGTGATGTAGGTCATCCTCAAAGCTGAACTACCGCCGATCATATCGGAACTTTTTGGCGCCAAGTCCATCTTTTTTATGCTAACCGAAATTTTTAACAGGTTTAGGCTGGCAGCCTGTCAAGTCGACCTGCTGGCGGACTGCCAAGATTTCCCAGAGGTCCAGGAGCGACTGGAGACTTTGCCAAGGACCCTAACCGACATATACTCTCGAATTTTGGAAACCATCCCAGAGGGGCGACGCAGAGACAGGACCATTCGCCTGCTGCAGCTCCTTTGCTACTCGCAAGGCCGTATAACTTTCCACGAAGCCATCGACTACATTGCGACTGACATTGACTCTGGCCGCTTCGACCCGGATAACAGGCTGCCAGAGCCTGGGGAGTTGCGAACATTTTGTGGGGGCCTGATTGTCACTTCTACCGCGTAAAACTTCGACCAATCCACACCCACATACCTGCAGCTGGCTCACTTGTTAGTTAAAGAGTATCGGCATAGGTAGGGTCTGGGAAGGCAGTGAATGTTTTGGGCGGCACGACGTGTGTCATATTTGCACTTATAGAGAAGATGACTCGACAATGGACCCACGTCTCGTGTTGTCCTCAATGTGTGATTAAGACGGGCTCCGTACCCGTTCGGACTAGAGATTTGCCTTTGCTAGACACCGGACAAGATCTCCTGCTTTCGTGTTACATTACCGCCAAGGGGTAGCCAAACCGTAAAACAGGGCACTAGTGGACGATTTCATGTGCGCGCGACACATCTACAATGGTTTCTGCCCGTATATCGAGTAGCTTTGGGCCGTTCCATCACATGTCAGCGCCGAGAAAGCAGCCCGAGACGGGGTAGCTAAGAACATGTTACCAGACTAGGGGGCACAGTATTTACACATCCCAATATGCATGAAAGCTCAGGTTGTTAAAGTCTTTGTTGACGGCGGCGCAGAACTCGCGGACCTCGTCTGCGGTCCAGCCGAGGAACCGGGTGAAGAGGCGCAGGTAGATGCTCTCGAGGTCCGCCATGCAGACGTGCTGCGCCCACAGGCCCAAGTAGCGCAAGCGCTTGTCCCTGGGCCAGGGCGCGTGCGGCCAGCAGCGCCGCGTGACGGTGATGCCGACGAAGCCGGCCCGCTCCAGCACCCCTGCCAGCTTGGGCGTCAGGTCGCAGGGCCGCCCGGCCAGGACGGACGCCTGCTGTATCAGCTCGGACCAGCGCACGAGGTGCGACTCTTTCGGTAGCGTGCCGTCGTCGCACCGGACGGGGAGCTTCGTGTCTTGGATCTTGAAATAGCCGCCCGGCTCGAGGTTCCTGGAGGGGGTTATGGCGTTAGCCGCTGCCGAGTGGCCACCTTTGGAGAGGTTGGCTATTGCTGGGGTGGAAAGACTTAATTCGAAGGCACTCGTGGCAATCCTTTCCCAGCTCTCGATACCCCATGTGGACAGCATCGCCCTGGCAAATATGAAGTCGAAGCTGTCCGAGAAGACCCAATCATTCTCTATGTCGTCAATGAGGAAGCGACAATTTGCAGAAACACTGTGTTGGTGGCCGTAAGCACAAGAACCAGATGTGCAAGCGTTGTTTGAGGAGACCATGTACGCACAAGGTCGGTTGTATGGGACTCAGGTCGACACCATCCACTTGGGCTTCTGGGTGCCTGTCGGCTGAGCCGAGACACAGGGTCGGGTTAGCACAGCCAGCCTTGGAGGGAGAGATCGATCCGGCTTACCATAGTCGAGAGCCCAAGCGCTAACGCCCGTGCCGATGTCCAGGACGTGGCGGGCGCCGTCGTTCTTGGGACATTGGCATAGCCGGTCATCGAATGTCACCTTGTAAAGGTGGTGTAGCAGCTCCATGCGGTTTTGTTCGGACTACGAGAGGTGCGTCAGATATATGATTCCATAGGGTAGCCCCCGTAGAAGGGAGGACATACCTCGTTGTTGGGCATCATGTACTCTTTTTGGAGAGAGAACATATTTCATGTCAGTCACTATTCTCGGGCTTGGAGATATTGTGCCATTATCGCGTATCACCCCAGGCTCGTTCTCCGCTACTGTCTGTCGCATAGTGCGGCATTGTGCAACCACATTTTGGGGACGGCATTTGATTGAGTGATGGCAGTTTCGTGTCCGTGCTAACCACACAGCTGGGCACACAAGACCCGCGCAGCAGCGCCCGGGGGCTTGGGTGGGGGTTAGGGGCAAAGAGGGGGTTTCGTTCGATAAGAGACGTAGACCAGACTCACTGCCCTCGCTAAGTTTGTGATAGGTCCTGCCATTTTCCACATGGGATTCCAGAACGCTACTGCGGATCGAGCCCGTGTAAATGTCGGATCTGGCATCCTGCAAAAAGTCAGTTTGGAAGCGTTCGGACGGGGTTGGCAGGTCGGCAAATGACCAGGTGGTTAGTTGGGCTGGAGGAAGCAACACACGACATGAAATCCTGAATCGCCGTCGTCGGATCCTGACATTTTCTTCCGGAGTTTTCGAGAGGCGTCCAGGCAGCAACGGAGAACACAAAAAGCAAGGAACGCTAGGGAATATGGAGGATGCGCTTGGCGATAGAGCCCGAATGGTGGGTTCAAGGAACTTGTTGCTCTTGCACTCTTCTCTCAGCGTCCGCGGGTGACTTCAGCCATTGCCAAGGGATCGAGGGGATTCAGCGGGCACCAGGTCGATCGCGAGGGCGGGGAAAGGAACAGGCAGGCGGGGAGCAGTATATGTGAGAGAGAAGACGGCAGGCACCACAGTGGGTTCGGCTCGATGGGGAACGACGGGATGGGGCGGCCTGCGGCTCTGATGAGAGTCGACCAGACGTGTGGCCCGCTCCCGCGCAGCTGGTTCGGCCATCCATGGCCCTTGGGCGGAGGGCCAGGTATCGCGGCCCACCAGCACAGCAGATAACAAAGCGAGCGGTCCCGGGGACCAGGACGTGGGACCGATGCAGACTCCCAGCGACAAGGAACCGAAGGGCACGGGGACACACGCACATCAGGCTGAGGCAGACTCCGCAGAAGCTCCCCCGAAGAGGCACGCTGCAGCGCTAGTGCTGCTTGGCGGTTGGCGCGGGGCTGCCCCGCCAGTTGAGGGGCAGGCAAATTGGCGGGGCTGACTCTCCCTTCCAATGGCGCTGCACGTTTGCTGCGGCTGATTCCGGGAAGGCACTAAGGAGCGTTTGGTCCGGCTCCTGCCACCAGGTTGCTGGTGCTTGTCGGTTTTTTCTCCAGGGATCTCATTATGGGCATCCAGTTTTTTGTGCCACGACGGAGAGCATCTCTTTGCCTTCGACGCTAATGCTCGGCCTTTTCCACATCGCACAGAGCACCATGCTCCTGCGTGTGCCGCCCTAACCAAAAATGTCCGCGCCCTCTCTCCCGGCCCGACAGCCGGCAGGATGCACTACTGCCCAGAGCACCAGACTGCTTACTCGCGGACTCGCCTTCACCGCTATTCCTATAGATACTTTCGATCTTCACGTTGTCCGCGCCAAACCCAAGTCGGTGGTGGTGCTGCTCCAAGTCAACATCATGCTTCTCGCCGAACTTCTGGGCTGGGCGTGGGCTTTGTTATCGGGCCGAAGACCATCGAAGCCAGCACCGTTCTGGTAAGAATTGGCATCACTGGGGCTGGAGGTTAGAATTGGGCTCGTAGGGGTAACCGCCACATTCCCCCGTCTCCCTTCGCCGCTAGCTCACGAGCTGCCGGGGTTGTTTCCCCAATTCCCAACGGTGAGACGGGCTTCCCATGATGCGTGTACTTGCCGATATGTGTGGACATGGGTCTGCTGCCCGTCAGGAGTCGCCAGCTGTCATTCCGGGAACCATGAATGTTCCCGCATAGACTGGCGCGTGTGGAACCAGACGACGGGGTACCAGTACCCCAAATCCAACTATTCACGGAACCTCAAGGACGCAATTGCGTCAGATCTTACCCGACATCCTCTCACCATTGGGTACCCCGGTAGCTGTGAACCACTCTTATTTTTTTTTCTCTTCCTTTGTCCCTTTGGGTTGGGTTGAAAGCCTATTCCCCATATCTATAAACATCCCCTGCAACACTTCCATTTCCGAAAGGTCCTATCATCGTGTGTCAGTTGCTGGCGTTTATAGATACAGAATTACCTTTTCCCTCCGCAAGGCTGACTGTTTCCGCAGAAAAAAAAAGAAGAGAAAAAAGAACATTTGTACAGCACTGCCAAAACCTCCTCCCTGTCGACCTGAACCCCTCGCTCGGCGTGTAGCCCGCATGCTTGACATATGGCATTCCCAGGCTACGCCAGGCCCTGCGAGACTCTTCTCTAGGCTGCATGTTGGAGTCTCCTGCGAAGCCGACTCCGCACCTGTCCTCAGACCCGCCGGGCCTGTCGTCACTGCGGCGCGCCAACGAGCAGCAGTCCTGGAGCTGGCCGAACTGGCACGGGTCCGCGGAAACGCCTGCGCGACGGTCGCCGTGACCGTGGAGGTGGTGGCGACGACGGTCGCGTGGGCGGGTATCTGGCCCGGAGCGACGGTAGCCTGTCGTTCTGCGGCATCACAAGCGGGCAGCATGTCGTTCCGTTTTGGGGTTTATGTCTTGCCACTGCCCCTGGGATGGCGGAGAAGTCGAGCCTGTCCACGGCTCTGGTGTCTTCGTACACTCAGTATCGCTCTTGTTCCCGCCCCAACCATGCTGCTGTGAAGCGGCCTCGGTGCGCCGTGTTAATCCGGGGCACCGGTGCCGGAGCGAGCGGGCTGGGACATCCAGCCGCATTCGGTTGGACGGTGACGGGCCAGTACTTTAACGCTCGAGCGGAATGAGGGCGGAAATAATATGGTTACCTGGATTGCTTGGCACCGGCACGTTTAGTCACAATCAAGATACACGGCGGGAACACAAAGGGGCAGGCTAGGACAGCTAGCCCTTCTTTTACCCCGTGTTTGCTATCCCTTCTGTTCGTCCCTCTTTTTTATTCCTTCCCCTTTCTTACATCCATCGCCGAACAGTCTCCAAAGTGCTCTTCCAGTCTTCCGATGCGTCGTCGTTTCGATGACGCATATTGATGAAATGGTAGCCCGACTTCTCGCCGTCCGGAGAGGACGACACTTTAACGATTTCGAGCAGCAGACTCTTCTTGCCAAAGAAGTTGGGATGATACCAGACACCTTTCGCCGTCGCCTTTGACGGGTCAAAGTCCAGGTGGCCGCAGTGGCTGTGCTCCTCCCCAGGGCTCGGTGTCTCGTAGTCGTTGTGGGGCTGACCGCCCGTCCAGAAGAAATACACCCTGTTAGGCTTGGGTGCCTCACCCAGCCTGCGCTTGATAGGGGCCACGCCAGCGCCTTGGTGGGCTTTGCGCTTCCCGAGAGCCACGTCGCGGCCGTATATGTCATATTCCTCCTCCTCGTCCTTGGGGTCTTCGAGCTCGTCCTTGAGCTTGTGCAGCGAATCCTCGGACAGGGCGAGGAGCAGTGCGCCCTCGACGAGCCTGAGGGAAAACCGACCTGCGGCACCGTGGACGCTGGTTGGCTTGGTAATTTCCATGAACATCTGGTCGTCGCCGTAGTCGCGGATGAGGGGTTCGCTGTCCTTGACCTCCCACGTTCCGACCAGGTCGTTGAGCGTGAGCGGTCCCGGGGTCGGCTTGTGCGTGGCCATGAAGTCCTTGTGCGGCTTCTCCTTGAGAGCCTGTTCCTCCTCCTCCCGCGTCCTCTTCTCGGCCTCCTCGCGCGCCCGCTCCTCCGCCCGCTTCCGCTCCAGGGCGTCCTTGGCCGCGCGGGCTTTTGCTTCCACACTGGCGGCGCCCCAGCCGATAAAGGCCGGCGGCCCCCCCGCGTCGCCTCCACCAGAAAGGTGCAGGCCGGGGATGGACGCGGCGCGCGCCTCGAGTCGCGGACGGAGGTGGGAGGAAACATTGACGAGTTCCACCGGCTCGGGCGTTTTGCGGGGGTTGCGGGCGGCGCCGGGGCCGCCGAAATACTTGGCCAGGAAGCGGTCGACGTCAAAGTTGGCTTCGGCCGTGGGCAAAAACTTTGGGTCGCGCCACTTGATGCTTTCGAGGTTGGCGAACTCGCGGTCGAGCACGCGCGGCATGGTATCCTCCCAGCACGCGATCAGAATCTTGGGGAGTCTACAGTGGTGGAGGACCAAGCCAGGGACGTGCTCCAGCGGACGGAAGCCAGCAACGACGTCCCGGATCACGACGCCCTCGGGATTCTTCTCGCGCGCGGGTTTGCCATTCGGCCCATCGAGGAAATAGAACTCGGCAAACTTCTCGGCGTCGAGATATAACTGAATTGGCAGACTATACCGCATCCACTGGCCCTCTTTCCAAATTCTCTCCTTTTTGTAATGCTCCCGGTCCGCCTCTTGCCATTTTAGCTCGAGTGACAGTCTGATCGCGGCGACCGAGGCTGGGATTTCGTTGCACTTTGAGGCGCCGCGGGCTCTCTAATTAGACCCCATTGATCACACCTTGGGTTGTGGCCTTGTTGGTAAAGTCACCTACTTTGCGCGCCTTGTACGCGGCCTCGAGCGCACCAAAGAGGTCGTCGCGCGTGTCCTTGGTAGTAAAGGGGACGCCGTAGAAGCGCAGCTGGGCGGAAAGCCAGAGCTTGTTGGCGACCTTTGAACGCGACCGGGCGGCATTTTTGCGGAAGAGAAGCGCCAGCTCGTGGGAATGGCACCGCTGGAGGCCCGAGGCGCGGAATCCTTCGCGTGAGCTGTAGGTGAAGGCCCCTGACCTTACTGGGTCGGGCGCCTTTGGCGGGGGCACCCATCTCTCCTCGTTGGAGTTTTCGTAAGAGTCCATGTTTTTAGTGGCCTGGGTTTGCGTGAAAGGATGGCGGAGATTGCGAGAGTGGTGGCTCATTTATGCAACGTGACGAACGCACGAGCTCTTTAAGATGCACTGATAATCCTTGCACTCCAGACCTCGCCCTGGCTGCCATCGTCATCCCGCCTTTCGTTAACGGCCACAACGCCACCTACAGTCGGTTGGTGCAGTGTGTACCTAACCATTGCCTGATTTTTATTAAAACACGGCTACGTGGCTACCGGCGATGGCGGCGCTTTCTGGGGCAACGTCCACGCCAACGACCTCGCATAGGACAAACTGCTATTATCCGGCACCTGGACCAGCCCAGTGCTCCTACGGCCGACTTTGCGAACTCGCACTGGTCTGTCAAAATTATGAGTGGCGATGGTGAAGTCAGCTGGAGGGAAGTTACTGCAGCGATTGGCCAGGCGCTGCGCGACGTTGGCTGCAACCCAGACCCGAGCCCCCGTCGGATCCCGGAGGAGGAGCCAGTCCCTACGTCGTCATTTGACGAAACGTCCCTAGCCACGACAGTAAGCGCTTTGGCCGCACCAAGCTCAACCGCCACGGCCCTCTGGAAGAAGGCGCCGCAGACGAGCGGCTACGACTATGGCGAACAGTAGCCTGTAGGACTAGGTACCTATCTTGCTGCTCGCGGCGTGTCAAGTGACGGTGTCGAAGCGCAGTCGTAGGTCGTTGCACTTGGGTCGAGGGGACGAAGTAGCGGAGGACGCGTAGGGTTGTAGAGGACTAGCTGTTTTCCTATTTTGCTTTGTCGTTTTCCTGTTTTCTTTGCGTAGCCCTTACTTAGGTAGGTAGTGTAGTTCATTTCATATCTTTTGTACACGTTCGATGGAGACGGGAGCTCACATCCCCTAATAACGAGGCCCGTGGGAAGTACTTCCTTTAGCGGCGTCAGCAACCTGCCAATTTCGATGTGTAGGGAAGTGGGTGCCTAGATAGGTAATAGCTAGGTAGGTCGGCGGCCGCTCCTTCTCATGTTGGCAATACCTTCACCGCTTCCACATAGCTGCCTTGGCCTCGGCGTCGCCATCGAGGATGCCACGACCCAGGTTGGAAGCTAACCTCCATTGCGTCAACTTTGCGAGCCCATAGGCTTTGAAGCGACCTTAAACCATGAGAGCCTCCATGTCGACCTCGCTAGCTACCCCCAGCTCCAACTCGTCCGACTTTACAACTTCGCTCAACCATCCTCATGTCCTTTATTTGCGCCCTGTTCACATTTGGCCAATTATTTTACACCACAGGCGTATACTAAACTCCTAAACAAGCGTCGCCCTATACTATCACCGACCACGCCCGATACATCCGAATGACCTTCGTTACCATCCGCCACTAAGATGCCCGCACCTTCCTCCCGAAAAATTTTCCTGTCGGACCCACTGTTAGTGGCCGCTAAGGAATCCCGGCCATTTTGGTAGTGGTGCCACCAAAAATGAGCCGGCAGCACAACAGGGTCTAACAGGCCATTTGGCTCTGTCTGACCCGCGTTCTCCGACTCCTTTCAACAACGACGTCGGCAACGCAACTGGGCCAAAAGAGCAGAGAATGGCTGGCAAAGGTATGCGGGTGCCTATTGCCAGTCGAGGGGAAGGCCTGCACCCTATCGCCCAGGGCGCGCTTCGCGCGCGCCGGAACCTTCGACAATCGGGCGCTCCAACCTCCGCGCATTACCAGACCGCCCTTTGACTTCCTTTTCGCTTTCGCCTCGTGCACCGAGCCGAACGATTCGAACGCACAAGAAGACTGCTGGCCGGAAAGCAGTTAGAACATATTGGACGAATAGCCGGCCCGGCCGCCGCCGTCCCCCGCCACACACGCGACCCTTTCGGGCGTACACACACGCGACTCCTCCTCGGTCGACCGCATCCCAACGATACGCACGGCGCAAAATTGGCCTGCTTAGGCACGCAAGCTGCCTGAGCACGCACGCGCAAGATTGGCTTGACGCTCGCGCCTCTGTTTGTTGCCACGCGGTGACTATACTGAAGTATAGGTGGCATCGCACGCGCAAGATCTTCGTGCGGCTCTGTTTGCTAACCGTGAAGTTGTACGAAACGCCGTGCACCACGTTAGCAAACCGCGCAGCCTATCGTTTCGATACGCGATAAACACACAAGGAGCACATAGGGTTGGAATCAGGCCCTCCAGCCCCCGAACTTTTCTTTCTTGGCCGGGCCCAGGGGGGGTCCCGAGGTCCCCTCCGCCCTTACCCGGCCGTACTCCCTTTCCGGCACTTTGCCGGCCGACTGCTTTTCTCTACCACCAACAGCAGCGCTTACAGCGCCCCGGCGTCTATTCGCCCCCATTTTGCCGATTGCCCGCTCACCAACAAGGAGCGCCGGAATGCGGCCCGATCTCCGTGTGCCTTGGGCTTGCCCCTTGGTTAGATCTGTTAGCCGCCTCGATAGCAACATGTAGCCTAGTGTCAAGCTTAGGTAGCGCTAGCACGTCGTATGCCCCCTGGGAGGCAGGGACTGGTAGATCCCGACTATAACGACGTTAAATATACTCTCTCTCTCTCTCTCACTAAGATGCCCGCATTTAAGACCATCGTTCACGCCCTTGCCCTCGCCTTCGCCTTCGCGATTTCCGGTGCCACTTTGGAATTCGCCGCGCCAAAGGGGCCCGAGCCCATCGAGTCCTTCCCGCGACCAGAAGCCGCCGCGGCGGCCTGGACATATCATCCAGAGAACGACAGCCGCGGCAAAAGTGACGCGACTACATTTAGACCCATTATCGCCGACCACACCATTGTTGACAAGGCCACAGCCACGCCCCCGATTCAGACCATCGGCCCGTTCGCAGGGGGTTATACGCTAACGTGCACTATGTACGACATGTGGAACGGCGTGGAGGAGGACCAAGAAGGACACCTGCTCCGCTGCTACTGCGCCGGCCCCTATAACCCGTATACATGGTCGACGGTACACTTGAACGAGAGGTTTGGCAACGATAACGGCCGCTTCGTTGTGAGTTTTCCGTTTTTGTTTTTATTCTTTGCTAGCTCCCCTTCCTTGGCCCGTTCCCTTGCAACGCACCCTGGCCCGAACCAGCCGAATCAGGCCTGCGAAGGACTCCCGATCGCACACGACCGCCGTAGCCTCGTGCGCTGGTTCCTAGTAGAAAAAGACTTGGACTGCTGACAGATGACGGCGGTGGCCCCCAATGTTGGCAGTGGTACTCCAAGGACTACCGCGGCTCTTGTAATAAGACCATTCTCTGGAAGGAGCGCTATTACATGGCCAACTGCCTTATGATGAACGGTCGGGTGACGCTGGCCGAGATCGACCTCGACCTCTACATACGGAACATCAATGGCAAGCTGGAGATGATGTGATGGGAGGTATAGTAAGGCGCCTGTCCTCGCCGTCTCCGGACGGTCCATAGGGGGTGTGGTCGAGGATATCGAGGTGGTCGGCGCAACAGATACTTCTCCTCTCCCATCTCCTCTGCTGCTTTTCCTTGTTCTCGCCGGGCCCTTTGGAAATTCCATTGGATTTGGCTCTGGCACCGCGGCGTGCCTTCATTCTTTTTTGGTGAGGCGAGCAGGGGGGAAAAAAAAAGGGGAGAAGGATGAAAATATGGAAGGCAGACGGTGGCGAAAATGTACTGAAAGCCCCTAAAATGAGTCGTGGCGCAAGTCCTAAACGGGAAGGGTCCATCCTTGTCATCGGCGTTTACCTTTCCACTCTTCGGTGTCAACTGACACGAGGACCAGTTAATGTCTTGGAAGCCACTTGCAGGCTTTTGCCCTTTCCCTATGGCCAGTTAAAGAGAGGCGGCATGTCGGGCCGAAAACAACTTTCAATAAAACACGTGCGCGGTCTCAGTTCAGCGACTTTCGCAAGACGGAGGTTGCGGGATGCGTAAGACAGGTCTTAGGTTGATGTCAGGCGACAGACAGCAAGCCCCGTTCGGCCTCGACCGATCGCCAGGAGGTGGAGCTGCGACAGGCAAGCGAAACCTAAGAAAAGTCTGTCAAAATTGAAGTTCGTAAAATGCCTGCCCTCTGAACCCACCCCATACGGGCGCGACCACTGCTTGGCCCGCAGCTTGGTCGGGTTAAGCTTTGCGACCCCTGAAGGGGAGGTCCACAGTGCTGGAATGGGCGAGTTCACTCCTCTTTCATGCCGCCCACGCGGGCTCGGTTGGCCGAGGCCGTTGAAACCCCGGAATTTGTCCCTGGAGTCCATTTCCGAGCGTCCTGCAACATGACATGACAATCCTTGCAGCCAGGGCCATCGAGGGATGTGCAGGGTTTGTCGGAATAAGCCGACGAAGGGAAAGGGGTCGATGGACGCCGCTCACGGCTAAGATGGGGCCTCGACCAGACTGTCGGGGCGTCAATGGCATCCTCGCCCAGCATACAAAACGCCAGCCATGGCACATACCGAACACTCCTTTCTGCTTCTTCTCCCCAGGCCGCTCTCTCCAAGAAGCCCAGTCACTCGTTAGGTTGCTCCCAGCACCAGTCATTCGTTAATCAACAAACTCACCCCGGACTTCCCCTGCCGCCCCCCGACGATGCCTTCCATCACCCAGGCCCTCGTGGTCCTTTGCTCGGCCATGGCCGCAGTCTCGGCAAGCCCCGCGGCCCGCAGGCCCGAGGGGCGCCAGACGGCGGACGCGTCTCTCGCGCAGGTGGCCAACCCGGGCCTGGCGAGGCGCGACCCGTCCGTCGAGCTGTTCGAGGCCTACACCAAGTACAACATGCACGTCCCGCGCGAGCTGGCCGCCTATGTCGAGGCCGCCAAGGAGCGCAAGGCGAACCTGCGGAGGCGGGGCCTGCAGGGCTGCGCCGACCTGAAGCCGCACGACGACGAGAAGGACTGGCTCGCGACCATCCGGGTCGGCTCGCCGCCCCAGACCCTGCACGTGGTCCTGGACACCGACTTCAGCACCACCTGGTTCTACAGCGACCTGATGCCGGCCAACCAGCAGCGGAACCACGCCGTCTACAGCCCGTCCAAGAGCAAGACGGCCGCCAAGAGAGACTTCTCCAACAGCGTCGACTACCAGGATGGCCAGTTCAGCGGCACGCTCTCGGGCGGCATGTTCACCGACGTCGTCAGCTTCGGCAACGGCGTCGAGTACAAGCAGCCCTTCATGGCCGTTAACAGCACGAGCCGGCCTGACGTTAACGGCTTTAGTGGCGTCGACGGCGTGCTGGGCCTCGGCTTCAGCGGGTACGAGGGCATCGCCGACAAGGAGATCGCCGAGGTGTCCAAGTCCTTCTTCGAGAACATCAAGGACCGGCTCTCGACCCCCACCATGGGCTTCGACCAGAGGCACAAGAAGTCGGGCTGGGTGGACCTGGGCGTCGTGCCCAAGGGGCGGTACGTCGGCGAGCTGTCGTACCTGCCCGTGGACAAGAGCAATTTCTACTGGAACATGACGGCCGCCGGCTACGCCATCGGCAGCGCCGCCGACTTCAAGGCGGAGCCGCTTACGGGCGTGGCCGACACGGCCATCACCTTCCTGCTGCTGCCCGACAGCATCTGCAAGCCCTACTACGCCAGCGTCAAGGGCTCGCACTACAACAGCCCCCTAGGCGGCTACGTCTTCCCCTGCGACGCCAAGCTGCCCGACCTCTTCGTTAAGATGGGCGAGACCATGATCAAGGTCCCCGGCAGCTATTTCAACTACACCGACCTCACCGACGACAACGGCAAGGCCACCGGTGAGTGCTTCGGGGGGCTCCAGATCGCGTGGATGGAGTTCTTTGGCGACGGCAACAAGATCAACATCTTCGGCACCATGATCCACAAGGCCGCCTACGTCGTCTATGAGGACGGAAAGGCCGGCACGAGGATAGGCTGGGCGAACAAGAAGCTGTAGAGGGCGCTGCGAGATTCGGCAGGATGTGGGGGCGTGGGAATTCGGACTAGATAAAACAGATAGATAATCCAGCTGCCTTAATCCTTTACTTGTTAAGTGGTGCAATAGAGATGAAAGCAGTTTTGTGGCTAAGGGCTAACAGCGCCGCCCTCCGTCCATCTACTTTGGAGCTCCAGCCGCCACCGTGTCTTCGCGGGCGGCGAACCGGCGGCTGCCGAGTGTACGCGCCCGCCTGTGACTGTCGGAACATTTGGGCCTGGAGACCCAGCCAAAGGTGTACTAGGGGCCGCTGCCTCCAGTTCTGTTGGTGCTGCTTGTGACGATTAAATCGAGCTCCTCGGACGTCGCGATACGGGCCGAGAAAAGGACTAGGAGATTTTCCGAGAAAAACTCCGTATTTACCAAGCTAGACGCTTTTTTAGATGATGCCTTAACAAGGTCGTGGCTAGGGCAATCAGTGTGTTTGGGCGTGTCTGGTCGCGCGATGGTACCCACCATTACCACATCGGAGCGGGGGCTGCGCAAGCCGGTAGCCGCAGACAAGCATGTCTGATGGAGAGCTCGGCAAAACCAACGGCAGAGCTGGTGGTTGTGCTTTTGCCGAAGTACAGGATGCTGCACGTCTTTTAGCTAGTGGTGGATGTCCAGTTTCTGTTGCCAGGTGCCAGCCAGGGTTTCGAAAACGAGGTGGGTGGACAAAAAACAAAACGCAGTCGAGAACCGCGCGGCGGACTCCAGGCGGGACATCAGACTGGAGCAAGTGCCCGTCGTCTGGCGAGAATCCGATATATCAGACGAAGGCGGGCCCGTGCTTGGTCACAACGCGCCCGCCATCGCTGTGCCCCAAGCCTTATGAGGGCCCCTCCGCGTGTTGCAGTCAACAGATGCTAACATATCGTTTCTCTTTTTTAGGCAGTGCAACGGGTGTATGGGGAAACAACCTGGAGCCGAGCTCCCTTTTTGAAAGAACTCGGGTTCGATTACCGATCCGCACGCGGATTTCCGACCGATTCTCCAAAGTAAACCATCGGATTGGTTTCGTAACTGTTCACCCTCAGGGCTGGGCAGCGAGCTTTTTGCTACTATATGTTTGAACTTTTTATACCTACTGTCGAAGAAAGCAGCAGCACCAGAATTTATGCCACTGCCGATACCAAGCACTTGTCACGAAGGTGAACTGTCCGGCAAAGGCAAAGCCAAGCTTTCTATCAATAAGGGCCTCGAAGGTTTGCTCCCCCGGCATGATCCTTGAAGATTGGGAGCGATGCTTTTTCTTAGCGCCCCGCAGACCATCTAGAAAACATTTCGGACCCGTCCGATGGAGGACTTTTCCAATGACGGGTGGGAATCTGAGCTATAATGCGCTTTTTAGAATGAATCCAAGGCTTTGTTCCGGCAGAAGAGATCGAACAGACGAAGAAAATTCTTCTTACGTGTGGATTAAATACTACTTGTGCGGACTAAAAGCGTCTCGCACTCGATCGGCCCTTTGGGGATAGAGTGCGGCACGGCGACTTGTCGTTTTCCCCGCAACTTGTCGTTTTTTTGGAACATATTTCCCCATACAAATTAGCAGTAATTCAATGTACCCTCGCATCAGCACGTGCCACGCCCAATCCGCATCTATCCGCGGGCAACAAGCCCTGTTTGAAGCACAACCAAAGCCAGGCGTGCACTTACAAGCCGGCGTGCTTGCGCAAATCGTATTATTTTGCTGGCTGTATTTTATTAAATTAATTGCTGCTATTTGTAATAAGATAGACCTGGTTGGGCGGGTTACACGCTAATGCGAAGGTACATTGAATTACTGCTAATTTGTATGGGGAAATATGTTCCAAAAAAACGACAAGTTGCGGGGAAAACGACAAGTCGCCGTGCCGCACTCTATCCCCAAAGGGCCGATCGAGTGCGAGACGCTTTTAGTCCGCACAAGTACTGGTGATTATAACAAGCCCCAACATACAAAAGCTTTGGGTGTGCGTAAGCCAGGTGCCCTAGACTGGTGTTAATGCCGGCGATGGATCTTTCCTCGAGTTGGTGCTAGTGCTTTCCGCCCCAAAAATCTC
Source organism: Falciphora oryzae (assembly GCA_000733355.1). NCBI lineage: Eukaryota > Fungi > Ascomycota > Sordariomycetes > Magnaporthales > Magnaporthaceae > Falciphora > Falciphora oryzae. The sequence continues at coordinate 207,417 of JNVV01000049.1, forward strand.
CCTTAGCTTAGCCGCCGCGGAGCTCTCCCCCTGCGTGTCGTGCGACGCCGGCCGTCCACTCCGGCTGCTCCGCGGCGTGCGCGACCCGGCGGCGGCGATGCTCGGCCGGCGCAGGAACGACGGGGCCGGCGGCGGCTGCGCCCCGGACCAGATGATGCCGTCCTGGGCGGCGGTGGTGCCCCGGAGGGACGACGAGAAGTTGTCGGCCGGGGTGCTGTGGCAGGTGCAGGGCCGCTGGCGGACGAGGCAGGTCAGGTTGTTGAGCACGACGGCTTCGACCTGCAGCTTAATGCTGTAAACGACGCCCTTATACGTCGTCATAACGGCGAACTGCCTGCCCGAGTACTGCAGCCCCATCAGGCTTAGGTCCAGCACGACGGTAAGGGCGAAAAGGCCGGCGAGCTGGCGCAGCGTACTACGCACGCGCCGGCCCTTGATGGCCTCTATGGGCCGCAGGGCGCGCCGGGCCGCCACCACGTAAAGCGCCGAGATGGTGGTTTCCTGCAGCGTTAGCAGGCCCGTTTGCACGTTTTCTATGGCCGTAAAGACGGGCACGAGCGCGGCGCCGCGGGGCATGTTGCTCGCCAGCAGCACCGCGTTCGTCGGCACTTCGACTAAAAAAAAGGTGGCGGCGACGACGAGGGCGACCTAGCGGATCGTTTCGGGCGCGCCTACGACGAGCGATAGGCGCGAGTACAGCACGACCGACTGGCCCGTTACCATTATCCAAAAGCCGACGCTACTAATGGGTAGCATGGCTAGGTTGGGCGCTAGGCCGAAAAAGCGCAGTAACGCCGTCACTTGCCGCAGCGGGATGCCGAAGTTGGCCGCCGAGATGCTCCAAAAGTACAGGCCCGAAAAGCGCTTAAAAAACTGGAAAATAAAGATGGTCGTTTGCAGCGTGTTCCATAGCGACACCGACAGGAACCCGGCTATAACTATAGCTTCCGCGAAGGAAACTTTGTTGGTAATCGGTCCATCCTCGCCCACTATGATATTTTCGCGACTGGTGGTGCGCGACGCCAAGCCGGCGGCGACGAGCGCGAGTTCGCTCATTAGGGAGTGGCGGAGGGAGCGAGGTGTGGGGGGCCGGCCGGGGGCGCCTGAGCTATATACCAAAGCAAATCTGTTTTCCTTTTTGTTCCCCCTCGTCAGCCTATAACCTACCTCGGATCGTTATCGGAAGAGGGGCCCAAACCGTGTCTTTTAGGGTTAGAATTTCGCCTGATATCGACGGCTCCGGCGGCTGCGACTCGCGGAGAAGCGGGATGCGTGGCCTACCGCCAGATGGCAGGGAGCAGGACAGGGAGACCCCGGCCGGCTTCGTCATGTCAGGATGGCCACCCGCACAGCGCTATCCTGGCAGTGTGGCACATCCTGTGTATGCGGGGCACCTGCACCGCTTGTCATTGCCATGGCCGTATCTAGGCTTTGTTAGTGGCATGTTTGTCGCTGCGGCCGTTGGCTAACAGCATCGCTCCCAACAGACGTCATGGCAGGCAAAGTAGGTTTGCAGGCCTCCTCAACAGGTGCTTCCCCATGACAAGGGGGAAATGAGTGTACAAGCAGCAGCAGCCCCCCTGGATAACCCGAGATATGCAAGACGAAGGCCGACAGTGGTGACGAGCGTAGGGCTTTCGGGAATGTGGAGAATAGATAGCTCCGGCTCATCACAGACGTAACGAACCATGAAATTGGGCAGGGACGCTGCGTGCCAGGGCACGCGTCAGGATTTTTGCAGCTATCGGCGATACGAGAAGTATCATGACAAGATCCCGCCGGCCTCTGGCTCAGGCCACTGTGACGGTGGTGTTTACCCGGATGCGCGCGCTCGAAGCACCGACAAAGATCTGGAACTAGCCGGGCTCGACCACGTACTTCATCTCGTAGTCCCAAAGCCCCCATTCCTTGACGGGGAGGTCAATGGACACGGTCTCCGTCTAGCCCGCGCGCACCATCCCCTTCCAAAAGCCTCGGAGCTGTTTGTTCGGAACCGCCACGCTTAAAAGGAGGTCTCTAACGTAAACCTAAACGACATCCTTGCCGTCGCGGGCGGAGGGGTTCGTAACCTTAACGGTTACTGTAAGCGTGTCGGTTGGTAACAGCGTAGAGGAGGAGACGGCGAGATCCGAGTAAATGAAGTTGCTATAAGAAAGCCCGTATCCGAACTAAGGGTGGAACTAGTAATTAGCGGCAGAAACAAATACTGGCACGGGACGCAACACTAACCTCATAATACGGCAAAAGAAACGACAGCACGTAGTTTTGGCCGAAAACGAACGTTCCGTTAGGGAACTCGCGACCAGGCGAAAGGCTAGCTCGTCCAAAGTTCAAATAGTCGTAATAAACAGGAGTTGTTCCGACGTCGTAGGGGATAGCGACCGATAGCCTCCCGCTGGGATTAACGTCACCAAACAGGATGTCCGCCAGCGCATATCCACCCTCCTGCCCCTAGTAAAACATCTATACGAGGGCGCTTGCCTGGTCTGAAATTCACGGCTCGGTAACGGGCTTGCCCGAGCTGTACACAACAACAGTCGGTGTACCCGAATCGATAACGGCCTTAACGAAACGTGGTATGGCGCCGACAAAACTAAAATCGTGCACGTCAATATACTCTCCCGTAGTAGCGTTAAAGTTCTGCCATAGCTCGTCCTGGTCGCGCGACCAGGTCCCGACCACGACGACGGCGACATCGGCGTCTTTGGCCGCCGCCACGGCCGCGCCAAACCCAGCCTCGTCGTTAAACCAACGCTCGCAGCCCTACGCAAACGTCGCGCTGCTGCCTCCCGCCCCAACGGCGGCGCGGATCCCGTCGAACGGGGTAACGCCGCGCTCCATAGCTGTATAGATAACGTAATCGCCGTAATTAACGCACCCGTAGGCCATAGGGCCGACGACGGCGACCCGGCTGCTTTTAGGCAGCGGCAACAGGCTTTTGCGGGTTTTAAACAGCACGATGCTTTCGGCGTCGAGGTCGCGCGCGAGCTTGCAGTACTCCGTCGTATTAAGGTGCTGCGCGATTTCGTCGTCCGGTACGGCCGTATACGGGTTTTCGAAAAGCCCGGCCTTGAATTTGGCGCGGAGCACGCGCGATACGGCTGTATCGATTACGTCGGCGAGGATCGTGCTGTTAGCTACTAGCTTCGGGATCAGCTCGAAGCTTTACCGGCCGCCGCCTATTTCGACGTCGTTACCCGCCGTAATGCTCTTTTTCGTAATGCAAACGTCGTCGGCGCGCGCGCAGACGTAGAACGCGTCCGCGAGCCGCGCCGTCCCGCCCGCGTCCGAAATAATATAGTTTTCAAACCCCTACTCGTTCCGCAGGACGCCCGTTGGGAGCCCTTTGTCCGCGACGGTCGGCACGCCGTCGTACGAGTTGTAGAACGACATAACGCTTCACGCGTCGGCGTCGAGGATAGCGCGCTTAAAGGCCGGCAAATACGTAGTGCGTAGCATACGCGGCCCTCCGTGGACGGGCGCCGTGTTAAGGCCCTGCTTGGGGGTGGCGAAGGCGGCAAAGTGCTTAACCATAGCGCTAACCTTCTCCTTTTGCATGGCCTTGACGTAGGCGTGGCCGTATTCGCCGGCCAAAAAGGCGTCCTCCGAATAGCACTCCTCGACGCGGCCGAAACGCAGCTCGCGCGCCAGGTTAACGACGGGCGCGAAAATCTAGTTAACCCCGATAGCGCGCGATTTGAGAACTATGGCGCGTGCCATTTCGCCGACCAGGGCCGGGTTCCAGGAGCAGCTATAGGCGATTGGGGAGTTGAAAATGGTAGCGTTGAAAGCCAGCAGGCCGTGGATGCCTTCGCTTTGGATAAAGGCCGGGATGCCGAGGCTGGTGTTGCGTACCAGGTGCTTTTAGGCCAGGCGCGCGCCCAGCGAGACGGTCTGGGGGGTTGTGTAAAGGCCGGTCCAAATGGAATTCGCCCGCTTCTCGGCCGTCCACGACAGGCTGCTCGAATTGAAAGAAGCATCGGTCAAATTAACGTAGCTGCGGATGTTTCCCTGTAAAAGCTGGGCCGTCTTCTCCTCGATCGTCATCCGCCGCAGCAAATCGGCCACCCGGTCGTCAATGGTGGCGTTTGGATTCCGGTAAACAGCAAAGTCTGTGTCATTTCGACTGCCACGTCTGGAGAAAGCGCTGATTGGCGAAGCGGCTGCCAATGAAAGGGCCACGAGAGAGAGAGAGAGAGAGAGAGAGTATATTTAACGTCGTTATAGTCGGGATCTACCAGTCCCTGCCTCCCAGGGGGCATACGACGTGCTAGCGCTACCTAAGCTTGACACTAGGCTATATGTTGCTATCGAGGCGGCTAGCAAATTAAACCTTGGGGTAGGCCCAAGGCACACGGAGTTCAGGCCGCATTCCGGCGCTCCTTGTTAGTGAGCGGGCAATCGGCAGAAGGGGCGAATAAACGCCGGGGCGCTGTACGCGCTGCTGTTGGTGGTAGTGAAAGCTGT
>JNVV01000049.1:215246-235914 GCA_000733355.1 Falciphora oryzae
GCAGCGCGTACAGCGCCCCGGCGTTTATTCGCCCCTTCTGCCGATTGCCCGCTCACTAACAAGGAGCGCCGGAATGCGGCCTGAACTCCGTGTGCCTTGGGCCTACCCCAAGGTTTAATTTGTTAGCCGCCTCGATAGCAACATATAGCCTAGTGTCAAGCTTAGGTAGCGCTAGCACGTCGTATGCCCCTTGGGAGGCAGGGACTGGTAGATCCCGACTATAACGACGTTAAATATACTCTCTCTCTCTCTCTCTCTCCCTTTCTTATGTAGCCCCTCTGGTGATCCCTTCAAGGACTTTGACAGTGTAAACGGCGGAGGTGCCAGCGAGGGTGGCTGGCACTCTGTTGTCCCGGCTGCTGTGTTTCTCACGTCCTTGGCCGCGATGCTTGCGACTTGCCCATGCTCTGCCGGCCCGGGAGCTAGCCACAAGAGCGCGAAGAACTAGAAGGGATGCTTCTCGATCACGTTTCATAGGGTATACAGTATAATAACTGTATCAATATATACATTAGGGGTGACCCCTGATCAACTCGCACTGTATCACTATGGAAACCACCAAAATCTTGCAGGAGGGCGGGGGCAGCAGCAAAGTGTTTGTGGTGCGGGCAGTATGGAATGAAGGGCGCCATTTGTCCCTAGTCGAGACCCGAGTGCCCAAATGCCCTCCGGCGTGGGGCCCAATCGCCCATGGTGTCATTTTTCTTGTAGGGATCACCACGCCCCCACGGGTCTTTCCCGTCCAACCCATTTTCCTTGTCCTGCTTGCGTATTTTGCAGTCGTAGCATTCGTCGTCGATCATGTTATCCTTGTGGTCGCCCGAGGCCCCGAGGCACGACCCGCCGAAGTTGGGGCAGTTGTCGAACATCTTAAAGCTGCGGTGGTTGCAGGTGTAAGTCGGAGCCCCCCCTGCCTCTGCAACGCGGCGGATATCAACGAAGGTCTGGTTGGGGTCTGGTACCACCCTCCTTTTTTTGCGAGGCCGCTGTGCCTCCAATTCGGCCTCTAACCGCCTAATTTTTTGCTGAGCCTCAGCCAGTTCGAATTCATATGCCTGGTAGCCTTTTTGAAGCTTTCGGAAGAAAAGTCGGGCCGTGAGGCTTGCCGGAAGCCGGGCGTTGAAAGCGCTGATTTGGGAGGCCAACTCTCGACTTTGTTTGGGAGTCTCCCAGGGCACCTGGGACAGCCGAAAAGGGACCGTTGAACGCTGTTTGGCCCTGTTATCCTCTGCAAATTGTTGAATTTTGGCTCGTTGGCTGTCTTGGTTGGAGTTTTCTAGTAAAAGTCGGCTTAATAGGGGCTTCCGTATATTCCGGGGCCAAAGGCCGGATGCCCGCCACCCCGATTTAATTATATAGGGGGTAAGGGCTTGCGATCTTGCGGAGGCATAGGCCTGCAAAAATTGGCGCTTTCCCACCACAGTTGAGCAGGTAAATAAAGCCTGGGAGCCGGTTATTTTGCGGTAGGCGTGCTTGAGAGGGCTGAAAACGGATAGGTCCAGAGGCTGCAATACGTGCGAGGTATGAGGGGGTAAATAAAGGAGATAAATGTCGTTCCGGAGGCAAAAATACATAAACTCTTTGGTTATATGGGATCCGTGCCCGTCGAGGATCAGCAAACGGGGTTGAGGGGGGTCTGGCTGGGTGGCTGGAAGGAAGACCTTTTGCAGCCATTCAACGGCGGTACGGTCAGAAGTCCAGCCGTTTTTCGTTGCGGTAAATTGCCACCCTCGGAGTTGGCTTTTATCCTCCGGAAACCACTATTCCTGCACGTATTTTCCTTTGAAAATGATAAGGGGAGGAAGCGAGACCCCAGTGGCCGAGATGCATTCGAGGAAGCTCGTCCAAGTGCGAGATCCGGGCTCTTTTCTTTGCAAAAGCCGGGCCTCCGCGAGGCCTAAAACAAGCCCGTTACCCGTTTTGCCCTCCTGTAGGCCGCCCTCGTCCATATTATACGTGTGTTCCGGCTTGATCCCAGCCACCTCTGGAACCTCCAAGCGCTGCCACCACCGCTTTATTACTTCCGTAGTAGCCCCTTTGAGACGGGCCGACTCTATGCGCCGGCCCCTCCTGACCCGGATCTCCGGATATCTTTGCAAAAAGCGGTTAATCCAGCGCTTCCCGAGGGCCGGTTGGGTGCCCTGCCGGCGTAGGATCTCCTCCGCAAAAAAGCGGACTTCTGCATGCGTTGGAGGGAGGCCTAGGGAGGCCTGAACAAGCACCCAATTTGCTAGGGGCTTTTCCAAGGCCGGCCCTAACCGCTGGAAAGGCTCTTGGGATTGCCGGATAGGTAGGGTGCCTCGGAGGCGATGCTGTAAGGTCGACTTTGGTATCCCATTGGCGCGAGCAGCCGCCCGGATTGAGGCCTTTGCCTGCACCGCAGCAACGGCTCGTTCGATGTCTTCTTCCGTATACTGTTTCTCTGGCATTTCATCGTTCGAATGCAGCAAAAAGGAAGGAAAACGGATTAAAATTGATGGAATCTAGTAGAATTGAAATACGCGTGACGATTCGTGGCTGTGGGCCTCGTGGGTGGCCCAACAGGGGGGGCTCCGACTTAAATGTTGTCCACCTGGGTGCACATGTTGCCGCCCCGGGATCGGTCGTTGAGGGAACCGATACGGATGGCTTTTTGTGTATTAGTGGGAGGGAGAAGGAGTAAGGATAATGTGTGATTACCTGAAGGTGTTGTGGCTTGAGAGTTTCCTTTGGAACGATTATCTGATAGTGCTGAGAGCGTGTAGTGGCTTGACAGTTCTCCCTTGGAAAATTGCAACGCACCGGAGTCAGGTAAGAATAAATCACGAATCTTCGAAGCACCGGCCGTCGGGGTTGGGCCCATCAGCCCACCCGGGGACGGGCAGACGGAGGCCGGGCCAGGTGCTGCAGCAGCAGGCTTCAGTTCGAAGCCACATCGAACCGTGTTTTCTCCTTCTGGCTTGTGGGGTCGACGTAGAGGTCAAAATGGGCTTAGCCATTTCTTGGGGAATCTTGTTGAAAACGTTGCATTGCAAGAAACCACTAATGCAGCCATCGCCAGTGTTGTTTGTGCTGCAGGGTCATCACACACCTCCACTACGGGCCAGCGATAGTAAAGGAAATGGGTGAGGCCAAGCCCGCACCTGCAAGCCGGCGGGGGCAGCTACTATGCACAGACGGAAAAAATGCGCTTAAATTTGCTGCTGCATGCGCAAGTGATCGGATAGGCTGGTTGCGTTTCCGACGGGCAGTAAATATTGCCTTCCTACTTGCTACGCCTGCCAATTATCACGGCCTGCAGCAGAGCCCTATGTGAATGGTAGCTTCAACAAGGCCGCTAACGAGGCCTCACTGGCGTGTAAGGACAGCCGACCTCTACGAAATACCCTCTGTGTTGGATTATTATCCCGGCATTATTGCAACATTATTTTGGCGCATGCACTTGAAGGATTTGGAAGCCAGGAGGGCCTAGGAGGCCCAGGGGCCTGCGGGGCCTACGGGGTCCGCGGGGCCCCGTGACCTGGAGGGCCAAGCCCCATTGACAACCCATATAGGGGCTTGATTGCCCGCCCTCTTTGGCAGATAGATCCTTTCCTCCTTCGTGCACAAACAGATTATGATTCCTCTGATATAAGGGATCATTGTTCACCTGTTTTGGAGATCTCCGTGCCTACAGGAGCACCTACTCCTACCAACACTCTGAGTAATAGCCTGCCAGCCTGCATTTGACGCGCAGCTGAGCCAGGGTTAGATGGTACACTCAGTTACTGGGTGATGGGCAGATAGGAAGATCCTTGGTGTAAAAGGAGTTTCGTTCACCTCGCCCGAAAACGTATATATGGCTTGGTTAGTTTTGCATCGGTGTTGAGGAACAAGACGTATCTATTCACCTTTACTATCATCCAATCCGGCAACCTTGGGCCCTTTGTCTGCAAACATGGCAACTCGCGACGACACGACAGGTGGGTTGGAGCCTGGTCCACCGCCTCCTCCTCCGCCTCCTCCGTCGACTCCCCATAATTTGCCTGGCAACGGCGTAGATCTGAGCTTTATGCAGGCCCCGGGTGACGCTGAAATAGAAAATATGGGCTTTTGAAACGAGGTGAAGAAATGAAGGTATGATGCGGACTTGTCTACTCCATGGCTCCCATGGTACCTTGTAGCTTTGTCGGTGTTCCTCTGCTTTCCCAACCTCCTTTGCTGCTCCGGCTAATATTCCCGTCATAATCCTGCGGAGGTGCGAGCTCAGCGGCGGTGAACTGCCTCACCACACCAGGCTCCGTCGCGATACCGTCAAGCCAACGCTGCTCCGGCAGTACGATGTAATCTTGCTTAGGGGCCATCGAGTTTATTCGGCGGAGCAGAGCCGCCATACTTCCATGGGGCGCCTCGCCCGAGATGCCATTGACGCCGCCAAGGAAGGGCCTGACAGCAAACTTCGTGTCCGCCTTGCAGATAAAATTGATCCACATTGCTTCCATCTCTAAGTCGGGTACGGGAGGGGGTGAGACAGTTAGACCCTTCTGGATGAGGATTAAACCGCCAACACCCCTATTGCACGCACCCTTATTGTACGCATCCCTCCGCCACGGCCGGTATCGGCAATCATGTGATTTTCTGTGGCGCAGCCATAAAAAATCACATAGTTATATGCATTAATTTTACGCCATTTAAATTATAATTATAAGTATTTATTTATTTATTTATTAGTTTATGAGCTTATTTTTTTAGCAATTTTTATTATATTCTTTTACTTTTTGCATAACGTGGTTCATCACCGAGTGGCGCACCCTCACCGAGTGGCGCACTTCAAATCCTATACTAAATGCCGTTTTTAACTCCTAGTTAAATCGATCAATTTAACATAAAATTCTGTAAAAATTTAATATGTTATATTTAACTATATAACCGATTTTATAATGAATTAGTGATATTTTTACCATTACTCCTTTAGGGTTAGTCTGTAGCACTGTGCATTTACACTGTGTAAACATGCAAACTAACCCTAAAGGAGTAATGGTAAAAATATCACTAATTCATTATAAAATCGGTTATATAGTTAAATATAACATATTAAATTTTTACAGAATTTTATGTTAAATTGATCGATTTAACTAGGAGTTAAAAACGGCATTTAGTATAGGATTTGAAGTGCGCCACTCGGTGAGGGTGCGCCACTCGGTGATGAACCACGTTATTTATATTTACTTTTAACCGTATAAATTTATAAAAATTTAAAAAAAAATTATTACTATAAATAAAACTAGTCAATTTTAGTCATTATTTTAGTCACTAGTCAAGTCCTAGTCAAGTCCTAGTCACTAGGGTGACTAGAAAAAATTGACTTAAGTCACAGTGGTGACTTGACTAGTTGACTAAAATGCCAACCCTGGTGTTAGGCGGGCGCAGGTGGGTGAGGTCGAGCTGGGCCCATTTCCGGCTGCGTAGGATAAAGGCAAATACGCGGTACGATATGATGTGATAGTTGGCGTCGTTTAGCGGCTCCTTTTAGCTTTTAATTTTTTGCAGCGGGCGGATATAAATGCTCGGCGGCGGCTCGCCGCGGCCTTTGGGCATTAGCCGTTGGATGTAATCCCGGTTGCGCTTAGTTTCGCCGTAGGCGTTTTTGTGGTACTTTTCGCTGATGATGCAGCAGCATTCGGCCGTGCACGTTTCGTCCTCGAATTCGGTGTTTAACTTTTTACTAACAATATTTTTAAGCTTAGGCTGCCATTCGGTTTTGGTCGGGTTTTGCGCCACTTTTGACACTTTGGTAATAGGCCTTAAGTGGTGCACCGGGATGGGCTTTTCAGGGTAATTAATTTGGGCCTGCTCCTGCTAGGCCCGCTTTTAGTTTTGAAAATACGAAAAGGCCTTTTGGAAGTTGACGATTACGTTGTTGTTTACCTCGTCGCGCGTGTCCAGCGTTAGGCCATTGTAATGCATGTGCTTAAACCCCGTTATGTTTATGTCTATAAAAAGCTTGCCGCGAGCGATTAATTTATCGCGTAGGGGCATTTTGGCTTGCTCGTTACCTTTTTTGGAAGAAGCAGCCTAGGTTAGCGCGCTGATCTTTTGCTTAGCAAAACGCAGCGGAAATACTTCGAGTGATGTAACGGCCTTTTCGTTATCGTACCACGGGATCCGGACTTTGCGGATTTTCGGACCGAAATTCTTACCGTTAAAGTCGATGTAAACGCATACGAAAACTACTGGCGTTTCCTTTTTCGCTTTGGCCTTTTTATCCCACCGGGTGCGTTACGGCGGGAATACCGTATGGTTGGGGCTTAAGACGTTAACGACCCGGTAAGTTTGACGAAGCGTTTAGTCGATTACTTCGATGCCGGGTTTGAAAAGGTACCAGATATCCGTAAAGGGGATCCGGGTGAATTGGCCCTTTTTTAAGTAACTGATTTTTTTTTCGGTTTATTCGTTTATGAATTGGACGAGGCATTTGAGGTGTTCGTACGCTGTGAAAGAAAACGTCCACTCGTTTTTGGCCTTTTCCGGTTTGGACCCCCCCTTTTCGCCGGCTGCTGCGCTGGCCGCATTCGCAGGCGTAGCGTTAATTTCCTTAGGCATCGCCTTTGTCGCCGGAATGCCGGGCGGCGGTTTTTCGTCCCTGGCCCCGAACTCGGCTTTAAGTTCTAGCAGTTTCGCTCGAATCGCTTTGTCGTAGTAGTTTAGCCCTTTATACAGTCGGATTATGACCAGCAGCGAGTCGTTTTTGCTGATGTCCTCGCTATGGATTTTGGATAGGATGCGCAGGATGTGCTTCGAGTTGATGCAAATTCGTTCGGCGATGGGCCCCTGGCCCGGTACGATACCCGTGTTAGCTTTGGGGGCTATGTTGAAGCGCTGTTTGGTCGCTACCGCCCCTTTGGCTGTTTTGGCCGGCTCCTAGTTGTTGTAGTATACGGGCTGCTCGAACGAGACGTCGGGCTCGCCGTCGAGGACGTTTATGGCACAAGAGGACCTTTTGGGCTGCAAGTGGCAGAGCCGCCAGTCCCCCCAGGTGATATGGTTGAGGATAGGCTTTTTAATAGGGACGGCCGGGACGGCGCTACTCTCGTCCTTAATAGGGACGGCCGGGACGGCGCTACTCTCGTCGGTGGGCAGCCTGGTTGAATCGGTAAGCTGGCCGCTAGCGCCGGACTGGGCGGCTTGCTGCTGCTGCTGCTGCTGCTGCTGCTGCTGCTTCTGGAGTTGTTTTTTCATTTTTTCGCGGTCCCGCTCCCACAGCGTCTTTATGTCTTGCAGGCGGTCTCGTTCCTTTTGGAGCTTGTTGATGTTGCCGAGATCGCGCTTTAGGCGGGTCAGTTGAGATTTAAGGAGGCTGACGGTGACGGCAGTGTACCGGCCGGCCGACGGGTCGTCGTTGGCAGGCTTTAAGTTTGCGATGCCTAATTTTTGCCGGATTTGGTTATCGCTTTGGTTCGCAATTGTTTTACCTACGGGTTGGCTAGCTATGGCTTCCGTTAAAGCCACCGAGGCCATAGGGAACAGTTTATCCATAAGCTGTTTTTCTATTTGCTGCCGTGCGAGCCTTTCGAGGCTGCTTTGCTGTTCGAGCTGGGCTAGTTTGTCCTGGAGTTTACGCAGTCGCTTTTCCATTTTGTCGGGCTGGGAACGAGCGGGAGAGCAGCGAGGAGTGGCAGTGCCGTCGTGGTCGTGGTCGCGGCCATGGCCGTCTCCGCGTGCACTGTCGATGCCGCTCTCCTGTTTGTCCACAGGTGTGTCCACCGATGTAGCAGGCGTTGAAGGGCGGCTTTCCGTTGAAGGCGTGAAGCTGATATCGCTATCATGGCGCGACGGTGCGGGACTTGGAGGTTTGTCCGTTTTTTATATCGCGCAAGCTGGACTTATGGAAAATACGACGCGTAGGACGAGGTTGGAGCCCGTTAATAGGTAAGTGGTAAAAGTGGTAGAATTGGTAACTTGCTATTCGATGAATAAGACCTTTGCGGGCGGAACACGCTTAGCGGAGAATTAGGAGAAACCTGGAGATTTTGGAGGATTTAGGATTAAAAATACTTATTTACCGTCGTGTAACACACGGAGCCTCGTTTTGGGGCGAGGTTTTGACTGCGCCGATCATCTCCGTCCCTAAAGAGTGGCTTTTGTGGTTGATGATGCCTTAAATTACTAGTCCCTAAAGCGCATTGGGTATTAATACTTCACTTGATATCCTTGCTGCATTTTCCGCCCGCTTTTTCGAAATGTTATTGGTGGTTACTATCACAATTGCCGCCGTAGCTACTGCACATGAAAGGAAATTCCCCCCAGCTTGATTGCATGGCGCGTGGTTGATAATGCTCCTATCACTAATCCCTAAGGCGCATTGGGCATTAATACTTCATTTGATATCCCTACTGCATTTTCTGCCTGCTTTTTTGAAGTGTTATTGGTAGTCACTATCACAATTGCCGCTATAGCCACTGCACATGCAATAGCATTTCAGCTGAAGTCCAGGAAAGGAAATTCCACCCAGCCTAATTGCATAGCGCGTTAATCATTTTTGTTCTCGACTGGCAACATCCGATGTTGTACCACCCTGGCTTCGTCCAGAGACGATGCTATCCGCAGGGCGCGGTTTGGGAAGTGCGTTAGTCGGTTCCGATAGGTTCCGACTGCTACTTTGTGGCGTATGAGCATATGCTTGGTAATGTGCAACCACAGCCTTTTCAGGTGCTTCGCGGTATTTTGGTGTCCAACAGGGCGAGATCATCTTTCCCGGATGCCAGGCAGTTCTTCGGGTACGCTATTTTTTGCCGTTGTTTTAATATGCGCGATTTTAGCGGCGCCTTTTTTGCAATTTGCATTACCAGTTTCTCCGCCTGTATACCGCAATATATCTTTTTTCGATGGAGTAGTAATTGCACCCCCTTTTAACCGTGTGCTAGTAGCCGCTGTTGGTCGATTTTATATAAAATAAACTGCCCTGTATGTTTGACGTCGTTAGGGGCGCCCCCGTGTATTACAACCCGCAATTAAACCGGTTCGAACCCTTTAAGACCGCCGTTGCTGCTATGCCGCCGCTTTCGATAGGAGAAAAGGCCCGTTTTAAGTAGCAGGAGGATGACGCTCTAACCGGAAGAGAGATGACTAGGAAGAGAAAAATTGAGCCGCCCGTCCGAAAGCTCGTTCCGGCCGTGGAAGCTATGGTTTTTTGGAACGCTATCTTCGAGCTGGCTATAACGCGGTTTAATACCTAGAATTAGCCCGAGCCGAAAACGCTGGTGGAGAAGCTGTAGTATTTTATCCAGGCTAAAAAGGAGTGGCGGGGTATCTATGAGAACTTTTAAAGCGCTTAGGACGTGTTTAACGGGACCGGCAAGCCCGTGTTAAGCCGGTTTAAGTATATTTACCGTAAGGTAGCCGATTATACCGAAATTTTGCGGGAGATTATCGTGCAGCTTTCAGACGGGGGGATTTACGTGTTTTTGGTTAAGTTTGTTTTAGGTTTGTTGTTTGGTGTAAGTTGGTAATTTAAGCTATTATTTGCGGTGGGTATAATGTAAAAAGAGATTGCTAATAGCAAGATATAGGCTTTTAATGCCGCAGCTTAAATTCGGATAAAAGTAACCGGGTTCGCTGATGAGGAGGATATGAAGAAGGGGTTTTTTAAGATCGAGATCTTTCTCGCCGCCTTTCCAGGCGACTAGAATATTAGGGAGGCTTCGGTGGATTTGATTGCGTGCGTTTTTAAGGCGGTGGAAATGGCTATATTTTACTTTTTTAGCCGTACGGGTAAGGCAAATCGAAAGCTTCCATTTAAACGTGATATTTACATTCTCTTTTTAGTGAGTAGGGCAATGGGGAGTATGAAGTAGGACTTTATCGATAGTATTGATAAGATCCCCGCGCGGACTAAGGAGTTTATGGAGCGGGTTGAAGAGTCCCATATTTGGGGGCTGCAAAAGGTTTCGGGGTTAACTTTTATTAGTATGTTTTCGGTTGGGTTTTTTTTTATAGCTACCAAGTCCTTTTTTAATTCGGCCGGTCGGTTTTAAACCAAATATTAAAAAATTTAAACTCTTAAATGTCGAAAACACTATAGCCATTTCGTTAAAAACCGACCAGATTTTTAACCAGGGCCGAAAAATCATGCTGCGGTTTAATAGCGTCGGCCGCATCGTCCAGGACTATATGCAGCAGTTTACCTAGCAGCAAAAAGTCCGCGACGCTAATTTCAAAGCCGAGTAGGAGGTTTGGGACGCCTAATTCCAAACCGATATTATAAATAGGGTAAAAATACTTTTTAATAACTATGCCGAAAATATTAAAAAGGTGGTTCGATAAGGTACGTGTTCGTTTTTTTCATTTTTATATTGCTAAATACTAGATTTTATATAAAATAAAGGATGCGTGTGTGCTAACCTTAATAACCAGAGCGAAGTTCGAAGTTTCGAATCGAAGCTATTTTTTAGCTGCGACGTCGCGAAACCCGTTTCCCGGGCCCGAGCAGCAGCAATTACCGTCCTAATAGCTACCGCAAAACCTTTATGGTCTACTACCACTATGGTTATAGGACCCCTACGTGGCATACTAGCAGCAGTAGCAGCAGTAGCAGCAGTTTTATCCCCAAAACCCCTCCTATCTAGCGTTTCCACCACCAATCCATGCTTATCCCCAATATTACTAGCAACTTTTCCCCCTTTTTCCTTTATTTGTCCTAAAACCGATAACAATCCCCGTAACCGCTTTATTATTAGCATTCGGAAACCTTTTTGGGCTCGATAAACGTAATATGCAGTCCGCACTCTCCCAATCTGAATCCATCCCTATATCCTACCGATTCCGCGTTTAAAAGATTATCCAAGCGCGGGAATTTCGCGTTTAGGCGACGGCGCCGTCGCCCCGCGAGCTGCTAATTTTGGGCGATCCTAGCCTCGAGCCCGTACAAGCCAGGGCCGCGGTGAGTTTGGTAACGGTTTTATTAACGGAAAGCTTTAGGGCGAGGGGCGTTGAGTTCGCCGCGCTGGTTTTTTTTTGCGGGCTGCACACGCGGCGCGACGATAACCCGTATGCCGGAGCGGCCGCTATGGTTAGGGCTTTAATCGCCCAGCTCCTAAAGCAGCATTACGCCGGGTATCGGTTCCGGGAGCGCGACCTGGGGCTAAGCTTGGAGCAGTTGGCCGGGAGTACTAATAGCACGACGACGGCGGCTGATTTCGCCGCGCTATGTGCTTTATTCGAGTGGCTGGTAAAGTGGCTGCCGCGAGATAAAACGCTGGTGGTGGTTATTGACGGGATCGGCGAGTACGAGAGGGTGCAATTTAAGGAGGGCATATTGGTGGTGCTGCGGTGTTTGTTAGGTTTAGTAGCGGCAGCTAAGGCTAAAAAGCAGGGGCCCGTGGTAAAAGTGCTAGCTACGTGTCCGATAGGGACCATTAGTTTACGGAGCGAGTTTGGGAGCAAAGGCCCGGCGAGTGTTTTGCTTATAGAGGCATTGCAAGTCGTAAATAAGCGGATAGATATAAAGTTGGGAGATTAGCAGCTTTCGTAAAGCAGTGTAGTATTAGTACTAAGTGGGCAGCTCGAGTGGTTTGCAGCTTTTTTAGCATCGATTAGGCCAATGTAAGGGGAAAGCCTTTTGCTATGGCATCGCAAGCTTTTTTGAATAAGGACCGTAGTTGGGTTATCCAGAACTCGGACATTATCGCATTGGATTGTGAAAGGTGAGGAGGCTGTCCGCTTTTTGGAAGTTAGCAAAAGAAGAAGGGAGTGGCGAGGTAACGAGCTTTACTTATTGTACCCTTTAACCAAGTTTTCACCTGTATTTGGGACGGGGGCCAGATAGGCCTCCGTAAAGCTGTTTGGAGTTTCCGCGACTGCACTTTCCACTTGTGCCTCGACAACGCTTCAGCGGCTAACGGCTCTTTTAAGCACGGCCCCTGACAGCTCGCAAGGGGCTTTTAAAGAGGTCCATTACTTTATGGACAAGCACCGCGTTTACGTACGATGGTCCCCGGGCCATATAGGGATCCCCGGAAACGAAAAAAGCAGACGCCGAAGCAAAATTGGGATCGGCCCTGCCGATTCCCCAACACTTCAAGAGGACGGTAGCTGGAATAAAAGCTTTAGCCCGGAAAATGGCCAGGGACGTCCGCAACGAATGGTTTAACAATAACCTCCCGGCACGGTATAAAGCTATAGGCCTCCCACCGGCCCGCAATATACACCCGACGCGCTGCAACTGCACTGGAGGGTACTGCAACGGCTAATAGCCGCACGCACCGGCTACGGGGACTTTAACTGGTACTACCGAAAATTCGGACACGAGGACGATAACCCGTGCCGGTATGGCAAAAATATATCCCCTTCCCACTTTATATTTTGCAAATTAGCTAAAGCGAGGGAAAATAAATGGCTCACGGCGAACCCTTCCCCGGCTTTTAATAGGCCCGGGTACTGGAAACGGCTACTTTAAAAGCCCTTCCTTTTTGCTACGTTCGCCGAAGTTACCAACTACTTTACTATCGCCGGGCGATAGCAACGGGTTTTAAAAGCTTATGTAAACCTTTCCCCTGTAAGGAGGCCCGTCAAGATAAAACGGGCCGCCACAGGAGGGAGGCCCCAGCCTCCTTTGTGGGGCCACGCCACGCTAAGGCCTGGAGCCCCAAGGCACGTAACAGGAGCCCAGGGACCGCGTTACTTAGGTGGTTTGATCGAGGCAGCTTTAGGGCTGCGAAAATCAAACTGAAGTTGTCGTATTTACCTTATAGCAATATAAAGCTTCTACCCCCTAATTACCGTTTAGTATTATCGTAATTACCTCGTACAGGCCTTCGGCTTACCTCGTAACATCCCCCTTTTCCCTTTGCACCCTTTTTTCCTTTATACCCTTTTTCTTTTTATATTTATGTAACACAGCAGCGCGGGCTTTATACCGTTAAGCTAATAACCAAAAGGTTTTTAATTCAAACTGCTGCTTGGATCGCCCGTCTGCACAGCTTATTAAAAGAGGGCAGCGCACACAACCCACACGGGCTGTTACAATTTGCTACTTTAACCAGACCAGCGTTAAGCCGGTTGGTCCCCCGCACATCTGGCTGGGCCTAGCGGTGATTCTAAAAACCTCTCCGCCCAAACCCGGCCTTATCCCTTTTCCGGCATACCCGCCGGCCGAACGCATTACTACCACCCGCAGAGCTTTACAACGCCCCAGCGTATATACATACGCCCTACTGCCGATTGCCCGCTTACTAACAAAGAGCGCCGGAATGCGGCCCGACCTCCGTATGCTTACGGGTTTAATTTGTTAGCCGCCTTAATAGCAACGTGTAGCCTAGTGTTAAGCTTAGGTAGCGCTAGCACGTCGTATGCCCCCTGGGAGGCAGGGATAGGTAGATCCCGATTCACCGACGTTAAATAAACTCTCTCTCTCTCCAAGTGAGCCTATGGCAAGCAGCACCAAACAGGAAGGTTAAGACCCTGGTCGATCCGGACACGGTTGGGCACGAAACCTGGGCTGAGGAGACAGGTCGGGCGGGGCTCTGCCGGTAGCTTTGCATAACGAGAGGGCTAAGGGACTGGCTGTAGGATTAAAAGTAACTCGAACCTAAAGGACACCAGAGCCGTAGCACTCGACGCCGTATAAGGCTAGGAACGCCGCCCCGTAAACCCAGCGGCGTATCGCGTAAGTATGCCGCTCGCTTTATGCTAGGCAATCGGTAACGTAAGCCTCCCGGTTTAAGCACTTGCGGGGTTGATAGCACCCACTGGCCGCTGGCGCTTAGTAATCTACCACTGCTCCAACGCGATATAAGGTTGTTTTTAGAAGGAATAGGTCGTGAGTGGCAAGGATCTTGAGACCATAGCGTTTAAATAGATCGCCGGCGAGGGAAAGGCATCTGACATGGGGCCTGGCATCCTAATAAAACTTGTATGTTGTCCCAGTTCGATCACGCTCTGCATAAGTCCAATCGAAAAGGAAAAACAATACATTGCTATCAGCAGCGCATGTGAAAATACCACATCGTTTCTATTCAACGCCTTCCACTTCGGCCATTGCCAGGAACGGATGACCCCACAGCTCATTAAGAGTAGGCCGTTCTTTACGGTTTATGGCAAGGCACCGTTGCACAAAGTCCAACACTTGCGGATTCTTAGGAAGCATGTCGGCGTGCTCGGGCAGCAGGAGCTCTAACCCGGAGCCAGTCCGGCCCTGCTCCAGAATCCTAGCCGCGACCGCCGCCGCCGCGGCGAAGTCGGGAATGAGCGGGTCCACCCTTTTTGCCAGCAGTTGGGCGGCCACGACGCCGAGCAGCCAAATGTCGGCCTTGCGCAGGTCGCCGCCAACGGTCCGGCCAAAGACCATCTCGGGCACCGTCAGGGCGCTGGGCCGGAACGGCTGCTGGCCCGTAATGGCCGTGTCGAGGTACGTGACGTCGATCTTCGCGACGGTGCGCCCGTCTATCCAGATCTCTTCGGCATCGAGGAAGACGACAGAAAAGCCCAGGTCGTCGTACGCCTCGCGGAGGCCCCGAACGACGTCGCGGAGGACTTTCCGGGCATCGGGGACCCCGAAATGGACCCCAAACAAGCGCATAACATCGCGAATCGGTTCGCCATTGACGCAGTCCGTCAGTAAGTAGGTGTGGCCTTCGTGGCGCTGGTAGCCGATATAGTTGACGACCGCGTACGAACGCCGCTCGGGATCGGGCTTCTGCTCCAGCGAGGAAAGAGCTCTCTGCAGCGCCGGCTCCTCGAGATCGAGGCGCTCCGCTGCCATCATCCTGCCGGAGGTTGGTGCATCAAAGGATGTATCAAGAACTCGGAAGACCGGGCCGTGGCGTCCATCCCGGATTTTTTCGAGGCAACCGAGTTTGAAGATGAAGGGGCCATTGCTTTCCTCCATGGTGCAAGGGACTAGGATGATGTCGGCGGGCAACAAACTTGGCGAAATAAAATGGTGACTTGGTGTGATGGTCGGTCGACTTCTTGGACTTGGGGAGATGTGTTTGAGCAAAACGACGCTGGGGGGTGGCAGGGCGGCGGGGCTATTTCTATGAGAGCGAACATGTTGTTACTCCGATGCAAAGAGAGCACGAGGCCTCCATTGCAATGCGGAGCCTCCAAGGCGGAAGTAACGGTGAATGGCGACATGATCAAGAGGCAACCAACTGGCGGGCGGAGCGCAGTACACAAAAGTGTGAAACGATGTGCCAACAAACAAGGCGGGGCTTGCCAGTATTGGATGTGACGTTGATAAAATTAGGTGCCAACGGGCGGCTGGAGAGCGGGAGTAAACGACTTATGTAAGGGAGCCCCCCTGCTCAGCGATTTTTTTGGCCTCTGATTGGACGAATGCCCTGCCTAGCCCCAGCAGGTGCAAAACCCGAGTCTGGCGTTCAATCCCCAGGAAATTAGCCCAAGATGACAGGAGCGCGGTGCAGGTTTTGATTAGTTAAGTGCACGGACGTGTTGGGCGGGACACGGTGCAGGCAAAATTTGGAGGAAATCTGTCCAGGCGGATATGGCATTAGATAAAACAAACAATCAATCCAATCAGATCAATTCATTTTCGTTACGCTGTGCAACAAATTAAAAGTTTTATTCGCGTTGTCCCGTTTACCGCGCAAATTAGCAGCGTCCAACGACATTAATAATAACTACCACCGAGTACGGCCTAACCCTTAAGGACTATACCGGTTAGAAGGGATAAAATACAGCCTTTTTACAAAAAGTCGATTCCTTTAGCCTAACGCCTTTCGTTTTAAGCGAGGAAAAGTGGCTTCGATTCCTTTCGCTTCCGAAAATTTTGCAAATAAGCTAAAAAAGCCCCCTAAGGTCCTTTTTCGAGGAGAAACACGCGGTTAAAAAATACGAACTCTACTTTTTCGACGTTTACAAAGGTTCTAGCCAATCCCTCGACTTACGAAAACGCTTTCGAAATTATATCCGATTCATTAGGTGTAACACCCCACACCGAACCATAGCTAGCAGCCGTAAGGGACGCGACTAGTGGCTTTAAAAAAAGGCTTCGGGTGGTAGCCGGAGGGGCGCAAGCCCTAACGGGTGTACGGATTGAAAAAGTTTAGCTTACGATTTGTTACGACCAACACAGGTGGTGGGGATAGGAGGCCTGGGTTAAGCCCCAGAAAGGAGGCACCCTCAACCCCGCGCTTGGAAAAAAAGGGGTTACGTAAAAATTTACGTAACCTTAGGGGTGATATAAGCACTAAGAACATATTACTTATAGCACTAGGACCTTAGGGGTGATATAAGCGCTAAAAATATATCACTCATAGCACCAAAACCTTAAAAGTAATATAAACGCTAAAAACATATCATTTATAGCACTAAAATTAGCAAAAAACAGGACGAATATATAAAAGGAAAAGTGGCGACCGATCGCACTCCTTTCGTCTATATCCAAAGTTATGGAAGCGATTGTGGGAACACGGATCGCAACCGAGGCGGAAAAAAGAGGACTGTTGCCGGAAAGGCAAATGGGCAACAGAAAGAAACGCAGCACCGAGCTCGCCATTAGACAAGTGATAAACACCGTAATAACGGCGTGGAACCACGGCGCTACAGCCTCGCTACTACAGCTCGACCTATCAGGAGCATTCGACAACGTCAACCACACTAAACTTCTCGATACCCTACGAAAACAAAGATTCCCGCCAAAAACAGTTAGGTAAATCAAAAGCTGGCTAATAGGCAGGACGGCCCGGCTCCGGTTCGATGGAAACACGTTTACGCCCATACAAATAACAGCAGGAGTACCATAAAGCTCACCACTTTCACCCATACTATTTATCCTATATATCGCGTCGCTTTACGACAAATTGGAAAAAATACCAGGGATAACGGTGGTCGGTTTCGCCGACGACACCAACCCCTTAGCAATAAGGGGGACCACGGCGGAAACGGCCCGGCTGCTGGAACGGGCTTGGGACACATGCCAAATATGGGCAAAAAAAATAGGAATAACGTTTAACGCGGCTAAAATTAAGCTGCTCCATTTTACCAAAACCTTGGACCAAACCCGGGTCCGCACCGGAAATATACAGGTGCAACTAACGCCAACGGCGAGATTTTTGAGAGTTTGGCTAAACCACAAGCTAAATTTTAACGCCCATACCAAGCAGGCAAAAGGTAAACAAAAAAGACAGTAGCTTGCGGTAACAAAACTTGCGGCGGCAACGTAGGAAAGCAGCCTCGCACGCGCGAGGCAGCTGTACGCGGTCGTATGCCGTAATGCATTGGCTTACGGAGCGACAACTTACCACCTACTAACGGAACCCCGAAGTTGGCCCCGGGGCGCAGCTAAGGAAATGGCGAAAAAACAAAAAGCATATTTTAAAATGGTGGCTGGAGCTTACAGAGCAACTTCGCTGGCACATTTCGAAACAGAAACCCACGTGCCGCCTTTGGACTTATATTTAAACGAAAAGGTTATAAATACGGAAAACAAATGGGAAAAAACCGGGATAACGTAGCGCATTAACGAAATAACAGCGAAAGTAGCGGACCGTTTCTAAAAACTCGGTTACAAAAAACGAAAAAAAAGGCCCCACCCCTAAAGCGGATAAGCGAAAAAAAAGTAGGCAATACGATAAGACCGGCCCGAAATAGCGCCAAAACCGAAACGAGCACCCGTCCCTTACGGAAAGGATTGGAAATCCAAATACAAGCACGCAAAGCGCTGGAACCCCAACGTAACAATGGAATGAAAATTGAAAATGGCTAATACGACGGTAACAGCGAGGAGAGCGAACCGGTATAGGACCGCGTGCCTAGCGGATAACCCCCTATTTACGGAAAAAATGGTCAAATACCACGAAAGGATGCCAAAAGCATATAATTCGGTAGCAATCCAAGTTAAAACGGAAAAACTAGGGCTAAATTCGTTCCTATTTAGCAAAGCCGTACCCGACGCGGCGACGCTACTATGCGAATATGGCAGCGGATAAAAGGAAATAGCGTAGCACGTATTAACCTAATGCGCCTGATGGGATAAGCAGCGGGAAGGCACCGGGCTAACGCAAACAAATAGCTGGAAAGCGTATTTCGAGCTGTAAGAAACAAGGGGCATACCGTTTAAAAAAATGGCACGTATAATGTTTCGCATAGGAAAACTATTAAATTTTAGGGCGGCTAAAAAGGCAAAAAGGGAACGCATAAGGAAAAAAAAGGAAAAGCAACGCTACCGAGCCGAAAACGAACTGAATTAAAAAAAACCATAAAAAAGCAAACGAAAGCATTATACCCGAAAAGCGAAAAGGAAAAAAAAATTACGCAAATACTAACGCTACGCAACCGAATCGCTATAGGGGGAAAACCGAGGAAACTACTAAAGGGGGTTAGTAAAAAAACGACGACGGAAGCTATCATCGTTTATATTCCGCTTTATTTCATTAAAAACGTTCTCCCGGCATTCCGATAATATTTTATCAAAAACGTCCTCGGTAACGTTTTACCGAAAGGAAATTTAAAAAATACCGTGGAGTTAGCGGATTAAAAGCGGATAGCAAAAACGAAAAAACAAACACCTACCCGTATTTTAGCCCGCTTAAAAGCCAGCTTTTCCATCCAAATGCGATTCTCCGTACTCCATTTAGTAACGATCCTTTCGGCCCAGCCCGACATGGCTTGGCCCGGGGGTACTATATTACCGGAAAGGGAGCGAACCAAACCCGAACCACTAAAAGCAGCTATAGCAACGAAGGCATTCCTAAAATTGGCAGGGAACGAACGGCTAAACCCGGCGCCGGAAAAAATACCGGACCGCTTAAAAATGTCCTTCGAAATACGGCAATACCCGGTGATCGCATGCTCTAAACCGGTATAGCGAGCTTGGAATAAAAAAAATGTTAGGACAAAATAAACAACGGCCCGGAATAAAAACGGTACACACTTTGGCAGCAATATAAACATCCGCAAACGCAGCATCGCGGTCCGCACTAGTTTTAGGTAGGGACTGTATATAGCGATAATAGGTACGAAAAATAGCGGTAACCTAGTCCTTGGAACTAATAGGAGGCTACCGCGACGGGAACGAAACGTTAGCGACGAAATCGCGAGCGGATACCAAAAGGGAGCGACCAACCTAAACGCAAGCACCACGCGACTAAATGCAACCCATATAAATAAGGCCTTTAGTAACTGGAATCACCATATTAGCAAAACCGGAAACGGAGCGGAAAAAAGCAGGATAAAGAGCGCTATATACAGGCCTTGTAATAGCACCAGCGCACAACACCGGCACCGTCGATACCGTTAGCGAAACGCTAAAAACAGCTAACGCACATTTTACACGAAGGACTGGGAAATTAGCGAAGCGGAATAGGAAGGATAGCGGGGCGGCAAACATACATTATATCGTCGTAGGAGACGCAGTTGTTAGGGACCTCGACCGCCGGCAAGTACTCCGATTGACTGTACAGGCGGTAGGGTTGGGAGGAAAAAAGGAAATTAGTTATAAAACCGGGAAAGGAACGGAACAAAGCCGCACCTACAGCTTTAATACGAAGGTCCTAAACGCCGTTGCCCGAGCCGCCGTCGCTCGAGCCGCTGCCGTCGTTTTCGTCCGCAAACGGAAGGCGACTGCGAGGACGATTACCACCGCCACCACCATTACCACCATTGCCACTAGCTACAGCGGCGGGAGCGGCGCGGCCACCGCCCGTGGCTCCGCTGCCGGGATTGCTACCGCGACCGCTACTACCACCACCGCGGGGAGATTTGGGAGCTTTATCCTTAGGAGCTATATTGCAAAAAAACAGGAAACGGAAGGGAAACGAGGCGCGAGCGAGCAGGAACCTAAATGCAGGCAGGAAAAAAAGGAAGCGCGGGCAAAAGGGCAGGACCGGAAGTGGTGGTAAAAAAAGAGCGAGAGGGAGAGAAAAAGGAAGGAAAAAGGGCTTTTTGTAACTGGGAAAAGGAAGGCCGGTGGAAACCCGGATCCGGAAGGAAACAAAGGGAAGTTACCACCAAAAACCACAATGCACAATAACGCAGCAACAAAAAAAATCACCCAAATGACGCGATCTAAAAAAAGGGAGGCAACCAATAAAAAAATTAAATGCAAGCCACAAAGGCGGACCCGAACCGTACGTGGAATAACGGCCCCGGAAACGGGCACCCACCAAAAGCTAAATCACCTAAAATTACAAAGCAAAACGCCGGACCCGGAGGGCCCGCCCGCGGCTGGGACCCGGAGTAAAGCCGGGCTAACTTACGCAAAGAAGCCACATTAAAACGCCATAACACGAGTACTAATACAAACGTTTCGCTACGAGGGCGAAACCCGACATTAAGGCGCTGCCCCGGTTGGGACCCGGAGCGGAACCGGGCCAACTCACGCGGAAAAGCCACACCAGGACGCCACAACACGAATACCAACACAACCGTTTCGCCACGAAGGCGAAACCCGGCACCGAGGCGCTGCCCCGGCGCAACACACCCTCATTCCCTTACGTACTTTCCTTTTATTCCACTAATCACAAAAACGCTTCCACGACGGAACCCTTACGAGCAATCGCATAAAAACAAGCAAACGGTACCACTATTCAACACAGCAGGACCGTATACGAAAAGCAGACATGGTTTTTACTCCCAGGCTCCGGAGCGGGGGCGACACGCACCCGAGGACGAGTTCAAGGGTTTTTACATGTAAAATACTACATAGTAGAGGCACCGAGGTCTTTTACAGACATAATGGACGTATGAATAT
>JNVV01000049.1:249132-269796 GCA_000733355.1 Falciphora oryzae
CCGATCGCCCGCTCACTAGCAAGGAGCGCCGGAATGCGGCCCGACTTCCGTGTGCCTTCGGGTTTAATCTGCTAGCCGCCTTAATAGCTACATGTAGCCTAATGTTTAGCTTAGGTAGCGCTAGCACGTCATATGCCCCTTGGGAGGCAGGGACTGGTAGATCCCGATATAATGACGTTAAATATACTCTCTCTCTCTCTCTCCGACATGACCGTGGATAGTTAGGGCACGGGGGAAGCAAGAAAGGAGTGCTGTTCGTTGGTAAATATGGGTGCCTTTGGAATGGCCTCAATGTCGGGTTGTGTGAGAGGTTAGCCCGTGCCCCATGCACGGGCCCTGGCGGACCCATAATAGCCCTCCACCGGGGTGCAGATTCTGCACACGGACAGTAGCTCAATACACACAACTTCGCGACTGCGGCGTCTAAGGCCTTTACGGCACACAGGCTGTCTAATGTCACAAGGTCCCCCTGGATTCCGGCCCCGCAGATATGCCGGAGCACTTTTTGACGGTTGGGATGCTTGCTCGACATCATGGCAAGAAACTTCCATTTCCCAACGCTGGGCACGTCCAGTCCCTCCGCAATGACGACCAGGCGGTTGCCGTGAGCGATGGTTGTCTCGAAAGCGACGATGTAGGCCCCGGTGACGAAGCAGGTGCCCTCTCCCGCAGGGAATCCCTCCCGAAGAGTTTGGACAAGCAACCGCGAGGCGGCGCTTTTGCCCAACCTCCGTGTGCCTTCGGGTTTAATTTGTTAGCCGCCTTGATAGCAACATGTAGCCTAGTGTCAAGCTTAGGTAGCGCTAGCACGTCACATGCCCCTTGGGAGGCAGGGACTGGTAGATCCCGATATAATGACGTTAAATATACTCACTCACTCACTCTACCGTCTGCCGTGCGCGGGTTGCGCTGATGTGGGTACATGTTCCGACATGACGCATTTGCGGCTGTACCTGTGGCCGCAATTGCCGGTGCAGCAGGGGTGCCTGCTGCTCGCCGGACAGGCTCATCATGCCTGTCGCTGACGAGCGCGTCTCGGGTACTGAACCCGGAGGGTGGAGGGGGGACTCTGATCGGCCTGTGTTGCACAGCTAGCGAGAATGAATGCTTGTTCTATCTGATATGCGTCATGTCCGCCTGGACAGGTTTCCTCCAAATTTTGCCTGCACCACGTCCCGCCCAACACGTCCGTGCATTTAACTAATTAAAACCTGGAGGCCCTCTGCACGGGCCTCCAGGCACCACTCGATAGAAATTCCCCCCAGGCATTCCGAATCCATCTTCTTTTCCTGTAACATCAGCGATGCTCAAAGATTCAAGTGCTTACCGAACGTCTCCTGGCAAACAACATGGCCGCCGTCTAACACCAGGGCTGCGCTACTCGAAGCGAACTGCACGAATTCAGGCGCGAATTTGAGGAATTCAAGGGCGATGTTGGGCGTCGCTTCGATTCCCTCGACCGCGAGATCAACGACATCCGCCGCGACACCGACGGGATCAACCGTCGTCTCGATTTCCTCGTTGGGACCGTCGCTTTCCTCGTTGAAGCCGCCGCCGAAAGTCGCCGCACGAGTGCCCTTTTGTCAAACAGCCTCCTAAAGTATCCTCTCCGGCCAATCGCACTAGTCCCCATCATCAGGCCCGGAGCGGGCGAATCGATATACCCCGACTCCGCCTTGTTCCCCCGCAACGCCCGGGAATTTTACGCCCTCAAAAGGCCGTTGACCGATAAGCAGCGCCAGGTTTTGCATTACCTCCGCTCCTTTTACGAGCTCGACTCCGACGATCAGCATGCCGAAAACCCCGAACATACCGTGGAAAGGCTAGAAGGGATCCTCGGCCTGGACGAAGACAACTTCCCAAAGTTCGAGGCAGACGCGCAGCCGTTGGCATCCGAACCGCCCGTGCCCGAAAAGCATGGACGGTCATCTGGGGGCGAGCAGGCTGGGCGCAGGCTTCGGGGATGGGCCGGCCCGGAAGCAGCAGCAGCGGCGGCGGCGGCTCCAGCCGGCGACGCAAAGAGCGACTCGGACAAACCCGCCCAAGACAAACTCGAGTGGGGCAGTCGCACGACGCCGTCTTCGCAGCGACCAACAATCGCGCGGCTGGCAGGAGAAGGAGGAGGTCGTCGGACGGTCCCGATACTACAATCGGATAAGAATTCGGACGGCACCAGCCAGACGGACGTCGCCGCGACTCCTCTGGGCTATAGAGGCGCCGAGCAATGAAGCGCGGGTGATGGGGGAACAGACAGACAGAACTCCATTCCGGCTTCTGGTGGGTCGGCCAGCGGCGAGGAGCCGGGGCGGGAAGCTGCAGCCTCGAGATGACAACAACAATCGGGAAGCTGAAAGCCGCACGAGATGCGAGGACCTGCACCAGGTGCATCCCTCTCTCCCCTTTTACCCCCGCTCGCTTTGCGTTCCCTTTTTACCCCCTTCCCCCCCTGCTCTTGATGCCGACAGCACCTAGAAGAGGTGCTGCCCAGGTGCGACAACACCGAGGCTGCGGGTTCTGGCGGGTTGCCGAATGATCGACGGCGGTAAGGGTTGTGCCGAGGACAACAAGAAAGGACGTATGTAGCCGTCGGGAAATAGGGAGGCGGTTTCGACTCGTTGGGGGGGAAGTCGGGAGGTGGCAGGGGGGAAGTCGGCATCGATACTGCACACACATTATAAATCTGTTAATAGCACGCAGTAACAGCTGCTCCTCTGTGTGAACCAACCAAAGAATCGGAAAACGGGTTGGCGTTGGCCAGTGGTGGTGGGCCATGGTGGCAGGAGCGCCGGACGGTTGGCTTGTTTGCAAGTGTCGCCAAAAACAAAAGGCAAGTTGGCTGACATGGACGGCTTGGTGCGGGTTGTTGGGGGGCGATGCCGGCATCTGTCTTGTCGCCAAGCAGGCCCAGCCGCCCGCCGGTGGTGTGGGGGGGCGTCGGCGTGGCAGCTGCGGGGCTGGGCGTTCGGCTCGGGTGTCGTGCCGGGCCCGTCGGCCAATTGGGGGGGTGGGGGGTGGCATCCGCCCCCTAATGTGCGTGGGGGTTAGGCGGCGTGCATGACCGATAGTATCGCAGCCGACGTGGATTTTGCGGCCGGCCTGACGGATCCATGTCGCGGTACGCCGGCTAAGCCTGGCGATGGATACGAGGTTTTCGATCTGCTCCATATAAACCGGCGACTCGGCGTCAGAACAGCAAATCTGGTGCAGAGTCTCGGTACGAGTAGGAGGACCTCACTGCGAGGGGAGGGCTCAAAAGGCCCGGTTGAGGGCATCGTTAGAAAGGGCAGGCAAGCTGTAGCTTTGAACTGCGGCAAAGGCACCTGCCTGCCGTCGTTGGCATGAGACCTGGGTTAGGAGGAAGAATGGACGGCGAGCCCTGGCGTCCCGTGGGCTCGTAGTGTAGCGGCGCGGGCATGTTTGAAAGGAATGCTGGCTCGTATTGTCGCAGATCCAGTTGCGGCGGACGACGTGATGCTGTGGTCGTTTTCGAAGGAAGGAGGGCTCTGCGTCACGCAGCCTGCACGGCGCCAAAGGAGTCGATGGCAGGAAAGGAGTCGATGGACGTCTTGAAGCTTGGGATACAGCGTGTCAGCGGCAGCCCAAGAGCCTGAGCAGTGGGAGTCGCTGGCAGGAAAATGTCGATGGACGTACTTAAAGCTTTGGATACCAGCCTGCGCAGCGGCCAGGTCCTGGAAGTCTAAGTAGTGGGGAATCGCTGGCAGGAAAAGGGCCGATGGAAGAAGTACTTGAAGCTTTGGATAAAACCTGTCAGCGGCCAGGTCCTGGGTGAGCAGTGGGGAGTCGCTAGCGAAAAAAGGAGTCGATGGACGTACTTGAAGCTTTCAGCCTGTCAGCGGCCAGCCTAAGAGCCTGAGCAGTGGGAGTCGCTGACAGGAGAAGGGTCGGTGGACGTTTTGAAGCCTTGGATACAGCCTATTAGCGGCAGCCCAAGACCCTGAGCAGTGGGAGTCGCTGGCAGGAAAGGAGTCGATGGACGTATTTAGTGCATTGGATACGGCCTGTTAGCGGCCAGGTCTTGGGTAAGCAGTGGGGATCGCTAGCAAAAAAGAAGCCGATGGACGTCTTGAGGCTTTGGATACAGCCTGTCAGCGGCAGCCTAAAAGCCTAAGCAGTGGGAGTCGCTGACAGGAGAAGGAGTCGATAGGCATACTTAACAAAGCTTTAAATACCGGCCTGTGCGGCTATCAGTGGGCAGTCGCTGGCAGGAAAGGAAGCCGATGGACATACTTGAGGCTTTGGATACCAGCCTGTCGGGTCCTGGGAGCCTAAGCAGTGGGAGTCGATGGAAGTACTTAAAGCTTTGGATACCGGCTTGTGCTGCTGTCGGGTTCGGGTGCTTAAGCAGTGGGAAGTCGCTGGCAGGGAAAGGAGTTGATAAACGTACTTGAAGCTTTGGATGCCGGCTTATGCTACTATCTGGTTCGGGTGCTTAAGCAATAGGGAGTCGATGGTAGGAAAGGAATCGATGGCAGGAAAGGAGTCGACGGACGTGCTTAAAGCTTTGGATACCAGCTTGTTGGGTCTTGGGAGTTTAAGCAGGGAGAGTCGATGGACGTACTTGAGGCTTTGGATACCAGCCTGCTAGGTTCTGGGAGCTTAAGCGGTGAGGAGCGCTGGCAGGGAAAGGGTCGATGGACGTGCTTGAAGCTTTGGATACAGCTTGTTAGCGGCCAACTTAAAAGTCTGAGCAGTGGGAGTCGCTGGCAGGAAAGGAGTCGATGGATGTACCTGATAAAGCTTTGGATACCGGCCTGTGCTGCTGTCGGGTTCGGGTGCCTAAGCAGTGGGGAGTCGCTGGCAGGAAAAGGGTCGATGGACGTCCTTGAAGCTTTGGATACAGCCCGTCAGCGGCCAGCCCAAAAGCTTAAGCAGTGGGAATTGCTGGCAGGAAAAGGGTCGATGGACGTACCTAACAAAGCTTTGGATGCCAGCCCCTGCAGCGGCCAGGTCGAAAGCTGCCGCTGCTGTGGACGGCCGAGTTGGCCCAACCTGGCGCCCACCCTGCGCGGCAAGCAGTGGGGAGCCGCTAAAAGTGAAAGGAATCGATGGAAAGGAAAGGAGTCGATGGAAGGGAAAGCGTCGATGGACGTACTTGAAATTTTGGATGCCGGCCCTTGCAGCGGCCAGGTCGAAAGCCGCCACTGCTGTGGACGGCTGAATTGGCTCAATCTGTCGTCTGTCCAGCGCGGTAAGCAGGGGATCGCTGGCAGGAAAGAAGCCGATGGACGTATTTGAAGCTTTGGATACCAGCTTGTGCTGCGGCTATGTTGAGGGCTGCTGCTGCTGTGGACGGCTGCGTTGGCTCAGTCTGGCGTTTATCCTGCGCGGCAAGCACTGGGGAGTCTAAGCAGTGGAGAGTCTAAGCAGTGGGGAGTCCAAGCAGTGGGGAGTCGATGGCAGGGGAAGGGTCGATGGACGTACCTAGTAAAGCTTTGGATACTAGCCGGTGCTGCTGTCGGGTCCTGGGTGCCTGCCTACCTAAGCAGTGGGGAGTCTAAGCAGTGGGGAGTCTAAGCAGTGGGGAGTCTAAGCAGTGGGGAGTCTAAGCAGTGGGGAGTCTAAGCAGTGGGGAGTCTAAACGATGGGCAGTGGGGAGTCGATGGCAGGGGAAGGATCGATGGACGTACTTAATAAAGCTTTGGATGCCGCTGTCGGGTCCTAGGTGCCTGCCTACCTACCTAAGCAATGGGGAGTCTAAGCAGTGGGGAGTCTAAGAAGCGGGGAGTCTAAGCAGTGGAGAGAGTCTAAGCAGTGGGGAGTCGCTGGAAGGGGAAGGAGTCGATGGACGTACTTGATAAAGCTTTGGATACTAGCCTATGCTGCGGCCAGGTCCTGGGTGCCGACTCAAGCAATGAGGAGTCGATGGAGGAGAAGGAGTTGAGCAGGAGAAGGAGTCGAGCAGGAAAGGGAGTCGAGCAGGAAAGGGAGTCGAGCAGGAAAGGGAGTCGAGCAGGAAAGGGAGTCGATGGAGGAGGAGGAGTCGAGCAGGAAAAGAAGTCGATGGAGGAGAAGGAGCCGATGGACGTACTTGACAAAGCTTTGCGGCCGGGCCCTGGGTGCCTACCTAAGCAGTGTGGAGTCTTGAAGATTTGGATACCGACCTGTGCTGCTGTCGGGTCCTGAGGCTGCCGCTGCTGTGGGCGGCTGAGTGGCCCAATCTGGCGTCTGCCTGCAGTGGGGAGCCTGGCAGGAAGGGAGTCGTCAAAATCTTTGGTGCCGTGCAGGCTGCGTGACGCGGAGCCTCCTTCCTTCACCACAACTGCCTGGCCGCTGCACAGGCCGGCGTCCATAGACTTCTTTCCCGCCAGCGACTCCTAGGACCCGATAGCAGCACAGGCCGGTATCCAAAGCTTTGTCGAGTACGTCTATGAACTCCTTTTCCCGCCAGCGACTCCCCATTAATAGCCGCATAGGTTGGTATCCAAAGCTTTATCAAGTACGTCTATCGGCTGCTTTTCCTGCCGGCCGCTGACAGGCTGTATCCAAAGCTTCGAGTACGTCCATAGACCCTTTCCTGCCAGCGACTCCTTTCCTGCCAGCGACTCCTTTCCTGCCATCGACTCCTTTCCATCAACTCCCCGCTGCTTAGGCACCCAGGACCCGACAGCAGCACAGGCTGGTATCCAAAGCTTCACCAAGTACGTCCAACCGTCTGACAGGAGCCACGACTGCCCCTCCCCACGCTGCGACGCTTGCAGGCAAAATGGCCGTCCTAACCTCGACAGCAGGCAGCTGGGACGCGACGTCATCATAGCTACCCCGTTGAAGCCCGTTTCGAGCCCTCGGGTCCCTCCGATGGTGCTCACGAGCCAGCCCTAGCCGTCGTCAAGGCATCCATCCCTAAGCCCACACAAAGCTCATCCGCAGCCGCAGCCCCAAGACCGCCATCGGCCGCAGTCGCAGCAGCAGCCACCTCGAGCCCCCGACACCAGAGTTTCCGTCCTGGTCGACGGCGACGGTTGGGCCGACGTCAGCTTCCGGTCCCAGCCACCCTCGTACAAGACGCCGCCAACATCGGCCAGCTGCGGACGACGGCCTTTATCGTCCCGTTGTCCCTGTTGGCTGGGCGGACGCGCTTGACCCCCGAGGAGCCGGTGCGCAAGAGAACCGAGGCGGAGGGGAGACTGAGGAAAGAGGCTGCGGTAAGGAGTTCGGTCCTGCTACCATCTGCTTCGAGAAACGCGGCCCCTAGGCGACGCCCTCCTGTCCAAGAAAAACGAGGCTTTCCAGCGGGCTTTTGTCGAGATTCTCAAGCTGACGGCGATAGTGATCAGATCCGACGCGCGCACGACGAGGGTGCCGGGCCAGGCCGAGGCGGAGGGGGTTGGTGAAGGGGGCTACGAAATCCAAAAGGGCAACACACGCACGATCGACATGCACCGGAACGAGTCCCGGTAGGACTTGAAGCCCAAAGGTTTGGGGAAGACCTGCCGCCCTGGTTGGGGGCAGCCATCGACAAGCACCAAGGCCGCCGCCCCACCGCCGGCCAGCAGCGTGCCTGGAGGGTTGTTGTCTTGATGGGCGACGAGATACGAAGTTTTGCTCGCCCCTTGACAGGCTTACGGTGGCCCCGTCAATACTGCAGTATTTCCCCTTGCCAATCCGAAACATGTCAGGGCTTCGAAGGCCCCAGAACAAGGCCGTCGCCGCCACTGGCCGCAGACTCACCCTCGTCTAGACGCTGGACTATGCGCTCGACCGCCTCGCGTGCTGTCGGCGATGCGGCCTGCTGTGGATATTGACAACGCCGCTGGCCTGGCTGCTCCTTCTGCAACGCCACCGGTAGGGGGCTTCGCCGCCTTCCATCCTGCCGGCAGCTGAAGGTCCTCGCCGCTGACTGTGGAAACTGGCTGCTGCTGCCTGTTTTCTGCCTTTTCAAACAGCCACGCAGGATGTCGTCGATCCCAGGCGCCTGGGACAGCAGAACTCGGGCTTTTCTGACGACGAGATTGCCGATATCTGTATCCTCTATCCTACCCCCGAAAACGCCCGCCGCGCCGTCGCCGCCCTCGAGCGCGACAACTCGAGGCATCTAATCTTTGAGTCGCAACCAACACTCAACGGCTCTCTTTCTCAGCATGCTAACCAGCTTCCTCCATTTGGCACTCCGACGATAAATGGTCAGTTCCAAGCCGCCTGCCCCTTGGGCGTCATCCCTTCTGAACTCCAGCCTCTAACAGCCCATCTCGCGCCAGGCTCGGCTCCCCCGCACTCGCCCTATTTGGCTCATGGGGTTGGCCTCTCGGCACCCGCCGATTCGCAGTCGCAAACTGGCGCGGGCTTCAAGGCCCCCCAGGTCTCGCAACCAACCGACGGTAGTTCCAGCGTCAAGTATTTCCTCAACGACGACCCAGCCCGCTTCAGCCTCGCGACCCCCGTCTCGGGCCAGCATGCCATCGTGCTGAGGCTTTCGGTCGACACCAAGGACCCCTTTACATTCGGTCGCCATGTGATGCGCTGCGATATATGCTCCGCGAATGACCCGCTCAAGCGCCTTGGCAGTATACACTTTCGCATATACATCAACGAGTATGGCGTGCTTATGCTCGAGGACACCTCGACCAACGGGACCGTCGTCGACAAGTGCCTGCTCAAGAAAGCAAAGGCCAAGACTGATCGCCACGAAACAAAGCGCACATTGAGCAACGGCTCCGAGATCAAGATCCTACTTCACGACCACGACAATGATATTGCGTTCCTCGTTCGGGTCCCCAAACGAGAAGGGAGACGTAAAGAGGCGTTCCGCCGGAACCTGTACCGATACCGGCGGCGAATCCGGGCTCTTGACGGCGACCGCACGCGGACCATCGTGCCAGGGAATAATGGGCCTGTAAGTAAAGCCGAGCCCAGAATCATGCTATAACCAGCCCTGTTTGCTAAGTCACTAACTGATGCACTGCTTCTCCCTCCTAGCCAAACCTGTTTCCTAGGCACTTTCAAACCCCAAATTTCGGGTGGTGGTATCGAAAAACGCCACCGTCCTCCGGCGCGGCCACTCCCGCACGGCCTGCCCCGTCTGTCGCCACTCCATCCACCATGCGCGCATCGCGACGCTCCTGGGACGCAGTCACACTCACCGGCGTATCACCTCGCCGGGTGCGGGGCGGCGATGGTAGATGGGACCCGAGACGGTGCTGCCGGCGCCCTCGCCGAAGCCGACGAGGCTGGCGGACCCGTCGTCGTCGTTGTCGCCCATCCGGTCGTCGAATATGCCGCCGCCCACACCGGCGCCCCCTCGCCACCCCTGCGTTGCTGGTGCGGCCGCTGTTGGTGATTCCTCGCAGCGGAGACATCCGTGACTCGTAGGGCGCCGCGCAGCATTACACGAATACGGCGAAGGCAGACCGGGCGGTCCGTGATCCGAATCGTCACAACACGGACAAGCAACGTGAGCGGGCTCCTGCCATCCAACAACCAGAATCGAGCAGCAATCGAGTGTGGAGGGCGAAGCAAAAGCAAGTGGCTGGCAAAATGGGGGAAGGTGCTCGACACAGCGCCCGGTCGCCGGCCAAGACGATGCACCGATCCAGGTGAGGGTGTCGTCGAACTGCACCTTTTGTGCTTGCCCGCACCACGGCCATTTTGTGTATCCACGCCTGCGGCGTTCCGTCGAAGGACCGAAGTTGCGTGCACATTTGGCAGACCTGCTTGCAAAAGCGCCACGATCAACCACCCTTGGGCTCCAAGATATCCGCAACGACGTGGCCATCCTAAAGAGCTCGGCTTTCGTGGACCAAAAGCTGGCAGACGCCCTTTGCTCCAGCCTAAACATCTCCACGTTTACCTCTGGGGCGTTCCTTTTCCAACCGAACAGTCTTGTCTTACAAGCTCGACAAAACGCCCTCTGCTCCAGCCTAAACATCTCTACGTTTACCTCTGGGGCGTTCCTTTTCCAGCCGAACAGTTTTGTTTTCAAGCTCGATAGAACGCCTTTTGCTCCAGCCTAAACATCTTTACGTTTACCTCTGAGGCGTTCCTTTTCCAACCGAACAGTCTTGTCTTACAAGCTCGATAGAACTCTGCTCCAGCTTCAACATCTCCACGTTTACCTCTGCTCCAGCCTTAACATCCCCACGTTTACCTCTGGAGAGTTCCTTTTCCAACCGAACAGTTTTGTTTTACAAGCCGAACAGAACTCTGCTCCAGCCTTAACATCTCCACGTTACCTCTAGGGCGTCTTCATCACGCTCTACCTCGGCAGCGACTGGCTGTGGAGCGTGTGGTACGGCACGATCTGGCCCGTCATCCACGAGCTGGCGCTGTGGGTGCTTGGGTTCACGCGGTACGACTTCAAGCCCACGGCCGCCGAGGCGCAATGCTTCGCCGGCACCGTCGAGCGCCACAACGCGCCGGGCCTCACCCCCAACATCCCGCGGACGGTGCACTTCGTGTGGGGCCCCAAGGGCGAGGGCGTCTTCAACTTCATAATCTACCTAGCCGTCCGCGCCGCCCTCATCACGCTGCAGCCGAACGAGGTGCGCGTGCACTACACCAACATCGACCGCGATAACGTTCCTTTTCCAACAAAACAGTTTTGTTTCACTCGGAGTCCTCTAATTCTTATTTTTTCATACACATTTCCACGTTTGCCTTTAGGGCGTTCCTTTCCAACAGAACAGTCTTGTCTCACTTGGGGTCCTCTAATTCTTATTTTTTCATACGGTATGTACATATACACCATATAGACCACATATATACCACATACACCACATACACACCATACATACTGTTGGATTGCACTGGCCGGTGCAGGCAATCGGTAAAGCTCAGAGAGGGCCGGATCCGAGGGCCCGCAGGCCCGCGGGTGATGGGAGCAGGGGAACGGCCCTTTGGTGATCTGTATCGTGTATATATATAGCCTTCCTCCTGCTTTCTCTCTGGCAGATAGATTCCTTCGCTTCTTCGTGCACAAATAGATTACGATTCCTTTGATATAAGAGATCGTTGTTCACCCTGTTTGGAGATCTCCGTGCCTACAGGAGTATCTACTCCTACGAACACATACCATATATACACTATATACCACACATACCACATATATACCACATATTGCGAAACGCATCAATTTTAACTAAGTCGGAACACCCCATGACCGCGCACCCCCATGACCGCGCACGAGCGTACGGACCCGCACCACCAACAACGCCGTTTTATATCTGCAAAATGAAGCTATTAACAACCCACAACGATGCAATCCTGGGTATCTTCCTGCTCAGAATCGTCTGACGATTCCAATGATGCCTTAAGCTCCTCCAAAATCCCACGTCTTTTTTGGTAAATCCGCTTCCCAAATACAAAGGTTTCGTTCGGGTCCGGTTTAACTGCTTTCCTTTTCCGCCCTTGCAGTGCCTCTAACTATGCCTCCAGCGCTTTAATTTTTTGCGAGGTTATAGTAATTTTTAAATCCTTTAATTCGTAGCTTTTGCGGACTTTCCTAAACCAAAGCCGTTTGGTGGGGGTGGTCGGGATTGTACGGCTGAAATCCTCTATCTGGGAGGCCAACTTTCGATTTTGCTTGGAAATGCTCCAATCTCTTCTAACGGCGTTAGGCAGCCTCGGGGGGTTTATTTGTCGCCCCTGTTGCCTTGTAGGGGTTTTGGGAGCCTCGTAATCGTCTTTATTGGAGTTCTTAAGCAAAAGCCGGCTTATAAGCGGCTTTGTTAAACGCACCGGCTATGTAAAGAGGCCCGTCGCGATAGAGAGGGCCGCCACAAAGGAGGGTCTCAGCCTCCCTGGTGGGGCTGTGCCCTGTGGAGGCCTGAGGCACCCAGGCACGTGACGAGGCCCCGGGGGCCACGCTACTTAGGCGGCTTGGTTGAGGCAATCCGGCGATTGCTACAACCAAGCTGAAGTTGTCATATCTACTGTAACAGCCCGTGTGGGTGGTGTGCACTACCCTCCTTGATAAGCTGTGCAGACGGGCGATCTAAGCAGGAGCTTGGATTGATGACCTTTTTGGAGTGCTATTGGCCCAGTGGTATAAGGCCCGCGCCACTGTGTGTTACATCTACCCTATAGCAATATAGGACTTCTACCCTCTAATTACCGTCTAGTACTATCGTAATCACCTCGTACAGGCCTTCGGCTTACCCCGTGATATTTTTTAGCTTCTACACCCTTTTTGGGAGTACGAGCCGATCACCATAGTCCAAAACGGTCAATCGGACGCGACACCCGGAAAGCCAGCCCCGACGGGGTCACGCCCTCCGGCGACGACGGCAATAAGGCCCACAACGCGCTTGCAGACGGCACGTCGTAAGCCGGCACCCCCGCCCGCCGAAACCGCGTCCAACCAATTCGAACAAAACCTACGAAACCTTATACAGAAAGGGGGCAGCGGCGCCCTCCGCGACCTCCTGGATCGCGTTAGCCGCCACTCGCAAAAGCGAACCCGACCTGCTAATCGGGCCTCCGCCCTTACTAACGACCCCGAATCCGAAAAAAACGTCGACCACGTACACGAGGACCAACGTAACCTCGTCGGTCGTCGCAAGGAGGAGCCCCCGCGCAAAAGATACGGTCCCCCGAAACCCAAGCATAAAAAAAAACGGTATTAAAAACACTAACAAAAGGAATTAACGATGCGAAAAGCCCGATCTCCAAAGCGCAACGAACCCCGATCCCGTAGCCCTTCCAGCCACGGATCCAAAAACACTTCCCGCAACTTACGATCTTTTCATCACACGTACCGCATAAGGTCGAACCAATCGCGCGCTCCAATTCGACGCTCCGAGCCCCCCGAACCGGACGACCGCCGCCTTATAAGGGAACACCGCGACGGAAGCACGGTCCAAATGATAGAACTTTTTCGAAAGATCCTGTCATCCAAATCCCGAAATCACGCCCCTACACCGCGTTACAACAAACCCCCGAAATATAGCGTTAATACTTTTAAAGCTAACGCTACCCCTTCGGAAGTAAAAAACTAGGTCTAAGGCATTAAAAAAGGGAATGCGCTATACGATAGCGCCCCCGACTAAATGCAAGTAATTTAAGCAATGCCCTCGCTATACCACGAAGTAGCCGCTAACTGGAGGACTTACGCCAAAAAATTGTATGGTTCGGCCGAATCCCATTAGTAGCTATAAAAGGACTTCGTCAATTACCTCGAAAAAGGACGAATCGACCCGACTATCCAAATCCACCATAGCTAAATCAGCTACAAACAGCTACACTAAAGTCATTAAAAATCCCCGGTGTCGTTCCTTACCAAATAGCAAATATCAGTACAAAAGATTGAACCTAAAGCCTCGTAAACGGACCCTTAGCAGCTATTTCGCCTATTAAAGGAGTTTTCCTTCCATTTGCAACATTAGTTACAGGATGAGCTGGTAGCCGACGCGCAAACCAATTGGGACACCCCCAGGGATATCGCCAATGCAGCCGAAAAGAAATGGGCTGTCAAAAAGGGCAAGCCCTCCGGCAGGACGTTCGAGCATCGCCATTCCCAAAAGCCCTTTAGGAACTAACGCTCCTCGGGGTACCATTCCTAAGGAAGGGACGGACGCAAAAAACGGCCTAACCGGCAAAATAACCGCCGGCCTAACGGCCGTAATAATTCGCGCCGCTTCGACTCCAAACGGCAAAACTCCAGCCGTTATAAAAAGAGGTTAGGAAACCATCGGTTCCATAAATCCAGCACGCCCCAAGCAAAGGAACCATCGGGCTACGACGGCAAAACCAAGCAAGCGGACCACACGGGACCGAAGCCCGGGACATGCCACAATTGTGAAAAAACGGGTCACTAAGCCGCTAATTGCCCTACCAAACCTAAAAAAGTAAAGGCAATCAACGCCCAATACCCCGAAAACGATAAACTCAACTACAACCGTAAAAATAACGGTAGCGACGAAAACGAGCATACCCCCGTTCGAAACGACCCCTACCATTCCCAAACAAAGTATAACGACGGGTCGGGAAACGAAAATAGCCGTTAAACGACCCCTACCCTCGCGGTTTCGACATCCTTAACATAAAAAGCCATAGTCGTTCTTTTAGGACGGGCATAAACGTCCAAACGACAAAACGACAAATTAAAATGCTAATAAACCTGGACATAAACGCCGCAGCGAATATAATAAGCCATAAGTTCATTAGGAAATTCAAACTTCCCGCGGCCTTTAAACTAATCCCCGAACTTATCGAAGTCCAAAACGCACCTATCAAATGTTATAGGGCCCATTACATCACTTTAAAAGCCCAAAATCGGAAGGGCCAAAAGCGGGCCATCACCGCGCTATTTTACGCCATCCGCAAAAGTGCGAACGTACTAAATATCCTTATTGGGCATCCTACGATAGCCCAAAAAAGCATTAACCGATTTAACGCCGACCAGTTTGGAAGTTTAAAACGATACGCGTCCCCAACCTAAATGATTAAGCGGCCGCCGTTGCTTCGGGCTCACCAGCATACCAAATGCAGCTAACGAAGGCCGTTATCGGGCATGTCACGGCAACGCATCACCAGCTCAATGCATACAAGCCCACGGTCCCTTCACTTAACGACGAAAACGAAAAAAAACTGGCCGAACCCCTCAACCCGCGCTTCCAAACCTATACCGACGTATTTTCGAACCGACGGGCCAAAGCACTTCCACTGCTGGAAAGAGCGGAATACGCTATCGAATTGGAAAAAGGGACCAAACCCCCAATGGGCGCCCTGTACCTAACTTCGGAAAAACAAACAGCAGCGTTAAAAGAATACCTTTAAAAGAACCTGGCTTTAGGAAGGGTCAACCCCTCCGAAGCCGACGCAAGATCGCTTGTGTTATTCGTTCCTAAAAAGGACGGCACGCTACGCTTATGCGTTAATTACCGCGCCCTTAACCAAATCACTCGCAAAAACCGATACCCCCTGCCGCTCATTTTTAACTTAATGGATAGGCTGGCGGGAGCGAAATGGTTTTCCAAATTGGATTTAAAAAACGCATACCATCGCATCCGAATTAGGAAGCAAAACCAGTGGAAGACAGCCTTCCGCACCAAATACGGGCTATTCGAATACACTATCATACCGTTCGGATTAACCAACGCCCCGTTAACGTTCCAAACCTACATGCATCGAGCGCTAGCAGGGCTAATAAACCACATTTGCGTGGTTTACCTCGACGACATCATCGTGTTTTCCCAAACCGAAAAAGAGCACGAAATGCAAGTAAAGCAAATTTTGGAACGATTCCGGCTATACGAGCTATACGCAAAGCAATCCAAATGCGAGTTTTTCTAAAACCACGTCGAATTCCTGGGCTTCCGAATTTCCAAAGAAAGCATTTCCATAAACCCGGATCGCACTAAAGCTATCCAAAAGTGGCAACCACCCGAATCCTATAAGGGCACCCAAATGTTTTTAGGCTTCGCCAACTTTTACCGCAAATTCATCCCCGGCTACTCGCGCGTAGTCGCACTTATAACCGAGCTGCTTAAAGGCAGCCAAAACGGCAAAAAAAAGGAATGTTTAATTAGCCGCCGTCGGCAGCTAAGGCGTTCGAAGGGCTAAAGGAAGCCTTCGGGAGCGCCACCATCCTAAAATATTGGAACCCGACCAAAAAAACACGAGTGGAAACAAACGCTTCCACGAAAGCCATTTCTGGCATTTTATCGCAACTAACAGATAGCAAATGGCACCCTATAGCCTTCTACTCCCGCAAACTGACCGACGCAAAGCAAAAATGGGCCACGGGCCAGCAGGAGCTGCTAGCGATTATCGAATCGCTAAAGCACTAGCGACAGTACTTGGGAAAAGCTTCCAAAGTGTTTATAGTACTAACGGACCACTAAGCCCTAAAGGGAGTGATCCAAACACCCGCAAAAAACCTCCGCAGGAAGCTAGCACGCTGGGTGTACAGGCTATCGCAATTTAACTTTAACATCGAACACAAAGCAAGCAAAACCAACCCCGCTAATGGTTTGTCCAAAAGGCCAAATTACATAGGGGGAAAGATTATATACGAGGACGTCGTCCCATTTTTAGCAGCCAAATTGAATTTGCTACCGCACCTGCTAAATAAATTGACCCAACAAATAGCTATACTAACGATCCAAAAAAACCATCTA
Source organism: Falciphora oryzae (assembly GCA_000733355.1). Lineage (NCBI taxonomy): Eukaryota > Fungi > Ascomycota > Sordariomycetes > Magnaporthales > Magnaporthaceae > Falciphora > Falciphora oryzae. The sequence continues at coordinate 265,206 of JNVV01000049.1, forward strand.
GATATTGTAAAGCAATATGTGCAAGCTGCAAAAAAAATTCCGATTCGGGTTCGCGACCCAAAGAAAAGGCAACGCGCCTGCTTGAAAAGGAGTAATTATAACGTCGACCCTTTAAACTATTTTACCCGAATCGATGCCCCTATGGAAGGGAAAGACGAAAAACAAATGCCGTTAAAGCCTCGCCTAAAACGGGCACGTTCGGAGGTCGCCGAAAGTAACCAGTTTTTACGGCCTAGGCTGCAAATGGCCATACAGATCCCCATCGTAGCCCTTACTCGCAACAAAAAACGAAAGTGGCAGGCAAAGCCTGGCCCAAAGGGTGACCCAAAAAGGTCCGCGACGGCTTAGCCCCGGGCAGAAAAAGAACTGCTGGCAAAGGAGCTTGGAGCTAGGAGCGTTGTTTATAACCAACTGCTCCCTCGCCCTGTTATTATCGAACTAATAAAAAACGAAACGGCTAAAGCCGACGAACTAGGCCGAACAACATACCAATTGGTCAAGCGGTTGCAAACGCAGGACTAAAAAGTTGTCGCATTACGTGCCTTGGTAAAAGATAGCGCCGGGATCCAGAAAGATCAGCCCGTTAGGACAAGCGTGGCCGCCCAAAAAGGCAATACCGCGCAAAAACGCGATACCGCAAGAAGCGATGCCGCAGGAAGCGATGCCATGCAAAGATATGATGCCATGCAAAGATATGATGCCATGTAGAAATATAATGCCGCGCAGAGCCGCGATGCCGTTAGGAGCGATGCCGCGTAAAGACGCGATGCCGCCGAAAAAGGCGATGCCGCTAGGAGCGATGCCGCTAGGAGCGATGCCGCGCAAAGACGCGATGCCGCCGAGGAAAGCGATGCCGCGTAAAGCCGCGATGCCGTTAGAGGCGATACCGCGCGGAAACGCGATGCCGCCAAAGAAGGCGATACCGCGCAAAATCGCGATACCGCTAAAAGCGATACCGCGCAAAAACGCGATGCCGCCGAAGAAAGCGATGCCGCGTAAAGCCGCGATGCCGCTAAAAGCGATGCCGCGCGGAAACGCGATGCCGCCTAAAAAGGCGATAAGGCTAAGGAAGGCCGAACTACCCACAAAGGATACTATGTAAACGAAAACGGAGTTTTGTATTTCCGGGGACGTTTAGTAATACCTGCCCAAAAAGCGCTAAAAGTCCAAATTATAGCCCAGCACCACGACGACCCCCGAACCGGACACTTTGGAGTTTATAAAACAGTGGAACTTATTAAACGCAAATTCCATTGGGAGAACCTGGATAAAGATATCGTAGCCTACGTTAAATCGTGCCAAATATGCTAAGGAGCTAAAGTGCTTAGATACAAACCCTATGGCGAACTGCAACCGCTCCTATTACCGGAGCATCCGTTCCAAAAAATTAATTTGGACTTTATTACAAAGCTACCCGAATGCCCAATTTCCACAGGATAAACGTATAATACCGTATTTGTAGTAATTAACCGCTTCACCAAATACGCCAAATTTATCCCAATGCGCAAAACCATTTCAACGCCTGTGCTGGCCCAAATGCTATAGCAGCACGTTAAGTGCCAATTCGGTACCCCGGAAGGTATCGTTAGCGATAAAAATTCGCTATTAACGAGCCACTTTTGGGCGGAGTACCGAAAAGCTTTGCATTCAGCCCAACGGCTATTTACGGCGTTTTATCCTTAAACCGATGGCTAAATAAAGCGCACTTACCAAACACTAACGCATTACTTGCGGACGTCCATTAACCGAAAAAAGTACGGTTAGGCAGCAATGTTGCATAAAGCCGAATTTGCGTACAATAACGCCAAATACGAAACCATTGACGTCAATCCCTTTAAAGCATTATATAAATTTAACCCTCGCATGTATAAAATCGTAGTCGACGTTAAAGAAACCAAAGTCCAAAAAGTGCTGGAACGGTTACACTATATCCGCAAAATCCGAACCGACATGCGAACTAACCATACCCGTGTTGTGGAAGCCCAACGCCGGTATTACAACCAACGGAAACAACCTTAAAAGTATTAGAAGGGATAAGTCGTTGGCTTATCCATAAGGAACTTCCGGTTTAAAACAGGGACCCGCAAAATGGCACTTATTTACATCCGGGTACTTATTGTAAAAAGGGTTGGCAGCTTAGCATACGAAGTACAGTTGCCGGAAAAATACAGCCGTTTGCATAACGTTTTTTCTGTAACGTTATTGGAACCCTAGGACGATTCCCGTCCGCAACCTCCTAACTCTGCTTTCCCGGAGTTGGAAAAGGAAACGGAGGAGTGGGAAGTGGAAAACGTCGTCGATATGCGCGAGCGGGAAGGATCCCGGTTCTTCCTGGTTAAATGGGCAGGATAGCCAGTAAAATATAATACGTGGGAGCCAAAAAAACATTTAGAAAACGCACGTAAACTGGTTAATGCCTATCTAAAAAAAAACGCAAAACGCACTGCAAATAGGATAACCCTATCCTAAGCCCGGAAAAGGGGAAATTGCCAAAAAACCCAACCAAATAAGCCCGAAAAAAAAGGAAAAAGCAGTATTAACCAGGACTTGCGACTCCTTTACCAACCAGGAGCCCGCTTTCCATTTGCATTATCTTTACCCGGTAAAATCAAGCAACGAAGCGACATGCTTAAACCAATCCTTTGTTTCCTTTTCCGTCGTACCATCGCCTACGAAGCCGGCGTCGGAAACTTCCCCTAAAAACCCACGGGGTTTAGAAAACGGATCCGATACGCGGCCCCGGCTTGCTCGAAATCGAAAAAATGCAAAAGGCGATTGGCATAATTTACGTAAATCATTACCGAAGCCCGGTTCCGGAAGGCAGGCTAACCTAAATCGGCTAAACGCGCGTTAACCAAACCGAGCTCGCGAAAAAAAGGGGTCCGAGTATGCATATGCGGACGGTTAATAAAATTTCAATAACCGCTAGCAATGCGCTCCTCGTAACGAATAGATACCAGCAGGTCGCGAAAAATTGGAAAGAAGTAAAACGAATACGTTAGCTCCCAAAAAAACACCAGCCGGTCGGGATACATTGGGGTTAAAACCGCCACATTCGCCGGAATCCGCCCCCCGTCGATAGCCAAAAACAGCAAACCACAACGAGCGTCGGGGTAGGTGGTAACGGAGGATCCATACAAATTCTCCCATAAAAGCAGGTTGTAAACGGCCCGGAAGCGCAAAATTCCAATGGCCGGAAAAGGCAGCCCGCCACGCACCCACCAGGCTGCTTCCAGCAAAATGCGGTCTACGCTAAACGGGTATTCGCGAGGCTTAAAAAGTTCATATAAGCCGGGAACATAATAACGTCGGATCGGAAAAAAAACTTACAAAGGACGATAGACCCAACCGCGCTGAACACACTGATAGCAACGACCCGCTTTAAAAAAACCGATAGCACACACCAAATTATACTCGTTATACTCGCCGCCCCGGAAAAGGTCGGTAACGTAGCAATTCCCGCAAGGGAATAAACGCCAGTTATCGTGGAAATCAAGCGGACCGGCAATCGGTACGACCGTTACCTAACGACGGTCCTTTTCGGCAAAAAGCCGAAAAGCGAGCAGCTACTTATCGTCGGAAAAATCTGTAAAGTCGTACAACCTCCGAAAAAATCCAGCGGGATATACAAACAGCTAAGGAATTAAATAAAGCCAAACCGGAGCCACCCTAGGAAAAGGAATGAAAGGTCGGAAATAAACGCGCGCGCGCACGTTTGGAGCCGCAAACAGGTTCTAGACCACCGTTTGCTCGTTATCGGCGAAACCGAAAAGCTAACGCCGGACGGCGGCGTTATCCTCGTAATCGTAAAATATAACCTAAAAAAGGTTAGCCCACGCCCGAAACGAACGTGCTAAAGGAAGGGACGAAAACGAGTAGGACGCACAAATAAGCGCGCGGTCGGAAGCGAGCGCTTAAAAAAAAGGAAAACAAAAGCTCCAAACGCAAATCGAATGGACGTTCGGCTGCGCGAGCGCTAAAAAGCAGGGAAAAAAGGAGCGCGAACGCAGGATTGATGCAAACGAGCAAGCAGATTAAAGCGTTCGCGTAAACCTAGGCGCGAGCCAAAGCAAAAAAGGCAGGTTGGGTAGAACAATAATAAATTGAAAAGTTGTTGTTGTTAAGGAAAGGAAAAGGTGGAAGGTCGCCGGGCCGGAAAGGAATTAGATACCCACCGGGCCAGCCGCACCTGCCGCCGCCGTGGCCGGGACCTACCGGAAGTTACTAGGGACTCGCTATAGCCCTAAAAATAAAGCTATTTAAAACTTACGCCACGCCAAACTCGATACCTTAAGTCGAGTTGCCACTTCCACCAATGACCCAATCCCAAAACAGTAAACCGAAGCTGTTTAGGAAGGGCACCACTACATCCCTACCAGTAGGCGCTGCCGAAACGTTAGCGCCTTAAAGGGGGGATAGTATAAGGAGGCCCGTCGCGATAGAAAGGGCCGCCATAAAGGAGGGTCTCAGCCTCCCTAGTGGGGCTGTGCCCTGTGGAGGCCTGAGGCACCCAGGCACGTGACGAGGCCCCGGGGGCCACGCTACTTAGGCGGCTTGGTTGAGGCAATCCGGCGATTGCTACAACCAAGCT
>JNVV01000049.1:269866-286148 GCA_000733355.1 Falciphora oryzae
GCCCGTCGCGATAGAAAGGGCCGCCATAAAGGAGGGTCTCAGCCTCCCTAGTGGGGCTGTGCCCTGTGGAGGCCTGAGGCACCCAGGCACGTGACGAGGCCCCGGGGGCCACGCTACTTAGGCGGCTTGGTTGAGGCAATCCGGCGATTGCTACAACCAAGCTGAAGTTGTCGTATCTACCCTATAGCAATATAGGACTTCTACCCTCTAATTACCGTCTAGTACTATCGTGATCACCTCGTACAGGCCTTCGGCTTACCCCGTGACACGCACAATCGTAACGTACCGTTTTTCTTCAGGACGAAAATAACAGGGGCTCTTGCTGGTAACTGTAACTCGCGGATAATGCCTTGTGCGAGGGCATCGGTGAGGTACTCCTGGAATGCCGTCGACTTAGCTAGAAACAGGTGGTAAATCTGCTTCGACGGGGGCTCCTTGCCCGGGATTAAATCGATGGCGTGGTCGCCGTGGCCATGCTTCGGAAGCATTTTCCCTTTGCGGACGTCAAATACGTCGAAATAACTTATCCGTAAACTTGCAAAAACATTCTTTAAATCTAGCGGTTCGTCTAAACGGTCCTCGAAAAGGCCGTCCTCCCCGGTGCTGCTAACAAAAGGGTTAAAGCGAAAGGAACAAACAAACACGCGATCTTTAACTTAAAAGCTCTTTCGGAAATGGTATGCGGATAACTAATAAATACGAGGACGTTGGTTAAAACACCAGGTGCCTTTAGCCGGGTAAAGGTCCATAACCAGTTCCTGCATTAATGGCATGCCCACAAAAATAGGGGCGTCTGCCAAGTTTCGTTCGATCGCAAAAAATAGCCGGATAACTTCCACCAGAATGCCATTTTAGTTACGAAGGCTTAATCGTAAATAGTAAACGCCGTAAGTTTTAACGCCCTAATCGCCTGCGGCGGCGAAAGTAAGGGATTGGTGGTCGTGCTTGGGACGGTTGCATAGCTTATAACCTAAAAACTTGCAAAAGGCAATAAAAACGGTGTTAACTTCGGCGAACGTATTTAGGCCGACCTCGACCTCGACTTTTGGACCGCCGTTGGAAGCGTCAACGGTCCTTTTAGTAACGAGCGCAGGGACTGTGCGTATCTGGTCGTTACGGAACGCCGGCGCGGGGATAACCGGGTTCCTTTTTAGTTTTTCTAGCGCTTCTCGCTCTGCTTTTCTCCCCCTTCCTTTTTCCAGCGCTTCAAAAAATTAACTTTAGCTTTTTCCTCCTAAAGGGATTCGCCTTCCTTAATCGAAAGGTTAGTGGCGGAATAGGGGTTTTTGCAATCTTTTGCTATATAATTAGGTTTGCTGCATTTAAAGCATGCGCCTTCGTCCCGGCAGCGTTAATGTTCGGCGTTTAAAAGCGTCGCGCGTCTGTTGCCTTTGCCGTTGCTATTGCGTCGGTCACGCCCCTTTTGCTTGCTTTAAAACTTGTACTTCTCGTCCTTATTCGATTCTTTTTAATCTTTTTTGTAGGAGGGCTTATGGAAATCCTTCTTCTCGTCGTACGGGGCGCGAGCACCCGTACCTAAAATGTCCTAAAGAATTTGGGCTGTGGCGATAAAATCCTCCAAAGTTTCTGCTTTGTGATGCATTCCGCGGGTAATTTAAACTTTTAAAGCAGGGACCAAACGGACGACGTAGCCGTTAATATCTGCTATCTATCCTGCTTCGCTGTACATACGTCGGTACCGTGCTGCGAAAACACTAGGGTCCTCGTTGTTTTTTTGCATAAGTTGCTGCAAGTCGTTGGTAGCCCTTAAAAGTAAAAAATCTTTTCGCAATATGGTGTTACGGAGCTATCGCATGAATTTGCGCCAATGTAGGCCTAATACCGGGCTAGCTTTGCGCGAGCCGTTATAGGCGGAATTGAAGTCGCTATCGAAGGTTCCGACAGCGGCTGCGATACGTAATCTAACCGTAATAAAGCCGTTAAAGTTAGCTTCGAACGTGAGGTCAAGTTTGCTTTCCCAATGGTCGAAATCTTATGCTAAGCTGCGAAGTTTCAATTCGGGCATCTTCTATAAAATCTTGTAGCTACCTCTGTTTTTATCGTACGAAAGGAAGATGTCGTCTTCTTCATCGTCGTCCCTCACCAGGGTGTGGTGCGACGGTGCCCAGGGTGTTAACTAGTTTCCGGGTCTTCCTAACGGGCGGTTGACCTCCTGGCCGTACTGCCCTGGGGTCAAACTATGGAAACGAGCCGGAGCTTAGAGTTCGGGGTTAGGGCGATCTGGATCGTCCGAATCGTTTGGGAGGCCAATAGCCTCGCGAACTGCTTTCCGTTTTACAAATGCTTGCTAAAACTATGGCAAAATTTTGGTAAAAATGCAATCTCGCGTTATGTAACACCCGCCGACCCAACGCGCCCGCGGGCGCGATATCAGCCGGCCACGCTCACGCCCTCGCCCGCCAACGGCTTTGGCGATTAGCACCCGCCAACCCAACGCGACCGCGAGCATGATATCCGCCAGCCAATAGGGTGGCGCATGCGACGTGCTGTTTTAGGAGAGTCAGATCCAAGGGGTTGTGACACGCTGGTACAGAGGGATCCCTACATGACACATCTAAACCCCGAAGCGTTGATTCGGGACGGAGCATATCCAGACCCGTACGGGCGCCGCGGGGAAGAAGGCATGCCGACGGCAGGCCGACGGCAGCCGAAGGACTGTGTATAAGAAGGGCCCGAAGGACCTCCTGTAAAGGGTGTTTGGAGGGCAAGCAATCGTTTTTCTGTTTCTCATCATTATACACTTGTCGAGCCTCGCACTGATAAACCGCTGAACCTCTGAGATCCCCTTTCCCTACAGGCGTGACCCTTTCCCTTAGGGGACCACAGTCTGTTACACGTTACGTAATAGGCGAGCTGCGAACGAATGTAAAATGCGACGCTATAGATACTAAAATTGGGGTATCCACGAAGGTTGTTAAAAGTAAGTTGCTCGCGTCCAAAAGGAAAAGTGGATATTCCCGTTCCTGGATTTTCGTCCTGGCCTGGGTCGTTAATATCAACGAAATCGTTAAAGTCCGATATAGTAATTGGTAAATGCTAAAGGTCTAAGCAAAAAAAGCTATCGAATTGTAACAGGCCTCAGCTCTCCTACAGCCAGCTACAGCAGTGTTAAGCCTAAAAAGGGGGGGTTCTCCTAAAGAAATTTCAAAAGTTTAACAACTCAATAACGTGGTTCATCACCGAGTCGCCCATATCACCGAGTCGCGCACTTCAAAACCCCATACTAAACGCCGTTTTGTACCCCCCGGTTAAATCGATCAATTTAACGTAAAATTCCGTATAAATTTAATACGTTATATTCAACTGTATAATAATTATAAAAATAATTTTTCCACATTTTTATTACCCCTGGTTAAGGGTATTTAAGTATTTTACACAGTGTTTTTCACAGTGTTTACAACTCCATTATAAATAATACTAATAAAAATCCGGAAAAATATTTAAAAAATTGGTAATATAATTAAATAACGTGGTTCATAAGCGAGTGCCACACCCAAGCGAGTGCCACACTTCAAAATCTCATATTAAACGGCGTTTTTTTCAATTAAATAACTCGCTCAATTTGGAGCTAAATTCTACCAAAATTAAAACAGTTATATTTAACTTTATAATAATTATAATTTGAATTTTCCGCATTTTTATTATTACTCCTTTTAGGTTAGTTTGCAACACTGTGTAATACACTGTATACATTATGCAAACTAACCTAAAAGGAGTAATAATAAAAATGCGGAAAATTCAAATTATAATTATTATAAAGTTAAATATAACTGTTTTAATTTTGGTAGAATTTAGCTCCAAATTGAGCGAGTTATTTAATTGAAAAAAACGCCGTTTAATATGAGATTTTGAAGTGTGGCACTCGCTTGGGTGTGGCACTCGCTTATGAACCACGTTATAACATATTAAATTTATACAGAATTGTATAAAAAATTAGTGGATTTAACCGGGGGGTCCAAAACGGCGTTTAGTATGAGGTTTTGAAGTGCGCGACTCGGTGATATGGGCGACTCGGTGATGAACCACGTTAGTTATATTTGTCAAGGCTCAATAAATTTATAGTAATGGTAAAGACAAAAAACGATAACTTGCCTTTTCGACCTCCTTTACAAGGGGTCCCTCGGGCCCTCCTTATGCTTTAGTCCTCCAACCGTCCTTCGGTTATCGTCGGCACGTCTCCTCCTCTGTAGCGTCCGTCGAGGCCTATCTTTCGGTTATCATCGGCACGCTGCCTCCTCCGCGGCATCCGTTCAAAGCCGGATGTATTTCGTTCCGGTTAGGGTTCCGGGCCGGGCTAATCTGCGGGGACTAACCGGTGCGCGTGTCGCAAAGTTAAACTCTTTTAATCCGCACATCTGTTAGGGCTTGCGCCCTTCCGGCTGCCACCCGGAGCCCTCCCTTAAGGCCACTAGTGGCGTCCCCTACGGCTGCTGGTCATGGTTCTGTGCGGGGTGTTACAGGCTTGGTGTTGTTATAATACCGTCGGTCCGTATAGTTAACGTCGTACGGCCCTTCCTCCAACAGGAACTGGGTCCTACTCGTACGATCCATCGTCACCTGTAATGCCGCTCGTAGGTTTGCGAAAAGTGCTTCGCACGTTAGTTTTTAGGTAAAGAGTGCGATTTCGAACTCCGGCACTCCACGGCATGTTTGAGTAACGACCGTGTAAAGGGCACTTTCCCCCTAGTAGCTTTTACCCAAAGCTTTTTATGCGAGCTGAAACTTATCCAACATCGTTTCCAGCACCTCGGGCAATGTTTTATTTAAATAAGCTTACCGCATCCGCACGAACGTTATCAACGTCTAATTTGTCTAATAAAGCGTATAGTTGATCTTCGAGTTGAAATAAAGATCTAGGAGTTTGTACATTTCATCCTATCGCTTTCCAAGCCCGATATGGTTGATATAAAAATTTTCCGCACGGCCTAACAAGATATCGGGAAAAACAGCGTGGTATTGGTTTTCTTTAATTTAAAATCGTTAATAGCAGCTAATAAAAATCTTTGCTTTGTTGAACAGGATGTCGTACGGTTTGCCGGTATAATTCCGGTCCGTTTTCCATCCCTTTTAGAAAGCTAAAATCTTATTCGGTTCCAGCGGGTAGCTATGTACCGGCAGCTTTAGAGGCAGGTTGTATTCCATTAAGGGAATGGTCGTACGAGGGGTTTGTTCCTTTAGGAGCTTGTGGGAAGTTCCAAACTTCCTATGTCGTACGTACTTTTAGTGGGATGGTTCTAAACACTTGTGTTTGTTTTCGCACGAAATCCGTATTATCGTAGGGCTATTTTACGGTAGGGATTGCTATCGGGACTACCCTAGCCGGAGTAACGATTAGCCGAGTTAAGGCTGTGTTATGCGAGGATGTTTGTCGTTCAAGCTGTAGTATTCGGGATAAACGTGCTAGTTAGGCTGGTTGCAAAGTGGGTATTTCGTATAAAGTACTTGGAAATGTAAGGTTTAGTACTTGTATAAATTTTGCCGTTACTGTTCCTTTTAGGATTTAGGTCCCGTTTTCTAGCAAAAATTGGTCTATCCGCTTTTTAAACGTACGACCGATTTGGTTGAAAAGGTCGGGTGTCCATTTTGCGAATTTTTTTCGAAAGGTTTGACGTAAAGCCTTGCCCCTAATGGACATCCAAATAGCTTCCGCGATCGATCGTACGAAGTAAGTTGTAACTTTGTTAACCGAAAGTGGCTGGGTTGGGTTGACGTCGTTTTCCCAACGCTCGGGGTTGACGTATTTGCGCTATACTAACAAAGGGATATTTGTTCCTTAGGCGATCTTTTCGTACCAATCCTAGGAAATCCTGCCAGGATAGCCTTCGTGCGATATTCCCGCTGGTCCGGCGACGGGGGTGTCTGGGGTCTCGTTTTCACCTAATATGGTAATCGTACGAAGGTATAAAGGTGTAAAGGATAGGTAAAGAAAGTGATGGGAAAAAGGTAATGGAACAAAAAAGGGGTGGGAAAAAAAAACGAAATATCGGAAAAATAATGTACGCAACGGAGCGCGATTTACTTCCCTTTTCGCACGAGCTAGGCTTCCGTTTTTTAGTCGGCTATCGTTCGTACGAAAGGTTGGTAAACCCGTTTAAATTCCTTTCTCCTAATTCCGATTGCCGTTTATAGGGGAAAGTTGTTTAGGCAGTAGCACGGGACTAGTTGCACGAGGCGAATTCACAACCTCGTTAGCCAGTACGAACCGTCTTTTTACGTTGCCAATTTGTAGGTTGTAACCACCCACTGATTAGTGTTCGTGGCGCTATCGGTATACCAACACGGTTGGGGTAAGAAGGCTTCTAGTATTCAATATGTAACGTGGTTCATTACCGAGTGCCACACATCACCGAGTGCCACACCCACACCCGACCTCCGGTCAATTAACGCGCATACCAACCCAACAACGCCAAGAATCCATTCAAACTACTTAGAACTATATACATCAAACATTTCTATTTTTTTTTGACAAATGCGCGCATTGTGTCCGGTTTTGCCGCAAGTACTACATCGCCGACGAGTTGTCGTCGCCCTCCTTTCCTAACCCCCATAATCGCGCATTTCTTACTATAGCTATCCATCCAGCTTCTGCTGGTTCAAAACATCTCGTACCTCGTCGATGGTAAATAACCCTCCAAGTTGGACACGTGTTTTTTTGGCCCTCCGGCGTTTGCTTAGTGCCTCGTTCGCCCTTCGTAGCTTGGAGCACTCTTCCTCCAAAAGGTTAACCCGATGCATGATTGCCCTGGCCCCTTTCGCAAACTGGTCCACAGCCGCTAGCATGGATGTTGGAAAGCTGCCCTGGTAATTGGAAATCCGAATTTTAATGTGTTCGGATTACGAAATTGCTTCCCTAGCTATCCGGGGCATTTTGGAGGTCCAAGGTTCGGGGTCGTTTAAGGGCGTCCTTAGGGGGGTTGGAGTCCGTAGCCTCACATCCAGCTTTTCCAAAACCGAATCCGGATTGAAAGGAGCAAAGCCAGCCCTTCGGAAGCCTTTTCGGATGTTTCCCTCGGTTATGGAATTAAAAAATGCCGCTTTAAACGCCGAAAGGAACTCGACCTTGGTCACGTGGCTAACGTGTAACCTCATCAGGTTTTCGATTTGTCGACCGTACGCCCGCTTTATTGGGCCGAAACACCCGACGTTAAGCGCCTAAAGAAAGTAAAACGAATGCGGAAGCATGCAAAGCGTAATAATGTTGTGTTCCTGGCAGTAAAGCTCGAAATCCGTCGAATGATGGCTTTCGTGTCCGTTTAGCACTAACAGACGATAGGGGCTTTTCGTGCGCGACGCAGTGTGTTTATCGAAATGTTGGATCCATTCCAAACCGAGCTCGTTCGTAGTCCACCCGTTAGAACTCGTTGCGATAACCCAATTACGTAAGAGGTCGGTTTCCGAATACCAATTAGCTAGGTGGTACTGCCCTTTAACGATAATAAAAGGGGGGATCGCCCAACCGCAACAGTTAACCCCTTGGATAACTGTAGCCCATTCCCGGTTGCCAGGCTGGACCAGCTTTGCTTTGCTACGGCCTTCCGATATTGTAATAACCATAGCGGCCGCGATTATGCCCATAAAAAAGCCGGTTTCGTCAAAGTTGTAGATGTCGTTATCCAGGATGCCATATTTGGCTACAGTGTTCCGCACAAGGTCGAACCACGCAGAAACGAGCTTGGGATCTTCGCATTTGGCCCTTTGGTAGTCGTACTTTCGAATCCAGCGCGTGCCGAGCTCTGCGCGGCGTTTGACGAACCTTTCGACCCAGCACTTGCCGACGGTGCCCGCGTCGCGTTCGGCGAGCAGTCGGTTAGCCATAGCTTTAACACCAGAAAGCCGGGGAGGAAATGCGCGAAAATCCAGCTTGAGTATGTATTTAACAAGCGCCTCCTTTTCGGATTCCGTCAATTTCCGAAAGTTGGGCATGCTGTCGCGTCGAGCAGGTTGGTCGCGCTTTCGACGCTGCAAAGTCGAGTTCGCGACCTCGTAAATTTTTGCAGCCTCCCGCACACTCAATTTTGAGTTGGATTGCAAAGCCCGAAGGGCAAGAATTACCCGGCTTTCGTCGTTTTCCGTTAGCATTGTTGTTGGTGGAGGAATTGGTTGCGAAAGAAGAAGTGTCGCGTGGTCGCGTGTTTTGACCCATTCGCTGATATGACCCACTCGGTGATAAACCACGTTATACATTTCGCCCTATCGTTTTCCAAATCCGATATAGTTAATATAAAAATTTTCCGCACGATTTAACAAAATGTTAGGAAAAACCGCATAATATTAGTTTTTTTCGATTTGGAATCGTTAATAGCAGTTGTAACAGGCCTCGGCTCTCCTGCAGCCAGCTACAGCAGTGCTAAGCCTGGAAAGGGGGGGTTCTCTTAAAGAGATCTCAAAGGTTCAGCAGCTCAACAGTCATATTTGTCAAGGCTCAACAAGTCTATGGTAATGGTAGAGACAGAAAACGATAGCTTGCCCCCCCAACCTCCTTCACAAAGGGGTCCTTCGGGCCCTCCTTATGCTTTGGCCCTCCGACCGTTTTTCGGTTGTCGTTAGCACGCTTCCTTCTCCGTGGCGTCCGTCGAAGCCTGTTTTTCGGTTGTCATCGGCACGCTGCCTCCTTCGCGGCATCCTTTCGGGGCCGGATGTGTCTTGTCCCGTTTAGGGTTCCGGGCCGGGCTGATTTGCGGGGACTGACTGATGCGCGTGTCGCAGAGTTAGGCTTTTTTAATCCGCTCATCCGTCAGGGCTTGCGCCTTTCCGGCTGCCACCCGGAGCCCTCCCTTGAGGCCACCGGTGGCGTCCCCTACGGCTGCTGGTTATAGTTCTGTGCGGGGTGTTATAGCAGTTGATAAAAATTTTTACTTTGTTAAAAAAGATATCGTACGGTTTGCCGGTATAATTTTGGTCCGTTTTTCATCCCTTTTAAGAAATTGAGATTTTATTTAGTTTTAGTAAGTGGTTATGCATTAGCAGTTTTAGGGGCAGGTTATATTTTATTAGGGGAATGGTCATGCGAAGGGTTTGTTTTTCCGGGAGCTGTAAAAAGTTCCAAACCTTTTATATCGTACGTGCTTTTAATAGGATAATTTTGGATATTTGTATTTGCTTTCGTACGAAGTTCGTATCGCTATAGGGCTGTTTTGTTTTTATAGTAGGGATTGCCGTAAGGATTGCTTTAGCCGGAGTAACGTCAGGTCGTATTAAAGCTCTATCGTGCGAGGTTGTTTGTTGTTTAAATTGTAATATTCGGGATAGACGTACTAATTGTACTAACTGCAAAATAAGTGTTTCGTATAGAATGTTTGGAAGTATAGGGTCCATTATTCGCATAAACTTCGCCGTTACTATTCCTTTTAAAATATAGGTCCCATTTTTAACAGGAGTTAGTTTATCCGTTTTTTAAATGTATAACCGATTTAGTTAATGTTGGAAGGATAATTGACGGTCGCACGAAGGGAAAAAGGGCATTGCACGGAGATCACCGGTCATGCACGGAGGTGGTGCAAGTCACAAGTCAGGCCCGGCACCGGGACTGGCCTTGTGCGATCGCACCCCGCGGCCTCCGTGATTGGGATATATGTATCTAGAGGGCTCGCACGAGGAGCCCTTCCGTTGTTTCTAGAAGACAGACGACTTTGGATACACAGAATATACCAGAGCCTTCTCACCCCAACCGACTGATATCGATATCGGCGTGCCACGAACAAAATTAATTAGTCCTAGTCCAGGGGTGGACTAGACTAACTAACTAAATTCCGAACCCTGGGTCCACCACTTTGGTACATTTAACGCCGCCGCCCACGACGTGCAATATGAAGGGCACCAAGTTTCTGCGAGCCTCCTCTGCCTCAATCATCGGCCATCTTTCCTCTCCAAGTAACCGACAAAAAGTCGTCTCACAACAGCACCGGCTCCATAGAAGGCACTGTTGGCTGCATTAGCGGAATGGCTCTCAAAAAGGTCACATCCAGCCTGGTCTCCACCCCAGAGTCGGTGGCCGACCTCGTCGAGGCCATCCGGCTCCTCCCCAAGACGGCTGAGCCGGCCCTGTATGTGGATCTCGAGGGCGTCAAACTCTCCCGCCACGGCACCGTCTCGCTCCTCGTCATCTACGTGCACCCGCAGTGACAAATCCACCTCGTCAACGTCCACACCCTGCAAGCGGCCGCCTTCGACACGCCGGCCACGGGCGACGCGGGCGTCACGCTCCGGACGCTGCTCGAATCCGGCTCGGTGGCCAAGGTGTTCTTCGATATGCGCAACGACTCGGACGCGCTACACGCACACTTTGGTGTCCGGCTCGCCGGCGTCGAGGACCTGCAACTCATGGAGAACGCCGCTCGGCCGGCGGGGAGCCGCCGCTTCGTCAACGGGCTCGACCGCTGCATCGGCAAAAACACCGCCGCCGCCACGTCGTCGGACGAGCGCCAGGCCGGGAAGGCGGCCAAGGAGCAGGGGCTCGCGCTCTTCCATCCCAGCCGCGGTGGTTCGTACCGCGTATTCGAGGAGCAACCGCTCGCGCCGGACGTGGAGCGGTACTGCGTCAACGACGTTCGGCTGCTGCCGCTGCTGCGTGCCGTATACCTGCCGCGCCTCAACGCCATGTGGCGGGTCAAGGTGGCGAGCGCGACGGTAGAGCGGGTCAAAAAGTCGCAACTGCCGTCATACCAGCCCCAATCCGAGGACAAAAAATTCGGACCCTGGGAAAAGCCGGATGCTGGTTAGTAATTAGTTACCCTAGCTAGTAACCTCTTGGGCTCGATTTTGGGTGTTCTATAAAAACGTTTAAAGGAGAACCCAGTGATCGTTGGAAAGCACACGTTGGAAAGCAGGGCTAACGAATACTATAATTAACCAGTGGTAATAATAAAAGTTTAGGGTTAGTTAAGCGTACTGGGCGGTCCTGAGGGTCAATAGACAATTCGGCGATTTGGCAAAGAAGTAATATCTAGCATTTTAATCCAATCTTCTAGATTCGCTTTCGCCGTGTTCGACACCTCGTTGCTGCCGCCCCAGCGCTAGCTCAGTATAGCACCAAAGCGCTTAATACTATTTCGAAAGTTGTCCATTGTCTCTTTTCTAAAGCTGGGCGACGTGTAGTGGGTGTGGCTCTACCACACAAGGCGCACTCTGGGCTCCAACACAGCCATGAGCCACGCCGTGCACGGTCTTGGCTACAGCGCTACCGACGACGGTCGCCATAGCCGTAGCGGCGACGGTGACGGCAGACAGCATCACGCGTGTTTTGCGGACGTGCTTAAAAAAGTGAACCTGACGTGGATCTCGACCGCTATCGGGAAAAGTTCCCCGTGCACACCCTCAAGTAGCTTGGCCTTGATGGCGCCAATCGTAAGGGCGTCGGGCGCGCCGGCGGCCTGGGAGAGGGGCGCCAGCAGCGAAGGCCAGGACCGCCAGCATGACGAAGGCCGTAGCGAAGCGGGTCATGGTAAGCATGGGTGTCTCTTGCTTCTGGGCTTTCTGGCTCCGTCTTTCCTTTCGCGGACCAGCGGAAGTAAGGGCGGCTGTGGTGTGGCCGATGCCGCGGCCGGGAGGGGAGTAAACAAGGCACACTGGGAGCTCGCGGCCGGGAGGGGAGTGGACAAGGCACACTAGGAGCTCCGTAGCTCAGACTGGAACGTCCTCGATTGCGCCCGCTTCCCCTGTGGCTTGTTGGGACTTTGCCCAGAGTGCCTTACGCACTGCCGCACCCACACGCGTACGTTCTGCAGCCGAAATGCATAGCACGGCTTACGTGCCGTTCTTTGCTGTCAGGAACAGGCGGAAAAAGGAAAAACTTTGGATCATTCCCTCCACCAACCTCACCAACTATTCACGCGTATCGCAAAAGAGGGCGTTGTAAACCTAGGGCTCCACACTTGCTCCCAGCAAACAAACTTCATCTCGACGCCACACCGAGGTAGAGACAGGGTACTATCACGTTAGCATACGACCTCCGTCAGGCTTGCACCGCGACGCCGCTTAGAGGGCCAGGACAAAGGTGACCCGTCACCGCCACCGCTGTTGTCACTCCCACGACTTGATTCTCGACTCCGCTTCTTGTTGTCGCCATCCAAGCTCTTCGACAGGGGTTGGCGCAGCTTCGGTTGTGTTACCTGGTTCTGATTTTCGCAGCGAGCCAGGCGCTCCCGCAACGGCATTCGGATATTTCGAATGTCGTCTCCCCAACTTGCTCCCTCCAACCTGGCCCTGCAAATACGTCACGATCATATCAACACAATATGGCAAAAACTAACCAGTAGGATCACGATGGCATCAAATATGACCACTAAGCCCACGCCCGAGACTACGGAGCCTACACCCGAGACCACAGCGTCCACGCCCGAGCCTACGCCCGAGACCATGGAGCCCACGCCCGAAACACAACGCCTACACCCGAAACCTCGACGCCTACTCTATTGCTGTCAACGCCGAGCCCGGACAACACACGGATCAAACCCGATACCACCAAGGTCGCGGATTGCCCACACAGAATCAACACAGCCATCAAACCTTATTCCGTCGGCGACAGGTCATGGGGTAAGCAAAGACTATGTTTAGAGCTAAGCGATTGAGGGCGGGGAGATTAGACGGCATAATACAACAGTAGAACCAGCTGAAGGAACTCGTCTACCTATCCGGCGTAAATACTGTTCAACACCAGTCCACCTGCGCGAAAATAAAGGCTGTACTTTAAACCAAATCCGACAAAGCCAACGCGCTGTATGGCGTCCTTGGTCTGAAAGACACCGACAAGTTCCTGGATGCGGCGCGAAGGTTTACGCATCCACCGGGGACAGTAACCGAGGGCCGAGGGACGTAGTCGTAGTAACTATATACCAGCACAAAAAGCTGCCGGGCAAAGGGGCGGCAAAATGCCCGATCCAGGAAATGCCCAAACTAGCGTTTAACTTGCTCATATGTGTGCATAAAATAACTAGCCACTAGTAGGCGATGGGATAGCCGCACGCAAAAAGCCAGTAACCGGGGATTGCCAGCTAGAATAAGACACGCCACTATCAGAGAAGCATCACCGACTTTTCTCCAAAAAAAAATATTCCAAGTACTCATAAAGACCACAATTTTCTCCCAATAGACGATCTAAATTTTAAAGTTAGTGTCGCAGAACTCCTACAAACGTAGGTTTCCTTAACCATCCTTTCTAATAAACGGGAATTTCCTAAAAATTTAAAGCCTGGATCGGTAGCAACTCTTTATCCTTGAGTCTTCCCGCTAATCCCAGCCTAGCAAAACGTTTTCGTCGTTTGAAAAACCAATGATTTCAGGCAGAAGCGACGCCTGCGCTAGAAAAAGCGTCTTTTCCGAAACCAATATGCCCAATGAAATTGTAATTCTGCCTCTTTCTAGTTTTCGAGGCCCCCAAGCCCATGGAACTTACGTATCAACGGCCATATTCGAAGTGGCCAATGCCAGCTGTTCTGCCGTCGTTCGCTTCTCCTCGCTAAGCAACATCTGCGCGACGACGACGGCAAGCCAGTCATCCTCATCTAACCTCAGCTTGACTCGGATGTCATCCATTATACCGAGCCATTGCATCATCCTTGTCTGGGCTGGCGGTGGCGGAAGGAGGGAGTCGCGCGGGCGCTGCACGATGTCTCGGATGATCCAAGACTTGGTCTTGGTTTTCGTCCCGAACCTAACCCAAACTGGAGATCTTCGCAACGATGGCGGCAGAAAAGTGGCCTAACTCTGAAGTCGCTAGCGGCTCTCCGTTGGCCACTTCTCGGAATGACGTAAAATTACGACTTGGCTTGTGTAAAAACAAACCACACCAAAGTTGGCGGTAACGGAACTTACTACACCACCGCTGCAACTAAAGCCTACCTCGCTTAGCCCACCAACATGTTGGACTGGTGTGAATTCTCGCTGAGCGCTGGCATAAGGCCTTGCAGGATACTGAAAGTAGGCTCAAATTTATTAGAGTAGGTATGTGATAAGTGTACTAGATACGGTGGCCGAGTAATCACTTTGCTACAACCCGCCACGTACTGACCACCATGTTATAAAATGTAGAGCGAAATGTTCCAACGATCGTTCACCTTCCTATGAGAGAGGCAAGAGAGAGAGGGAGAAAGGGGTATATAGGGGTGGAAACCAAGATTCCCTTCAAACTTTAGTGCAAGCTGCCGACCAGATAAACTTACCTCCGCAGCCCTCACAACCGGGAGCGCATTTTTGGGCAACAGCCGCCCGACCGCTTTTCGCAGCACAATCCACAGTTCCATGCGATACCCAAGCGCCTAGTGGCATAGCACAAAGGCCACTAACAAGACTATGAATGGCAGGCACGACCATGGACAAGCCAGGACCTAATGCCAGTCGGGGCCGCCGGGCCAGCTTCGTTGGTGGAAGTTAGTGGCAGCATACCTTATTATGAGGTGAATAAGGACTTTGTCGTTTCACCTTCCGTTCCCGAATACCTCATTCCGGGTGGGAATAAATTTAATGTTAGGGTTGCGAATTTTTAGGGTAGCTAAAAAGATTAACCATGGGCAGCTATTTTTTTACATTAAATGTACCGTGGTCCATCAGCGAGTCGTGCATATTAGCGAGTCGCGCACTTTAAAATCCCATACTAAACGCCGTTTTGGACCCCCCGGTTAAATCGATTAATTTAATGTCACACGGAAGAGCCCGTGGACTCACCTAATCGGCCCTACAAAAGGTCCGGGAATCGGTATAGGTGCCCAACGGCCCCGAGGCCCAAAGGCCGAAGGCCGGAAGGGCAGTGTGAATCATGTACTCAGCACTTCGCACGGATCACAAGGTGGTTTATATAAACCCTGCCATCTCCTATGTCCTCCATAAAAGATTCCTTCTTCCTCAAGCATCTCTTAAGCCCATAGAAAGATTATTTGCAATATAGAGATCCTTTTTTAAGCCGTTTTTAACCCTTTGTTACAAATAATCTTTTTTCGCTTTACCCCCTAACGGAAGCCTCACTATCTTTCCTCCTAAGCTTTGGAAAGGCCCTGTTAATTGGCACCCCCAAACCCCAACTGTTACCTTCTTTAGCGAATAAAACCCTAGGGCTACATTACAGACATTTTAACTGTTACCGGTGTTTTCGAACGGGTAAAAGCGAAAAGAATATACAAAAGGGTCGTTTCACCTTTTTAATCGCCCTGGCGAAATTACGGGGCTCCAAAAAAGGCCGGAAGATCTTCCTTGTACCTTTGGGATTTTACGCTGCCCAGGAGTACAGGGAACCGGACCCCCTCATTTCGTTTGCAACGATATTTCCTTTCTTACTAAGCGATTTTGGCATGCCAGCCGGGGAATTAACGGAATCCCCTTTTTTGCTTAGCGATTCCGGTATACCTACCGATACGATGCCGGCCCAATTTGAAAAAGCGGCCGGAAAAGCCCCCGAAAGCTTCTCCCGGTTTGCACCGGAAGAACGTTAAAATACCCCTATGCTCGACGATTAGGGGGCATCTATCCTTTATTCGGCACCCCCCTTCGATATGGCCCTCGAACAACAAGCTTTTATATCCGTAGGACGCTTTCAAAACCCCCCGGGCTGGATGACCGAAATCCAGCGGGAATTTATCAGTACGCACGAAGCAATTTCGGTCCTATCCCGAGGTGTGAGCCAGGAAATCCTCGCCGATCGGGAACAAATCCGCGAAATTAAAACCCATTACGACCGCATCACCCACGCGTATTATACCGTCGTCTTTTTATATAAGGAAAGCTTAATCGCTTCCGCCGATTAATAAAAGACATTCCGGCAACGGATTATCGGAAAAAGCCAAGCATTTGCATAACAAATTTAGGCCACGGTCGCCACTTTGGCCGAAAAATAACAAATCCGTTCGGAGGTGTTAAAAGAACTAATGTATTTAGCCTAGGTTGGGTGCATAGGCCCAACCTACCATGTACTACTCTTATTAGATTATCTACCCTGTACTGTTGTGGGGTTGTGCACAGGAGTAGCGGGCAGGGCTTATAGCGTACCCGGGGGTGGCTTACAGCATCTACAGCGCTTACCGAAAGCCTGAAGGTGGCCTGTAGCCCCTGTAGGATGCCTAAGCACCCAAGTCAGCCGTTGTGGGTCGCACTGACTCGCCTACCCTGCACATCTACTCTGCACAGAATTGGTCAGGAGTCAATTTGCACAAGTCAGAATTGGAGGCCCAACGCGGAGATGGGTTTGGTGGCCGTGGGTCGATTTTTTGGAAATCCCACACAAAATAATTTTTCGGAAAATCGCTCGCGGCACCGGAAGCCCCCACGGCGGAGAACC